>PYXC01000629.1:4290000-4617500 GCA_015244755.2 Tenualosa ilisha
GAGTATGCATGCATAGTCAAAATCAAACTACCTAATACCAATTTGCAAATAAATAAACAAATAAATAGACTTAGCAACTGCATTTGCCAGGTTCTCACATACTGACTCTCTATGCAGCTCGGTATGTCCACTAGGCTCCACTTGTTTTCGTTTGCCTGAGATAGCGAACCAATCAAAAACTGGCTTTTACTCTGATGTGAGGCACGTTTTGTTTCAAATTATGACGCGTCCTGTCTCGTCTCTGCAAATCTCCTCTGCAAATCATCGGAATCATTGGTCTGATTGGTTATGGGCATTTTTATCTACATCCACATAGCAGATCAGTATGTAAGAACCAGGCGACAAATGCATTAATTATACAGTCAAACCCCAAGTCAAACCAGCAGTGATTGTGATATATCTAGTGATCATACCCAGGCCAAAGAGGGCGTTTCTTCCAGTAATGTGTGCTAGTTTCCCAAACACAAATGAGCAAAGGGAATCACAAGCACCGAAGCACATCATGCTAAAGCCAATGAAGTGTATCCCCAGAGCACAAGTGACGTAGTTCTGCAGAAAGAACATATAATCCATAAATACTTCAGAGACAGACATCTTAGTTTCAAACACAGAACGTGAAGTGTTGAATTGGTTGGTCACAGTCAAAAATTGTGGGACAGCTAACAGTTTTTCCAGTCTAGAGTGTTTTTTCATTCCAGTAAATACTGTATATAAGCAATCATAAGTTTAATGGCAGATCTGAGATAGCGCACACCCAAAGTTCTGCACCTTGGTGAATTCTCCCCAGAGGAAGCTCTGCTCCAGCCCACTGTAGATAGTCATCGGGATGAGCAGGATGAGCTTCCTGTCAGTGAGCAGTCTAATAGTGGCCAGAAAGGTGCTACAGAATGGCTCTCGGTTCCCTCTGAACTCCTCGGCCACATCTCTGTCAATGTTGTCCAGGAACACAGCCACCAGGGCCATGGCTAGGAGGCCCACACCTGCAGAGAATTAACCTAGAGCTGACCCACTGTACATTCATTGTGCATTGGGATTGGGTGGAGTAGCCTATCAGTAGTGTCATCAACTGACATTTGTCAACCCAGGATTGATTCCCGAACCAACAGCTCTGTGTTACTTTAGAAAAAATATTTGCTGGACATTAACTTTAATGTCATTAACATTAACGTCAATTTTAACTTTATGTTCAGGTCAGTTATCTGATCATTTATCTTGGCCACCCCAAAATCAGTAAAATTTTTAAAATAACTAAAATTGAGTTTTAGAAAAAGGTACATGAGTAGGGAAGAGCAAGGTCGATTGAAACAAATCAATGCATAAAAGTAGTCACATACAGCTGTGAATTAATAAATGTTTTGCAATGAATAACAAGTACTTTGAAATAGTAACATATGTTTTTAATGAATAAAACTTGTTTATCACATGATAGGCCAACCTGCTCGCGACCAAAAGAAAGAAATCTCCCTGGTGCGCTTGGATAAAGGTCAGCTGTTTTGGTAATTGATCCGGTTTTGTTTCAAAATAAATAACTGTGATCCCTTAACAGTAAATTAAATGGAAATGTAGCCGTCCAACACGTACAGAAGAAGAAAGGTGAGTTTAATCGAAATGTGCATCACAACATTGACACGCAGCGAAAAACATAGGCCTATTTTCTTTGACCTATTTATATTAGGTTATGAGAAATTCTGTAAAAATTTAGCACTGCACATACACTAGTATGTTGTTCGGTGTGTTTAATAAAAAAATATTTTTTGTTTTTTGTCAGTGACGCCTCCAGATGGACGGCTGTACGCACAGTGACTACCTTGGCTGCTACCTACCCCCACAGCCAATTTACACAGTTTTTTTCCATTTTTGCCTAACACTTTGGCAATGTATCATATGATTTGTCATGCCATTAAAGCATATTTGAAATTTAATTTTAATTTGACAGAGAGAGAGAAATGCATTTTCTTTGTGTGGGGTTTACAAGAGTGAGGGAGACAGAGAGCGCTGAGTGTGTGTGCTTGAGTAGAGGAGCAAGAAATCTTATTGTTTACTGTGGGTCATGAAATCTTATTGTTTACTGTAGGTCGTGAATTGTATCTTTTTCTTCTTGCTATGTGAGATCTTGTGCACGACAACAAGCCCAAACAGAGTAAACGAAGTTTACTAATGAGCTTGTTTCAAACTTTTCCAAAAAGTCTAAAAGCGCCTGTAACCAGCAATGGACTGGATGTTAGCTTTATTTGTTGCCTTGCAGGAATTGCCAGCAACCTCTGAATGCCCACGAATGTCCCTGGTTTCTGTTTACAATATGCTGTTCCATTTGTCCCGCATATGTTTTTCAAACGCCCCGACTGACAACTTGCGTTCAGAGTTAAAAAATAAATAAATAAATAACAACATTCGGTACATCATCTTTGAAAAACTGAAAAGAATTTCAATCGTCCCGGCTCTCCCCTGCCTAAATATTATGTTATTGTTTACTATTTAGTGTTAGGAAAAATGTCCTTATCTGTTGTGCACCTTTTTACTTTAGTGTGAGGAATTTCTTGTCTATGCATGTTTTGTCTTCACCGTGGGATAGCAAGACACGTACCTATGTCTGGTACATGTGGGGAAATTGACAATAAAGCTGACCTTGACTTTAACTTTGTTTTCAGATCATGTGGTGTGTACCAGGCTTAGATCAGAGCAGTCTTACCAATATAACAGCCCAGAAGTGTGTGAACCAGTTTCTGTTCAGGCCGAGTGAAGTTCCCTGATTGGATGAAATCATCTGCACACAAGCCCACTCCACAGTACTGCAGCTTTTCTTCTGGAATCTCAGCTTTGACAATTAATCAGACATTCAGTCAAAATAATACTATTCCTACTATTCATCATCACACCTTCCTACTTTCATTACACCTTGCAACAATAAAGTGGTTGTGTTGTCTACACTTCTCTACACAGACAGGGATTGAATTTGAAGTTTCAACATAACATTTGTCTCTTCTGATTAAGGACTCTATCTGTGCTCTGTGCTGTAGTCTGATACTGTGGTTTTTACAGTTAAGTAGTAGGTTATCAATACAGATTATCAGTCAGTGGTAAGGCAGTAAAGCTGAACGGAATGAGTCACTGAATGAGTTACTTTACCAATGTGCATGTCTTGACTAAAGATAAGGGAGGATAGGAGGTTCCCCCACACGGCGGACGACTGGAACATGGCAAAGAAGATGCCAAAGTACTGGGTAAGAAGATCTTGGGCTCTGCTGCTGCCCTTGCCCTCTCTCAGGGCCTGTAGGCGGCCACTCATGGCCAGGTAGGTGCACTTGGCTGACCACAAGGGGCCGCCAGCCATACCCAGCAGAGCTGAGGTGGGAATCAGTGTAGCCCTGCATGAATAGAAAGGGACAGAGAAACACAGAGAACTGGTTCTTTCACAGCGCATCAGAAAAGGGCTATGTGAAGCTTTCCACAGCAATCACTGTGGAGGATTGTAATATTTAACATTACTATTACTCAAACTAATCAAAAATTATGCACTGATATATCACAATTCAAGATGAACCAATGCATCATTAGTCTAGAAATCTAGATGCACCCTTGTAGTGGCAAATAGTTTGGCTCGGTGGGTACATCTAGCCATGCACCATAAAGTCTCACCAAGCCTTGGTAAGACCAATCAAATCGTTAATTTCGCCCCTAGGATTTAGCTCAATCTATTGGTCGTGCCTAGACTATACATTTTGATGTTATAGGATGGCTTGTCAAGCTAATGCATCATGCTTTAGTGACTACAAATTCCAATTGTAAAGTGATCTGAATTACTTGAACTATCTATAATACTATAGTGTTCACTTACTATACTATCATACACTGTTCATGAGATTTCTGAGAGAAGAAGTGAATATAATTGTGTGTGAATGTGCATCTAACAGCAGACTGTGTCTTCCAGTAATGCTAACTTCTTGTCTTTTTCTCATTAACCCGGCAAGGACTTTGTCAATCATCTACATTCAGCTTCTTTGCTGGTTATTGACACTGTCTGAGTTTGGAAAGGATGAAAAAGTCCCACTAACAGAGAGTAAGAATGAGAGTAAAGGTCTTCCTGCTTGTTTGTTTGTGTGTGTGTGTGTGTGTGTGTGTGTGTGTGTCTGAGTGTGTGACTGTTGTGTGTGTCTTTGAATTCACATTAGAGTTCAGGATAATTGTGCAGTGACTGAATGCAACTTGTGTACCATCCTGGATAGAGGTTACCACAGAAATAGGTGACATAGCAGCCCATGGAGGCCACGATGGTCCACTTGCAGCCCAGGTTCTTGATGAGGATGGGTGGCACAAATATAGCAGACAAGATGAGGGCAGCATAGATCAAACTCAAGGAGGCAACACCCATCCCATGCTCAGCATTCAGACTACTCTGTCATCAAACAAACAGTTACCAACAGTATGTATAGGACCATGCACTTATTGTGTGTGTAGTCTTCTTTCAACTCATGCATTTGTTATACTGTGCCATAACATGTAAATATGTCTCAAGGGTCCATGACTGGTCCGTGTACTTTTGCGTTCATTCATTATTGTTTTTGGAAGTAAGATCAAATTTCAGAGAGGGTGCCAGCTTGATTATTTCTGTGACAGAAACAGCGTTATTGAATTTTCTCAACATATTATTGTTTAAAAAATAGACAGGTTTTAGATTATTTTTTCTATTTTTATTTGTCTGTATTTTTTGTTTATTTGACTTGACTTGATACTGTCGCCTGTGTGCCGTTCATCCTGGTTTGACCTCACTAACCTCCACAGGCAGCTGAGCCAAAAGGTGACAGATAGGTTGAGCCATCTATCAAGCTAGACAAGACCCAGTGATGAAGAGAATGTCTCAAGTTGGCCTTTACAAAATTACCATAACAAGGCATATGATGACAGAAATGTAGGCCTATACCTTACCTCTTACCCAAGCACACCCACTGATAGCACTGTTGTTGTGCCATGCTGTGTTCAAGCACTGGCAATGAGTGCAGTAGCCCTAAACATGTCAAGGGACGCAGTCCCTGCTCTCAGACTAGACGTGCTAATCTATGCATTTACTTATTTGTGCTCTCATGCAGTGTTCACTGAACAAAAACTGTAGTTTGACTGATGGCTACAATGTTTCATTTTGGGGGCGTGGGGGCAAAAATATAATCTGAACTGGCCTGGGGCAAAAAAGGCAAAAGTCAACCCTGTTTTCATGCCTTTCATGCCTTTCAGCGCTGCCGTCATGTTACAGGGACATGTTGCAGTCCATGTAAAAATTTTGGTCAGTGATGATGTGCCTACCCTGCTGTTCACCTCAACTGCTGACTACAACTGCTCAACTATGATTCTAAAGAGGAAAGTCAACATACTGTGCATCATTCAGGCCATATAGCCATACATTCATGAGGCTGGGGCTGTGGGCTCGTCAAAACCCCAGATGTCTCTGCTGAGTTCCAAAAAGCAGGAATTACATTCTCTTTTCATTCATTTTTCTTTATTACTTGTGTACGTGTTAATATTTTCTTTTTCATCCATAAAACAGGTGAAATACAAGGCCATTGTCATTCAGCTAGTGACAACAGAATTTTGAAAAGTCTGTAAAACATTCCCATTTCATTTCAAAAAAATCGAATAATAAATGAAGTACACGGACCTAAGAAAATAATAATAAATGAAGTACACGGACCTAAGAAAATAAATGAAGTACACGGACCTAAGAAAATAAATGAAGTACACGGACCTAAGAAAATCTAGTTTTCTGTGCATCCTGATAAAATTCTGTGGCATATTTTACTGCTGAAGGATTATTTGTTTTATAGAGAGCATACAATGCCACAGTATGTGCACAACTTTATGAGGTACTTTTGATTGAAATTAGAAGTAGTCAGATTTACCTGCAAGTTCTGCAGTCCTCCATATGCTGTAAAAAGACACACAAATCCAAGGGACACCACCAGAACATTTTTCATATTCGGCCCAATCATTTTCTTTGTGTGTCTGTATGTACTCCACATCTCCCTCTTTCCCTCCTCTCTCTTGCATGCATGCACACACACACAAACACACACAGGGCTCTTGACTCTAGGTCAGTTGTGCATAGTTCTAGTCAGCTAGTTCTGGGTCACCAGGAGTCTAACTAACTCTTCTGCTCTGAACAAAGGTCGCTTTGTAGAAGTTGTCTATGCTCTAACTTCAGAGTGTGTTGTACACACATAGGTGTTGTCTTACAATAGGTGGTGAACAGCTGAATAATCATTACAAGGAAAGCCAGCAGAAGTGTTGACATTAACAGCTCTTGAGGACGAGTGTGGTGGGTGTCATTTCACTACTCAAAAGAGCCACAAGAGGGCACTGCTGTCTTTGCTCTTGTCCATCTGTCTTTCATACTTGTCTGATAACTACTTCAGCTGTTCACAGTAACCTCTTCAAATCATCTGAATAGGCTCAAACAGTTAAGTCACAGCAGAGGCCAAGCGTCAACGTGCCAACCTGCTGCAAGTAACCCTGGCTGCGGACTTGCAGCCCCAATGTGCAGCGGTGCTCAGTGTTGAACACAGCCCTCACGCATTTTAGGGTGTTGCTGTGGGTAGGCTACCTTTTACACCCGGGAGTGCGGGGCACAAGTAAATGTAACATGCACTCTTTAGTTGCGTTGATCAGGGCTTACCACATTAACATGAGACATTATCCCACACCTTTTCGGTAGGATAGAATAACCGTTTTCAGGAGATCTATTGCAAAAGTCGTTTCAGCAGCAAATTAAATGCATTGCTCATACTTCTGCCATTATTTTGCGTGTAATGAGTTTCTGTCATGCTTTAAATTTTGACCTGAAGTTTATTTTTTATCTAACGGGCTTATCTATTATAATAGATTTCTCACCTATTGCGCTCAGCGAGTAGTCATGTGACTTATACAGTCACTCGTTACGAAATGTAACTGGAGCACACTGACCATGATGTAACAAACCAAAACACCACCTTGACACAATGGCGGTGTCTTTTCTTATACCCATCATGTTGGCAAGTTTACATATGGCATTTTTAAGCCCTATGTTTTCCCCTGAAGGTAAGCCCGATAGCTACTCTTGACTGTGACTGTTTACGCTGTATTCACCGGTAAATGGACGCCTTAGCAAATGCGATCACAAACTGGACAGTAGCAGGTCAGACTAGAAACTGACAGGACCGAAACAGTTCACAGCAGATCTATGCATATGCTATGCATCTATGCATCGTGGTACCGATCATCTTTGCACAGTAGGCTAGTCTATCAAAGAAACGGTTTGAGGTTGGTAGGTTTTTGTGTGTGATCTCTGAACCCTGTTGAGGTATTTATTATGGGTCACAACGGTACACACTTTACTTAAAGACAAGATGTCACCTCACATTCACCTGACATTTTTATAAAGCAAGTTTTCTGAAATTGCCTACTTTGCACATTGGTTATGTGAGCTATTATCTATTGAAATAGCCTAACCTGCCTATACATTTTAGGCCTTGGGGTAGGGCTTACAGCGCACCTCTACTAACCAAACTTTTTTTAAAAGTCTGTCTACACAGAATATGAAATTAAATGTTGACATTGACAGTTTGTATAAATATCTATTTTTAGGGTTATTTACAGACTTATACATGGCATTTAAAAACACTTGCAATTCACAGAAATAACCAGCTGAGGAAGTTTTGTTGATATGTGAGTTTTTACCCTTTTCACCTATATAACCCTCCAGCTAATAGACATAAGTAGGGTGGTAAAACAAAAAAGCTACCCAGAATTCAATGCAATCACACATTTTATAACTCTAGGCTGGCACACCTTCCCAGAAACACAATTAGGCTTACTGTCCTTGAGTGGGTGTCTGAATCATGAAATGCTTTCTTTTCTTTCAGACGAGTTTCATTTTAAAACATGGATGGCTGAGGTAGGACTTCTTTGTCACTGGAGACAGACATGACAGTAGTCTAACTGTGTTGACAGTATAAGTGATTAAAGCTCTGTTTTTTTTTTTCTTTTAGAATGGGAAGACTTATAAACTGCCTGACTATTACCACAGACTTCACATCTTCACCCAAAACAGAAGGAGGATCTTAGAACACAATGCTGGAAGACACTCATTTAACAGTATGATTGATAATATAATAATAGTAGTAGTAATAACTACTGCACCATTCTGTTAAAAAAAGCAAATGTGATTCATTATTATTATTGTTATTATTATTATTATTAATTTATTTATTTTTATGACGGTAAAGTATCTCAATGCAGGCAGTTGAACTGTGAAATGTTAAAATGGTGGTTCATTGAAATTGTTCATTTTCTGTCTTTTTTGTTTGTGTGTGCTTTTTGGCTGTAGTGGGGCTGAATCAGTTCTCAGATATGACCTTCACTGAGTTCAAAAAGGCCTTCCTTCTTCAGGAGCCTCAGGTTTGAGCTCCCCTTTCAATACGCACCCAGGATTAAACTGTACCTGAAAAGTACATTTCAGTAGGCTTAGGCCTTTATTCATATAAAAATGTAACAGTAAAAGTAAAGTAAAAAAAAAAGGCTACTTTGGTTTTTGTTGTTTTTTTTATACACCACCTGCTACCCATTTAACTTTGAGTTCACTCTCTGATTCTTTAGAGGTAGTACACTTAGACTAAGCTGCATTGTAAAGCTATATGCAAATTGATTGAAAAAATACCACAAAGTGAGGATGTGTCATCACAGCTGTCAACTTCATGTACACAGACAACAGACTGGCCATTTCCACTAACTACATTAGATATTTTTCTCTTGAGGGTTAAGGGCTGCATCCTTATCTAGGACTGACCCATCTGTCTAATATGAACTGCTGTATTGTGTTAATGTCCTATATCTTGCTTTATCTCTTCCCTGTGTTTTCTCAGAACTGCTCAGCTACTGCAAGCACCCCCCCTGGCCAAGCAGGGCCCTACCCAGACTATGTGGATTGGAGGGCCAGAGGAAATTACGTGACCCCTGTAAAAACCCAGGTGTGGGATGGTGCCTACATGTCTAAGACACATACAGTATTAATAAAACACATGACATGCCTTAAAGAAAAAATCCACTCCGCCCATATCCCTGTTCTTTGAGGCTGCCAAACGCTGTCAGTAGGTATAAGAACAACAGCATTTGGTACAAGGTAGACCAATTTCGCAAACTGAATTTTACATTTTTACATTTACATTTAGGCATTTAGCAGACGCTTTTATCCAAAGCGACTTACAAAAGAGGATAACATTCAAGCTACAACACAATGAACTAACAAGGAGTGCATATTGGTAACATAGAACCTGCACTGTTTTAAGTTGAAAGTGCAATAGTGTAACACAGTGTAGAGAAATTAAATTATTAAGTGCATTCTCAAAGTTTACGCCAGGAGATATTCTTGGAAGAGCTTAGTCTTCACGAGTTTCTTGAAGGTGGAGAGGGTATCAGTTGATCTGGTAGCACTTGGGAGGTCATTCCACCAGCGCGGAACCAGATATGAGAAGAGTCTGGACTGACCTGCACAAGGTGTTGGCCGTGCTAGAAAACGTTCCTTAGAGGAGCGCAGCAGTCGTCGGGTGACATAGGGCTTCAGAAGAGTATTCAAGTAGATGGGAGCAGAGCCATCATTCACCCTGTAGGCCACTATAAGTGCCTTGAATTTAATGCGAGCAGCCAAGGGCAACCAGTGAAGTTCAATGAACAGAGGTGTGACATGTGCCCTTTTTGGCTGGTTAAAGACCAGACGTGCAGCTGCATTCTGGATCATCTGTAGTGGTCTCACCGCACAGGCTGGTAGGCCTGATAGGAGGACATTGCAGTAGTCAAGACGAGAGATAACCAGGGTCTGAACCAGGAGCTGGGTTGCATGTTGGGTTAGGTACGGCCTGATCTTCCTTATGTTGAATAGGGAAAAACGGCACGACCGAGCCACAGAGGCAACTTGTTCTGCAAAGGTCAGTTGGTCATCGATCATGACACCTAGGTTTCTTGCCACTTTGGTGGGAGAAACAGACAGGGAGTCGATCTTGATACTGATGTCGTGATGTATGGCTTGTTTGGCTGGGAGGACCAGCAGTTCAGTTTTGGAGAGATTTAGTTGGAGGTGATGTCCTTTCATCCATGCAGATATATCAGAGAGACAGTCCGAGAAAGGACAGATAGAGCTGGGTATCATCCGCATAGCAGTGGTAAGAGAAGCCATGGGAGTGGATGATTGAGCCCAGCGAGGTGATGTACAGTGCGAAGAGAAGGGGCCCCAGCACAGATCCTTGGGGTACTCCTGTGGTGAGTTGGTGAAGTGCCGATGTCTGTCCTAGCCACGATACGTTGAACGACCGTCCAGTAAGATAGGACTTGAACCAGGAGTGCGCTGTTCCATCAATGCCAATGTTGGTCAGCTTGTCCAGTAGGATGCTGTGGTTGACCGTGTCAAATGCTGCCGATAAGTCCAGCAAGATGAGCACTGAGGACTGACCTGCCGCTCTGGCCTCTTTTAATGCTTCCATCACAGACAGAAGCGCCGTTTCAGTGGAGTGGCCACTTCTGAAGCCGGATTGGTTGGAGTCGAGGAGGTTGTTCTGAGTGAGAAATCCTGTGACCTGTTTAAAGACAGCTCGTTCAATGACTTTGGAAAGGAAGGGAAGAAGAGAGACAGGCCGGTAGTTCTCCACTTGAGTGGGAGCACGGGATGGTTTTTTGAGCAGTGGTGTTACCTGGGCCTGTTTGAAGGCAGTGGGAAATGTACCCCTAGTTAGTGAAGCATTGACCACATGTGTGGTTGCTGTCACAATTGTGGGGGTTATGGCCTTAAGAAGGGTTGTTGGGATAGGGTCCAGAAGACAAGAGTTAGGCCGGCTGTCTGTGAGAAGCTTAGACACCTCTGCCTTGGAGAGAGGAGTGAAAGAAGAAAAGGAAGCAGTTGGTGTAGAGAGGCTAGGAGAAGGAACCTGTGTAGATTGGTTTGAGAACTGACTACTAATAGCTGCAACTTTGTTAGTGAAGAATGCAGCAAAAGTGTCAGCTGTGAGGTTAGTTGGAGGAGGTGGAGGAGGTGGGTTTAGTAAAGATTTAAAGGTGGAAAAGAGTTTCTTGGTGTCCGTGGCGTTGTTAATCTTGTCATGATAGAAAGCCTTTTTCGCAGCAGTGACACTGAATGAGAAGGAAGATAGTAGTACTTGGAATTGTGCTAGATCGGCCGAATTCTTAGATTTGTGCCATTTCCTTTCAGCAGCTCTGAGGTTAGTGCGCATTGACCGAAGTGAGTCATTAAGCCACGCATGAGACTGGGTGGGTCGTGCAGGTCTGGTAGACAGAGGGCACACACGATCCAAGCAGGATCTCAGCGTAGAACAGAGTGACTCTGCATCATCAACCTCAAAAGAAGAGAAACTTCTAGGCGGTGGTAGAGCAGATGCCACCAAGGAGGAAAAGTGAGTAGGAGATAGAGTCCGGAGATTGCGACGGACAGAGACAGAGGGAGTAGGAGCAGATGATTGCTGACAGAGGGAAACCTTGAACTGAATAAAGTAATGGTCAGATAGATGTAGAGGAGTAACTGTCTGTGAAGTAGCGGTGCACTTCCTGGTGAAAATGAGATCAAGTTCCTTACCGGCTTTGTGAGTCGGAGGGCTGTGAACCCGCTGTAGCTCAAAGTAGTCCATCAGAGATAGGAATTCTGCAGAACCTGGATTGTCTAAGTGGATGTTCATATCACCGAGAACAAGCATGGGACAGTCATGCTCAGGGATTGAAGAAAGCAGAGTGTCAAGTTCCTCAAGGAAATCACCCATTTGACCTGGAGGACGATAGATAACACACAGATATATTTTGACCGGTGCCTTTACCAAGATGGCATGGTATTCAAAGGAACTGTATGTGACAGATGGTACCAGTTGAGTATATTTCCATTTGTCTGATATTAACAGCCCCGTACCACCCCCTCTCCTGGATGGGCGGGAGGTGTGGGAAAAAGCATAGTTGGTGGAGAGTGCAGCGGGAGTGGCAGTGTTTTCTGGTTTGATCCAGGTCTCGGTGAGAGCCAGAATGTCCAGAGAAGGATGGTTCGCATAAGCCGAAATGAAGTCTGCTTTGTTCACTGCAGACTGACAGTTCCACAAACCTACGGTGAAGGAGTTGTTCGTGGATGACGAGACATGATGTCTAGAGCGGAGGTTTGCAAGGGTCCGTTTCCTTTTGTGGAAGCGGAATCTGCAACGACTGGAGACAACTGGAATGGAGTGAAGACACATTGTGGCAAGAAGACGTTTGCACAGAAGATTAAGTTACAGAGGATAGGACATGGTGATTAGTTAGTTAGGACAGTGTCCTTGCTCGGTGGACGCAGGTAGACACGCTAGTCTTTACCCAGTCAGTCTTCACACGCGCAGGTAGACACGCTCGTCTTTACCCAGTCAATCTTCACACGCGCAGGTAGACACGCTCGTCTTTACCCAGTCAGTCTTCACACAAGGAGGGCTGAACAAAAGGGCTGACGCTTCCGCTGACGCTTCAGTGTCACTCCTGTTAATAGGAACAATGATAAGGCTACAGGAAAACAAAACTTTCTTCCCATCATCAGTTAGCGTTGGCTGCTGTCTCGCTCTTTGGTGTACATTGTACCATATTATGACATTCTCATACCTACCGACACTTAGTTTGATTCATTCCGGATAATCCCTTTAAGATGAATGAAATGGCAGTCTGTGGCTGTGTGAACACAGTATACCTTAGATAAGATTATTACATTATGTACAAGACTTTGTTATCGCTGCTATATATACTTTTCACTTTCGCTATACGTACGATTTTGAGTTGTCTTGAAATCAGCTTTTCATTCACTTGCATTATATTGAATGCTTATGGCATGGGTTTTGACATTATGCCAATAAGTTTTCTTTATTCTGTTGCTTTTCTGGGTATTTTTTGGACATTTTAACCTATTACACATAGCTTATATATATATACACAGTATATATATGTGTGTGTGTGTGTGTGTGTGTGTGTGTGTGTGTGTGTGTACATGCGTGCGTGTGTGTATGTGTGTATGTCACCAAGGGTCACTGTGGGAGTTGTTGGACCTTCTCCACCACTGGCTGCCTGGAGTCAGTCACAGCCATCGCCACAGGGAAACTCTTTGAGCTGGTAAAACACACACATATATACACATACTTACACTCTTACATTCACATACACAAATAACACAATACACAGTTAATAGCAGTAAGAAATAGGCATACATATATACATAATTTATGTCATATGATTTGTTATACAGTCAGAACAGCAGCTGATAGACTGTGCACAGGAATTCAACAATCATGGCTGCTTTGGGTAGGTGTCTCTTAATAGTACTTTTTGGATACAGTTCAGTTGTCTGCATTGGCCAAGTTCAATTGGATCATTTTGCAGCACTGACATGTGTACACTAGTCATAATTTAAATGTCTGCTGGCTTCATGCTGCCCAATGGGTAAGGAAGTGAGCATGCGAAAATGACTATGTAGCTAGAGGTTACACGTTCTGTTCCACTCATGCAGTGGTGCAAAAGAAGCTGTAGATTCAGTGCAAAATATTTATGTGATAAAATATTCTGACGGATCTGTCTGTGTACATCATTTCTATCACAGAGGACTCCCAAGTCAAGCATTTGAGTATATCAAATACAGGGGTGGCCTCATGACAGAGGATGGTTACCCATATAAAGGACATGTGAGTATGTCAGCTGGTTATTATGATAAGCCTACAGCAGTTAATCGTAATACTGAAGAAAATGGCTTCTCTATTTGTGTTGATAGTCTCTTTAAAGCCATGTGAAGAGTCTATAAGCTAAACCTCTCTTCTTCTCTTCTCTTATTTGAAGGATAGCACCTGTAAGTTCCAGCCAGAACTGGCCACAGCATTTGTCAAGGATGTGGTTAACATAACCAGAGTAAGTGCATTCAAGGCTTCTGCTGCCCTCTCCTGGTTCAAAACTGCAGTTTATGCAGAATGTCAGGTTTTGAGAACTACTTGAACCTTTCATGTCTGAGTGAAAAACTTGAATTTAGAAAAGGTTGAAAACCACCTAATTTAGCCAAATTTAGCTTTTAGGAACACTTTTGAACACCTGATATTATAGTACATACACACACGGACAGCCACAAATAAACAATGTTGACATGTCTTTGTTTTGGAATTTGATTACATGTGTACATATGTTGTTTTGTTTGTGTCATTTTGTTCATGTCTCTGCTTCTATGTTTAGTATGATGAAATGGGAATGTTAGATGCTGTGGCTAGGCTAAATCCAGTTAGCTTTGCCTATGAAGTGACGGCTGATTTTGTGCACTACAAAGATGGCATATACAGCAGGTGGGAGCCACAAACCACAAAGAGACTTTAGCCAGATCCACCGCCACCCCCACCCCCAGCACTCTCTCTCTCTCTCTCTCTCTCTCCAGTAGATGAACAAACATACACATGCACAAACAGCAAATCCTCATACGCAAGTTTGTTTACTGTTATGAACTGATGATGTTGACATGCTAGGGTTTTGGTCTTCCATCCCACAGCACAAAGTGTAAGAACACCACAGAGACTGTGAATCACGCAGTTTTAGCTGTGGGCTATGGCGAACAGGATGGAACACTGTACTGGATTGTTAAGAACTCCTGGGGTACTTCTTGGGGTAAAGATGGGTAGGTCCTGATCATTTGTTCTTTATCACAGATCGATCTCATATTGATTCAGCAATTCAATTCAATTCAATTCAATTCAATTCAATTCAGCTGGACTTATACATTTTACAGTAGTAGTGTCTCATGGCGCTTTATAGCAAGAAGCACCCAAGAGCAACAGGAGCAAGGAAAAAACAGCATACCAAACAGCTAACAGCATACCAACTAGTTTCTGTGGGCCAGCTTGGCCCATAAACCTGATAATTAAAATATAGACCAACTTCATATTTTTTAAATTTTTAATCGATGTTAAGGAACATAACCCATTTATTATACAATAGCTTCAAATGCAAGTTAGTCTTGGACTGGAACTATCTGTTTAACCTTACCGCTAAACATTCTCATCTTAAAGCACACTGGCAGTAAAGGAGGGATTTACATGAGGCTGCCTATCTTCCTCAGATTAGCTGATACTAATAAGGACAATAGGCCTGATTCACCAACCACACATAAATGTGTTCTGCTTACTCAGTTTTGCATAGGCAAAAACTAAACTCGTTCAAATGGGACCTTAGAACAAATTCAAAATGATTAAGATATTGATGAATGAGGCACAATGTTTTATTTTTTTTTAATTTTGTAGCCTGATTCTGCAATTATTAACACTGGTGCTAATATCAGTCAATCAGAGGAGGACCAAGAAGGAATATTTTTCATAACTTTTGTTTCACCTTCTCTTCTTTTCTATGTGCTCTTGTCTTTGTACTGACATGTTTATCACAGATACTTCCTCATTGAGCGAGGCCGGAATATGTGTGGTCTTGCAGCCTGTTCCTCCTACCCACTGCCACTGGTGTGAATGGTCTCGACTTGCAACAGCAATGAAAAGTATGTCAGCGAGGACAGTCTACAGGCACAGGGGCATTTTTAAAGCAAAGGGATATCATCAATAGAAACTCTCAGACACAAATTACACCTTCCACAAAAGAATGTAATTTCTAACATTTCAATGTATGTTTACTCTTTGTTTAGTCAAGGAGATGCTGGATTGTTTGTTTGTGTGTGTGTGTGTGTGTGTTAGATGTGTTAGACTGTGTATAGCCAAAGTGCTTGAGATGCACCACAAAGAAATTTTAGCAGTGCTTTTGTTTTCACAACTTCCTGTTTGTACAGACACTTGTTAGGCTATTGTTAACAACACTTGTAACACTATCTGGGTTTCCATCCAACCTGTTAATACGTGTTTAAGTTATGTGAATTCCACAGTTGGAAACACCTGAAAATTCACATCAGTCCCCAATGCGAATATAAATTTAATTTATATTTATATATACATTTTATTTGCTTGAAGGAGGAGAACTGTTGATACGAATAAGGCATAATGCGATTCAAGTAGATGAAAACAGTTTAAATTACGCATGTTCAAATTTTCCACATTTCTCTCCATAGACATTGTCCTGGCGGCATTACACTTTGATCCAGCAGCTGAATGGATTCATCGGAATATTTTTTTAAGTGTTATACAGTTGATGGAAATCCAGACAGACGTGCATATTCTTAAGCCAAATGTTTGTTAATGCAAATATGAAATGTGAATTTCGATGGTAACCCAGCTACTGTAACTCTTTCAAGGTCATCCATAGAGAAATCAGTACGTTCATACTGATGACAAGATAAATAGATACTTTCCTTGAGACAGCAGCAGGATGACAGCAGCATGAAATAGTAAATGAGTCATTTTTTGCTGATTTTTGCAAGGTCTTGAAAGAGTTAAGAAACACTACTGTACCTTTGATTTCAGTTTTGCAAGTTGAAAACAAAGGCATTTAGGCAGAACAGGGAATAAAAGGAATATGGAATGACCATGTTTGGGAAATGCAGATGACCATGAAAATATGTCTGGTAACTTTGTCTATCTATCTGTTTTGCTGTTAATAAAGTATTTGAATTCCTGTGGAATGTGAATGTGAATCAATCAGTGTGTTGAATTATTAATGTTATATTTAAGTAAGCAGATACAACAGTGCAAGTGGAAGCCTATAGTAAGGATAGGTTAGTGCAAGGGCTGTAATTTGCAATGAAACAGTAAATCTTGATTTCCAATTTCCTTTAGTCTTCATAAGTGATAAAGTACTTCATAAAATTCAGTTCTCAATTAAATAATGTGAATTAGAACAGAGCTAAATCTAACCACACCACCTGGACGTCATGATGCTGTTATTCCAGTGGCAGGATTTCAGTTACAGCAAGGGAACAGTCTCTTACCATACAGTACCATTCTCTATCTACTCAAATAACTCACTCCACAGACTGACGTGCCTCAGTCTCTATCCTCACTTTCTCTAGTTTAGCCTCTGTCACCCCTTTCTCTGGTTCAGGCTCTGTCTGCTCTTGATCTGCTTCAGCTGCTGTCATCTCTTCCTCTGTTTTAGTACCCTTCTCCCTCTCTGTCTTGTCTATCTCTGTTTCAGCCTCTGTCCTCTCTTCCTCTGTTTTAGTACCCTTCTCCCTCTCTGTCTTGTCTATCTCTGTTTCAGCCTCTGTCCTCTCTTTCTCTGTTTTAGTACCCTCCTCCCTCTCTGTCTTGTCTATCTCTGTGTCAGCCTCTGTCCTCTCTTTCTCTGTTTTAGTACCCTTCTCCCTCTCTGTCTTGTCTATCTCTGTTTCAGCCTCTGTCCTCTCTTTCTCTGTTTTAGTACCCTCCTCCCTCTCTGTCTTGTCTATCTCCGTGTCAGCCTCTGTCCTCTCTTTCTCTGTTTTAGTACCCTTCTCCCTCTCTGTCTTGTCTATCTCTGTTTCAGCCTCTGTCCTCTCTTTCTCTGTTTTAGAGCTTGTCATCTTTTCCTTTGTTTTAGTTCTCTTCTCCTTCTCTGTCTTAGCCCCTGTTTTCTCTTCCTCTGTTTTAAAGCCTGTCTTCTCTTTGTCTGTTTTAGCCCCTGTCCTCTCTTCCTCTTTAGTCTTTGTGCTTTCCTCCTTTGTTTCTGTCTCTATCCCCTCTTTTTCTGTTGCAGCCCCAGTCCTTTCTTCCTCTGGGTGGGTACTTGGCCCCTCTTCCTCTGAGCAGGGCCCTCTCTCCATGCTGCTGAGGAGTGAATCAGCCTCATCCCCCGGTCCCTTGTTCTCCTCTACTGCCTCCTCTTGGACATGAGTGGGAGTGTGTTTTACCTGTTGGACTGAGATACATGCAAGCTCAAGTTTTTTTGTATCCCACAGTGTGACTTATGATGGTTTCAAATCATCTTAAGTACACACTCTCCAAATTGTTCGTCGAGGTTTGATTAGCTTTGATTAGAAGTAGCTCATTCTCTAGCTCTCTCACCATCTCTGTATTCACTTAGTGAAGTGTATTGCCATATAAGGCATACAAAACTCCTCCTCTGGCCTCAAGGTGCATTAATGTTATTACACTTACGTCACTTTCAAGAGTACTTGTTTCCATTGATCAGAATGACATCTAAAGGTTAGATAAAGCTGGAACATACCTTTAAATTTCCCTTTCTTTCCATCTCTGCTCAAGTAAAATGCAGCCATCAGCAATGTGACAAAAGGCAGACAGCGCAGAACGAAAACAATCACATCTTCTTTGACAGTGCCTCCTGCTGTAAACAAAATGTGTCTGTGAAATTTAAATTGTGTGCTGACTTTCAAGATCATTAGATGTTATAATGAAATCAAGTCTGTATCCAGTGTTCATGTTAAATAGTCTTTACCCTTCTAGAACCAATCTATAACAATGTTTTATCAACATCAAATTTCAAAATTCCGTGGCAACTAAAGAAGGGATTCAGGTATAAGGATTCATAGAAACATGAAATCATTGAAGCAGGTGGAAAGACCTAGAAAAGGGCAGCCTGGCTGTCTCATAGAACCAAGAAAACATCAAAGTTCTTCAAGATTACTTGGACAATAGAAAGAATATGAATCCAGACCTTCTTAATCTCTCACCTTTTATGTTAGATTGTTGATGATTATCCTGACTTTTGTGTGGAGTCACTGTTAGTTGGGTTCCAGTTCCATACTCTGTGCGCAGTATAGGTATATCAAACTTTACCTCACAGACATACAAGCCAGAGTCCTTGGTCTGAACATTTTCAATGACTAGGATATGACAGGTCCCTGTGCCTTTCTTTGATTGGTTATCAGTTTTATTATCATTTTTAAGCCAAATAATTTGGGATGGTTTTGGGGGTGACTCTTGGGGGAGATTCAAGCAGCACTGGATCTGTGCAGACTCTCCCTCTTTGAGTTTAAGAATGGAGGGGGATTGGATGATGATAGTGTCCATTCCTGTCACTGAAATTCAAACAAAGCCAGAGAATTCATTAAGACTGACCATGAAGAACATTAAACATATGCATATTTGTGGGTTTTGGGTTTATAATTAGTTCCCCTGCAACATGTAAACAAACATAAAATATAATGAGAATTGGGTGAAATGAGTGAATTCATTCTAATAGGTTGATGGGGTAGACGTTGACAGTAGAAATTTCACTATTATCTAGAGCAGAGATCTCCAGCAGGTAGCTCAGACGCTACCAGAAGCTTGCCACCTGCTTAAGAGTAGCCCTCCAAAGGTTTAAAGGAAATGTAAAATGTAAATTTCATTATAGAGGCAAAAGGTATTAAACCTGTTAAATTCAAACATCCTGCCCTACCTGATACAAAATGATCCGAGTTTTACTGCTCTGATGAGAATTAACCCTAGGAAGTGAACACCAGATCTGGCAAATAACTAAGCTGCCACAAATTTAGATGACGGTTCAAATGAGTGTTTCCACTGCACTGTAAGTGTGTATAAAATGGTAAAGAAAGCTAACTTTTATCTCCAGACATATCATTTATACTGATGCAAAATAGCAGTGTTGGGAAAGCTACTCAGAAAATGCAGTTAACTAAGCTACCATTTGCTCCACATCAGATGAAGCTTCACTGTCCTAAAGCTACCCAAAAACAAAATATAGCAAGCTAAGTTACAAAAAAGGCAGATGTAGTTTACTACACCTGAAGCTACTTTATAATTTACAAAAAAGGACTAAATAAATGAAATGATCCCAACCTTCTGCTAAGATTATATTAGTGACCAAACTAACAGGTCTCTTCAATATACATGCAATAGTAGGCTAAGTAATAGTATCCTAAGTAACTGTACTTTAAAATGGGTGAAACGTTTTTAAAACAATAACCTTTGGGTTTCTTTCCACATTCTGTGAGAGAACAGTATGTGCATGTGTGTACTTTATTGGATCCTCAAAAAGTGCATGATTTCCTTATGGTTATATAGTGTTTCTTATGACTATGACTTATGCCTACAACATTTTGCATTATAATTTTTCTAGTGTATAATGCTTTTTAATATGTTTTTTATTATTTAAATTTAAACCTCACATGCAAGAAATGTACCACATTTTTGCAAAGAACTAATCTTCAGTGCATGGCCTAGATGGAAGATTTGCTGCTGTGAGCTCTGAAAATGTAGCTTATGGGAAAGCTACCACACTACATGGCCAAAAAAATAACTAAACTAAAGAAAATAGCTTCAGTACCGCTACATTACTCAAAAATGTGGTTAAACTAGTAGCTTTGCTACTTGTAGTGAAGCTGCTGCCCAGCACTGCAAAATCGCAGAGTAGCTATACACTATACATTTAGATATAGATCAGTGCCTCAAGGCCATGAGGGTGAAGAAAAAGACAAAGGTGAAGGGAAAAAAAAATAATTTGTTCATCAAAATGTCATAGCATTGCATGGAAACACTGTGCTCTTGGAAAAAATATACACCATGTTGTCAGCAGGGCGAGACCCTGTTTACTCCATGTAAAACATGCTATGAGTATTGATTAATATTTACCAAAAACAACAAAAGACAATTTTTATATCTTTCTGAGATATCTTACCTAACAGCAAAAGCCAGATTCTTTTCAGTCCCATGGTTGGTGCAGCGCTGTACATCACCACCTTGTCTTGATCGAGGAGGCTCTTGGTTCCGGCGTGGCTGACCTCTGAGTTTACCACAAGCAGGGCGGAGTCTTCAGTCTGCTGGGGTCTCTTCAGTTTGCGAAAAAGACAGGCAGTCAACGTCTCTGGTGTCATGAATGACAAAACTATTTTGCGAAGGCTATTGTTGATTCTAAGGAAGGAACATTTTGCATAAGGAAAGTGTGATTTAAGAAATTTCTGTGTCCCATCACTGACTGCTTGAAGATTTCCAAGTAAGGACTCTATGAAATGCAAACAAAACTTCAGTAACTATTAGTCACCCAGAATTTAGACAGGAAGTGGTCAGACACTCAAGTTCAAGTTCAAGTCTTTTATTTGTCATTGTTCAGTCACCAGGACAACAAAATTAGTATGCAAGGCCACAAAGGTGTAAGAACATAAAAGAGCATAATAAATATGTATATATAAATGATAAGGGAGGAGGGAGTCATTATCATATTCAGGATTGCAATTTCAGTTACATCTGAATAGCTTCTGCAGAAACATTGGTTATATGTGTATTAATATTCAGCTCAATTTACAGCTGAAAGTCTGATACTGTTCTGATATGTCTGAATGGTTATCCTATCATGTTTTAATTTGCATTATTATTGTACAGTAATGCTGTAAGGTTAACCCTACCAGGTTTCAAAAACTGAAAATTCATTCAAAATGTAGACCAGTAATCCAAAAGAAGTCAAATGTAATTAGTTATATTACTTTGTAAAAGTTATTTAAATAGTTACATTAGTATTACATTTTTGGTAGGGCAGTTTGTAATTGTAACACATTACATTTCCAAAGTAACTTTTCCAACACCGGCTGATGCCAACGTCAGTCTTTTAAGGCCAACATGTTTTACTAGCCAGGGATCCCTTGTCATAGTATCTGCGTTTGTGCTGATGCTCCTGGAAAATTGGTTGCTTTGATGGGACTCCCTGAGACCATCTGGGCCTGGCAAGCCAATGAGCCAAGAGACTCACTAGGCCTTTAAAATATAATCTCGTTTATTTCAAACTGACTTAATGTAAAAAACAAACAAATTTTGCTATTTACATTACTGGCTACATTTATAGACTCACGTACTTGAGTGGGCGTATTCGTTTTACAGCAAACCAAGAAGGCTATGCCAAAATCCATCTTGGCCGCTTCTCAAACCTTCATTCCATTCACAGATGATTTAACCAATCAGTGATTTCTTTAAGAGTTGCGCAACCCAGTGGGAGGGGCCCGTTACCAAACAAGCTCTGAGGCGGGATTTTGCACGAGGGTGTACAGGAAGCATTTTGAGTGTTGTTGTCACTGATCTACAGCAGAACGCACTTGAGCTGGAATAATTTGACGACCCGAAACTCCACGATAGTTTAAGATTATCTAACTATGAGCACTGGAATCTCTCCTGAGGACAAACTTGACTGTTCTGTGAAAATGCACCTGATGCAGGTATGATTGTAATAATATGTCTGTCTCTGTTTACGTTACCGTCAATCGGAGCGTTATTACCGTTAATTATATTAATGGTGGTTAAAGAACGACAAGATTTTAAAGTCTTTACTATTTTAAATAATGCTATGTCTTGAAATCGGGTTACCCCCTCTGGTTGCAGGAGGTTACTCCTCAGGATCCAGACCGAACACAACCTGATGGAACTTCTGAAGCTGTACGACGGGCAGCCCGAAATATACTGACGCCAAAACGCTTGAAATATGACAACGCTAACCATCCTGCAAACTCTAAGCGCGGCACCAAAAGAACGGTAGGTAGATAGAATGTGTGAGTAAAGTAGTTCTGTGTAACCAGCTGGACTTCTAATATCAGTCATAGTATGCTGTTCTGGCTATTCATTGAGCTGCAGTATGAAAACTGTACATTTTGCCTTACAGAGAAATGAGCTTAATTCTGACCATGATCCTAAAGAAAAAGAGCATATTGTAAGTAAGAAAGTCATACCCAATATTGAGTAATATTGAGATATTTACATTCAGGTGTGTTGATACTTGCAGAACGTGAGACTTCTTTTGATTAATGTTTCATTATTTGGGTGGGGCCTTATCAGAGACCTTGTGTTGATCTTGATTCCTTTCTAGGGTCTATCTGAGTATGAGCTAGAACGGCTTGAGAACATTCGGCAGAACCAAGCCTTTCTCTCATCCCTTAACCTCCCACAGGTATAGCTTTTAATCAGCTACAGTGTCATCAGCTATACACAGACAGAATTTTAGTTTATTAAATATTTAGCTCTCTCAACACTTTGACTTACTGACATACTGGCTGAATTCCCCCACTGGTATGGATACTAGACTAAAATTTTCTCATGGGCTGCATTAAATGACTGACCTCCTCTGCACAGGTAGCAGAGATGCTGAAGCCGAAGAGGCCTGCCCAGTTAGGCTTGAAAAAGTAAGATATCTCCTTCCATTTTAGTCTGTTCCTGGTGTACTATCAGGTCACATCAGTCAGGTATTCACTGGACACTGGCCTCTCTCTCTCTCTCTCTCTCTCTCTCTCTATATATATATATATATATATAGATGTATATACATATATATATGTATTTATATACAGTTTTAGTTTAAACAAAAGTGTCTTTCACAAAAGTGAATGAAGATAGTTTATTATACAATCTTATGTTGTATTGTAATTTCCATGATAATTAGATCATAGATTAGATTAGATTTTGTTGGTAAAGAATGTGACTATGTGAAATGTGATTTAGCATGGCGTGTGGGACATGGTGTTAGTCATGGAGTTAACTTGGGCAGAACAGACATCAACTTAAAAGGAAACAGTGTAGGGTTAAGACATAGCTTGGCTAAATGTCTAATTCATACAGAGGGAAAAGAACCATCATCATGGTCATGTTTTACCTCTACAGGGAAAAGGCTGTGAAAGAGGTCCTTCCTGCTAGGAAGTCATTGCGTCTACAAAATAAAGAAGCAGAATCTACAGATGTGTTGAATGTCCCTCCTGAGCTGAAAGAGGAGGTGAGTGTTTGACAGCTGACTCCTTCTGAGTATGATCAAACGGGTATACACATTAATGAGTATGTATTATAGACATGTAAATCTATACAGATGTGCATACATGTATACATACATATATACATACACGCTGATATGTTGATGTGGTTGATATGTACGTTTGTAGGTGGTGCGTGTACTGAAGGGGCCTGTCCCAATGTGTCCAGTGAATGTGGAGGAGGACAGCCTGCTTCCTGAGGGTCTCCTCCATCTGTGGACAGAGGTGTGCTGTGATCTTTTAAAGTTTCTTTGTATCATTCATATTTGGTGTTTTGCATTGGTCTGTTTGTTACTAGCTAATTGTGAAATCCATGTTATTGTTTTGAGTACCGTAAATTCTTTTCCTAATTCAACCTTGTTTTCTTAGGAGCCTGTGAAGTCTGAAGGGAAGACGACAGATCTGAAAATGTCAGTGTACAAAACAAAGAGCAAGGAGGGATTAAAGTCCACAAACAGCTTTTGAGTGATTTTCAATGTTGTTAGGTCATGCCAGGTACTCATTTAATGTGTTTATGTTTGTGTGTGTTAGGTATAAGGAAAGCCTGCAAAAGATGCGTATAAATGAGGACCGAGTGGTGAAGGTGGTAAAGGAGCGGATCTTCTCAGCTGCCTTCCACCCTTGTGCCAGCAGTCTCCTTATGGCCGCAGGGGACAAGTGGGGCCAAGTGGGCATCTGGAACCTGGTGAGGGCCACACACTTGTAACTTGTAAAACACTGACAGACAAAGCCTCTTGCAAACACACGCAAATAAATGTATAAAAAACTTATTCTAGACCATACTTACCTTTACATTTATGAATTTAGCAGACACTTTTATCCAAAGCGACGTGCAAAAAGAGGACTAACATTAAAGCTACAACACAATTAAAAACCTCACAAAGACTGCAACTTGCAAACAGGAAATTGAAAGTGCAGAAGAGTGATAAAATTTGCTTAATTAGCATATTAAGCTAATTGATCACTAAAATCCTGAAATGCTATAATTTAGCTTCTAGTTAACTTAGAAAGGTGATCTAAGAGTTCAAGTTCATGGATATGATGTCTAGAAATTCATCTGTAGCCATGATACAACATTTCCTCATTAGCATACTTTTATGCAAATAATGGGGTTAAAAATATGGAAAATTGCTTTGTGAACTTAAAAAGCTGATAGGCCTAGTCCCGTTTCTTTTCCCTTAACACTAGCACTTGATTTTGAACGCCCTCCAAAAGAAGATACCCCTCGTTGATGAAGTGAGAAGGGTTAGGGGTAGAAATATGTACCTACGAAATGGGACACCACTTCATGCACATTTGCGTAACTGCCATCTTCACCTATGTCACGCGCAGAGATGACGTCAGCTACCGATGTCCATGTTCATAAATGCCACATCCTGAAAATGATCTATGTCGATAGCCCCATAACCAGGATACTTTTGTTCCCAGGCATATAGGCAATTCATTACTGGAAAAAAATTGGACCGCTGTTGGTGGCCTCTCAAAACACTCTCTGATATTTTTATGACAATTTTCTAACGTTCATGTTCTGACAACAGAACTTCTTAACATTTGAATCAACCATGTCCCGACATATTTTGAAATTTGCATGCCTAATTGCGACAATATCTGTTGTGTTAATTTTTTCCTGAGCTGGTCTCTCACTGTGTAAATTCACAAGGTACCCTTGGTAATCAAGTCTGCACCTGACCTCCCTCAGGTTTAAGGGGTGGTTTTAAGGGTTGAAAAGCACTTCCTTTTGGTCTTACAAGTATTGGGACACCCTACTTTTACACATGAACGCACAAAACCGAGTGCTAAGGCCAAAACCGAGTAGAAGTGGTAGAAATGGGACAGGGCCTTAGAGTCTAGAATCTGTGTAGACCTACCTCAATTATATTTTATGGCACCCTGTGCTTTCAGGTGTGGCTTCAGAGGTAGATTAGTTTCCCCTTAATGCCTCAGGTCCAAATGTATTGGCCACATGCCAGTCACCTGTCTCAGTTTATGCTAACAGACATCCTGAGGTCTTCTGCTTTTAAAAAAGTATTACTTGTGGGGGTTAATTATTTTTCTTGCATTCCACAGCCCTTTTGTTTGAGAAATGCACTGAATTTGTCATTTTTCCCCCAAAATAGGCATGGGCTTTAAAATAAGAAGGGGGTGGGACACGTAAAAAAAAATATTATAGGTCAAATCCTGAGGGTATAAGCTCTCTAATATATGGGTTATGGGATCTAATATGTTTCCCAGTGCTACTGGCCTAAATGTCACCAAAAACAGCCCAACTTACAAACACAAGATTTCTTAATTAAATTTATATTATTTCCAAATTATGCAAATTGCCCATAGTGTGGCAGGTAGCAACCAAGTAGAATTTCATCCTCTAGGCCAGTGTTTCCCAACCTTTTTTGTCTTGTGTACCCCCTGAGCCTTTTTGTCATACCATGAGTACCCCCTCACTCATACGTGTTTATTATTCTCCAAAAATAGAAGGTAACACAACTGATTATTATTGGCGTAGAGTGTCACAGGTTATTGGCTCCCCAGGGAAACTAGTTGTAGCGCACACATAGCATTTTATTGACGAGCTTAATATGAAATGACTGAGAATATTTATTTATCATCTTGGAAATAAATTATTATTAAATATTTCCATGTACCCATTCATTGTGCTTGCGTACCCCTGGTTGGGAATCGCTGCTCTAGGCTTATAAATAAAATTTCAGAGTCCAAGAAATTTCCACTAGACTAAAATGCAGAGAAGAAATTAATCTGACCAGGCAGACAGTAACATCTGCAGTTGTTTAATCTTTGAGATATGAAATCTACCTTAAAATGTAAAATATGTAAGTTCAAATCTGAATCTATATTTGTTTTTTTTCAAGGATGCCAGTTGGGGGGACAATGGAGTTCTGCTGTTTGAGCCTCACACTAGGCCAATCACCTGCATGACCTTCTCCAGGTCACGACCCTCAACCCTGATCACCACTAGTTACGATGGCGCAGCAAGGGCAGGAGACATAGAACGAGCTGTGTTTGAAGAGGTTTGAGCTGCTTAAATGGCTTTGAAATGAAATGGCAATAAACCATGGAAGTTTAAGTATTTTATTCAAGGATATGAATTCAATTTAATTACCTTTTAGTAACATTCTCTTTATTAATGAAAATGTCAAATCTCAAATACAAAAAAAAAAATATGTATATGTAATGCTATATGTTCAGTTAGAATAAGAGTCTGATGAAGAATAAAGTTAGTTAAGTTGGTGTTTAGCCATCCTACTTTTGTGGTTATCTGTGACCTCTTTGATTTTAGGTGTATCGATCAGACGAGGGGCTGAAAGGCTTTGACTTCCTGTCACATGACTGCACCACTTTGCTCATCGGAGACGCAATTGGAGACGTTGCCATTGTCGACACAAGGACTCCAGGGTATGAGTGGAGTTTACACCTCAAGTTGGCCTCCTCTTCCACATTAATGGATAAAGACCAATTGTTTGTTTGGTTGGTTTTTTGTTTGTTTGTTCTCACAGGATATCCCATGAATCTCTGCACACTTTGGACCCAAAGACTTTGCGCAGTGTCCATGTCCATCCCATGCAGAAACAGTATTTTGTGGTGACTGACAGCAGGTGAGAGTAACAGAATTCATCAACAGACTGGCTAGTATTTGTACATTGAGTCATACATGCAATATACATATAAATGTAGACCCCTTTAATATCCACAGTGGGTCTGTGTTAATTGGGTCATATGGGTTCATACACATTTGAAGAAACAACATATAACAGATGCATCTTTCTGGCCGATATCAGTTATCGGTTACAGTGTATTCCTTGCTTTGTGTTTGCAGAGGGGTTCACATCTATGATGTACGAAACTTGAACAAGAAGTCCTCTAAGCCTGTGTCGGCACTGAATGGGCATACCCGCAGCGTGTCATATGCCTACTTCTCCCCGGACACTGGAAACCGAGTGCTCACCACCTGCATGGATGACAGACTCAGGTGGGCATGAGTATGTCTTTCTCTCACAACCAACTATTGGTGTGTGGATGGCATGTGTAATATTCCTACGGTCTCCTCTGTCTCTCAGCTTTCATGGACAACTATCTGTTGTGAGATGTGCTGTGTTGGTGCCTGCTGCACAAGATGTTCTGGTTCACACAGCTTTGAAATAAAAATGTAAATGCATGTAGCAACGGGAGAAATGGCCACAAAGCGCACCAGTTTTGATTGCTATCCTTTCCAAATGTTGAAGTTAGTATTTACATGTCTGTACATTAAAATATTCAGTGTTTTGCACAAGACATTTTGTCAGTTCCCATAAATGCTGGTGTTGGTTAGCCTGACAAGCCAGACTATAACATCAAAATGTATAGTCTGGACATGACCATGACTGCATGACAGCAGTTGTCTTTCTGCATGCAATAGGATAGCACTATGACTGATCAGAGCAATGTTGGCAAAACAGCAAATATAGCATTCTTTGAAACAAATAACTTGCCTTTTTGCGCAACTTTCAGTGAAGAGCCTAAGTCTAACTCTTCCCAAGTCAATGCCAAAGCTGATTTAAACGACCGTTGTTCTTTGGCCACAGCCATCCTAGTCATTTTGCACTGTCACAGCCCTATCATCATTGTCCACCCAGCGACTCTCTACAAAGATTGAGCATTGTGATTGGTCCTACTAAGCCTTGGTAGAAGACCTACTGAGGCCCTAAGGTGCATGGCTAGATGTACCTGCTGAGCAAAACTATTTGCTACCGCTCGGGTAAGTCTAGATTTCTTGGCTAGGTGTTGGTACCTTACTGACTTCTACTTATTGTCTTCCAGGGTGTTCGACACTTCACAGCTGATCTCCTCAGCTCCTCTCATGACCACCATTAGGTGAGTCCATCACACCGGGCCTCTACAATGGATATGTAAATAGATTTATTGATAGAATCCATTAGCTTAAACAACACAGATACACTGTGACGAGTTTGAATTTATTTAACCAGTATAGTATGGGGAACCAGCTGTGTGCAAATCTTGGGTAAATGAACACTCCTTTAATAAATTATATTCTGGATTTGTAGGTATGTGATGTAAACAGCTAACGTCAACCACTTGTAGTGGTAACGATTGTTGTGATGTGTGTGCTTTGATTTACTCTTAACTGACAGGTGTAACTGTAACGTCCTGTATTTGTATCGCTCGTAGGCACAACACACAAACAGGCCGCTGGTTATCCAAGCTGCAGGCAGTGTGGGACCCCAAGCAGGAGGACTGTTTTGTGGTAGGCTGCCTTGAGCGTCCACGAAGGGTGAAGGTGTTTCATGAGAGTGGCCAGCTGGTCTACGTGTTTGAGAGCCCAGATTATCTGACTACGGTTTGCTCCATCACAGCCTTCCACCCCAGTAGAGCAGCAATTATTGGGGGAAACTCTAGCGGCAGACTCCATGTCTTCACCTAAGTCTCCACTTTTCAGCCAGTACCTTCAGTCATGTATTGGGCTTAAGTGCCTAAACCTGGCTTAGTTTGCCTAGAAAAAGCGATAAACCTGCTAATAGAGTAGCCTGCCGCCTTTTAGTTAGGAAAATGGGGACTTCGGGCTCTTCTATTATCAGGAGTGAATCAACCCATAGCCCTGTTGGTTCAGATTGCTAAGTGCGGTCGGTAGGTATGAGAAGAATGACAGAATTCAGTACGACATAGATCAAAAAGCAAAACGGATGCCAGTACTAATGAGGGCAAGATGTTTTGTTTTCCTGTGTCGCCATCAGTCAGCATTAGCTGCCAGTTTGCAGATTAGGTCTATGTTGTACCAAATTGTGTTGTTCTTATACCTACTGACAGCACTTGGCAGCCTCAAAGAACAGGAATATGGGCTGATTGCCTCCAGACTTCAGGGTTTGCTACTTAACCACCTTCTTGGAACACCCTCCACATTCTACAGCACCACATGTATTCTGCTTACATTATGGCCAGTTTTATCAAATCTGTTGTTCTACAAAATAACAAACTCCTTTTGTTACAATTTATGTTTTGAGTATTTTATTGTTGGAAAAAATAAACTACAGTTTACAAAGATGTTAGTTTTGTATGTTTCATGGACAAAGATCAGAAGTGAGATTTAAAAACATTGTGCACGCTACACAGATGACCAATCTTTTTAGTCTCATCCTGCAATGCACCATACAGTTTTATTCAAAGACTAAGCCATTTCACTTTCCAAAACAGTAAACATAACTGCAAGTCATGTTAATCTTGGTATATTTTAATGATTACAATGAAAAGGCATCACCCTTTCCCCTAAAGACATTTCAAATTGTCTTAGACACTGTATTTGTAGTCAATCAAGTCAATCTCAAAGTAACTAAACAAGGATTAACAAAACATACATCCAATTACAACTCAGACATAATACATAAGGGAAGATAGCTTAACTAAACTCAATCTAAATTTTGGTTTGTAGGTCACAGTCAGACCATAATATTTTAGAGGGATGTGCCTCTCACCCCCATTTTTTATTTGCCTGTACTAGGCATGACATCTTGCTTTTTTGAAACAACAGCACCTGTCGGCAATAGGAAAGAACTAAGATGGTTGTTTCTTTCCCAACAGAGCCTTGTTCTAGGTTATACAAACTTTTTAGGAACCTACTAGCTAAAGTATCCATAGAGAGGCACATCAGAAACGAGATCTATGTGAATACATACCACCAATCTATTAGTGTCTATTCACTGAATGATCCCTGAACAAGGAAAGGAAGGAAACAATCATTATTGGCTGCTAAGGAAAATCTGTTGACTCTGCATAAGGCTTTCAAATGCAACCTTGTTATAGTCTGACTTTCAGTGGTATTACTCTGTCTGCTGAAGTGAATCCTAAGCTTTGTATTCTGTTCATATGTTAAGACAGCCAACATAAAAATAGGTCCTTTTATCTAGAAAATCTGAGTGTTGTGGTATGTACACATGATGTATGCACAAGTCCTGCAGTTTCACAATGACTGATTGTCAGCCGTGTAATGCCCTTGATGTTATTTATGAGGTCTGGCCTCACACTAAGCTACCATCTTACAAAGACTTGCAGAGTTGAAACAAATGTCTTAATACTGGGAAGAATACCCACCCCAAGAGTACAAGCTGATAATTTGGTTTAATTTGAAGAATAACTGAGACCAAGAGTTTGTGCATGAAAGTGGTCTGTGAAAATCAAAGCAAAAGATTCTCTGAGGAAAGACCTGCATCAAGCCCACCATTCAAAAGTCTTTGTTCACAATCACATCTCTCCTTATAAAGAAACCCCAAACACCGTGCTCCTTCTGAGGGCAGTGGCATGCGTGGCCTAAGCTTACTTCTTCAACTTAGCCTTGGCTTTGCCCTTTGCCTTGGCACCCTTCTTCTCATGGAGAAGCTGGTGATTGAGCAGTGAGCCCAACTTGTGCAAGTTTTTGCCACAGACGCTGCAGACGTACTGCCCCTGGTCATGCACCTCGCTCTCGTGCGCATTCAGCGCCCGTGCTGAATCAAACGACTCACTGCACGTGTTGCACTTGTGCAGCCGTACTGCCATGTGGACAACAATGTGCTTCTCCAAAAAGTGAAGCTCCCGGAAGATCTTCTTGCATATGTTGCATCGGTACACCCCGTTGCGGTCAGCCTTAGTGGTAGCCGACAGCGCAGGAACAGGCCTTTTGCTCTCCTCGATCACTTGTTGTAAGAAACTGGCCTGTTGTACAGGACTAGCTTCCAGGAAAGCCTTTCGATTCAGTTTGGACATCTTGATTTTGTCCCTATTCCTGGGTCCTCCTCTTGACCTGCCTTTCTGGCTCTCCACCAGCTGTAGACTGAGAATCTCTGGCTCAGCTGACTCAGGCAACTCATGCGGCATCTCAAGTAGCGCAGGGGTCTTGTGTTTTTTTTTGCCCTTCCGTTTCACACTTACTGGTGGCGACTGACTGAAATATTCGCTAGGAGGAGACTCGCTAAAATGGCCACTAGGAGGCGATGGACTACGTTGCTTGGATTTCTTCCTGGCTGGTGGAGATTGAGGAGTCTGCTGCTGCCGCTCCTGCTTCCTTTTAACCAACATCATCTCAAACCCCTTGTGGTGGACTCGGAAGTGGCCCTGCAAAGCCCTGTCTGAGGCAAAGCGCAAAGGACAGCAGGGGCACTGGTGGGTCTTCTCTGGGTTGTGGATGGCCATATGGGCGCTCTGAGCTGCCTGGGATGGAAAGGTCATGTTGCAGATGTTGCAGTCAAGTGATGGGTCTCTTAGATGGACTTTCTGGTGCACTTTCAGGCCAGAGATGGACATGCACATCTTTCCACAGACAGGGCAGAAGAGTGTTTCCTGTTGCCGCCGCCTTCTCCTTTTAACTGGAGAGAAGACAAGAGAAAATTGTTCATGACAACAGACAAACAATAGATTAATGTGTATGACTTTCAAAGTTAATTTTTTTCTCCTTGAGGAAGACTGTCATTAACAGGTTGATTTGTTCATATAATACCAAAATGACTACAATGAACATTAATCACTTTTGATGCTGTTATCTTTTGTTTCAGGCTGCATCACAAATGCCCTTTTCTCACCTGACTGTCCAGATGAATGCACCTCAGAATCAGAGTTTAACCCTTGTGAAGCCCCATATCCAAAGTCATGATCAACTACAAGAATGTCGCTGTCTGACTCTTCCTCTATGACAACCTCGGTCACGCTATTTGAAGCACCGTAATGGGAATTGTCCACCGAAAAGACCTCCACAATCTTAAATTCGGTGTCCTGAGGATACACCTCGCTGTGTTCTACCATCGCCTCCATTTCTGAAAAAAAAGACGAAAATCAAAATTCACAACAAGGCAACATTTTTCATTTTATAAAGAATAAGGTTGCAAAAAAACAAAATTTGAGTATCAGAGAAAATACCAATTCAAACACCCGTTCTTGTCAGACTTCCTGCCTATTGTTCCTGTACGAGACAACGATCATTAACGTTTGAAGGAAGCAGGCCGTCTGCATATCATATTGTAAGATAACGTTGCTCTGTTTGTCAAAGTTTTCACGTTCGAATTAGTTAATGCATAAGTAGGACAATCTTGCTTTCTTTTTAAAGTGAGAGAAATAGGGTTGAGTGAAAGAAGTAAAACTACCGTATACAACACTGGCTGGCTAGCTAGCAAGTGCGGTAACGTTAGAGTTAACTTTTTTCGTCCCTTTACTACAAAAACACTTCCAAGAATGTGAGAAAACATCACATCAAGTTTTAAAGTTCGACATGGAGGTTCTACACAATTATTTTTTTTATTGTTGCACGCTACTGCTCTTGTCTAATTAGTGATATTTTTGTTTGATTCTGACGTTTCACAAAGGAATTGGAAATATGTTCGGGTTGTGTTGCTAGCTACAATGCCTTGCCACCGCCAAGACTGGGGCCATCTTGGTGTTTGTTACACAGCCACGTTTCGTAGCAGAATAAATATGGAAAAGTCCCATGGGTAAACAAATTACAAGACAAATTATTACAATCTATTGGAGTTAATATCATCATTACTTACCCATTAGAGCTCTGATATTAGTATCTAAAGTTCATCAAGTTTAACCAGTTTCGCGCTGCAAACGAAGGTCTTCTTCTCGGGAAATCACTTGTCAATGCTGCCCGATTTTCGGTTCTATGTCGCCACCTTGCGGTAAGGAGTGTATGCCTACTCAGGGACTGAAACTATGGCAAGATATGACTGAAATTCTCTCTGATGTATCTACAGGCTGGTGGTTAATAAGTCGAGTCATTCGCCAGGTATTGTTTAAATAATATCTGTATTATATTTACTCCAAGATAAAATGTACTTACCGTTCCCATTATATCTGCTAATAGCTATAGAGCTTCAAAGAGTGTTACATCCCCTCTGGCCAGGCGGTGGCAGTGCAGCACGCTCGAGTCTTTATCGATGTATATGGCTTTGCATGAATCTTTAGATCCCGTGGCATCCAGAAATGACATACATGACATGCACACACTCTGCAAACACACTGTAATGTGTCGATGCAACGGGCAACTCATGAGAACAGTTTATCTGTGTTATTATTGGAAAATAAATGAACAATATATCATCCGGAACGGAAGAGAATACCAGAACAATTCCCTCCAAACCCCCCCAGAGGGTCCGCCCATCTCTACCCAGCCACCAAACACCGGCGTGTCCGGGGTTGTATTAATCACAAGCGTTCCATGATTAGCGGCTGTCGTAACAGGCAGACCTCCTGGTCGCTACAATACAGACGAAGAATCCTCATTGTGTGCCATTTAGGGTACTAAGTTCAGTATGAAAGGGGTGGTGTGGAAACCATAGTGTAAGAGAGTGTCAATGCAAGAACATTGCCAGTGCAAATTTTATATTTAATAGGCTACAAGTATAAAGAGGCTACACAATATAACAATTGTGTGTGTGTCTTGGAGGGGTGCTGTACAAGGGACAAGGGGTTGGAGGAGTACTATACAAGGGTCGCTGTACAAGGTTAAAGTTCACAAAACGTGTCTGTCTACCAGCAAGCCAGCATACACCTATTGAGAGATGCCAGACTCTTTGTAAAGGGAAACGACTTGAGAGTCTGATTCATGAGGCTAGAGCTGTATAACCCTTGGTACTAAGGTCCTCCTCTGCTTGTCTGCAGAGGATGTCAGAGACAGGAGTCTACTACTGAACATGTCCTTCTGTTTGGAGAATGTGGTGTGCAAGGGCTGGCTGTCATTGAGCATTATAGATAGCAGTCTGTTCAGGGTTTTCTTTTCTGTTACAGATGTCAGTCCAAATCCATGCCAACAACAGAGCCAACTTTTCTCACCAGCCTGTCTAGTCATCCTCCACAAGGCTACTATGCTCCCCTTCCTGTTCATCCCAAATACACACCACAATTGCACTGTCATCAGAGAAATTCTGCATATGGCATGCCTCAGCGTTGAGAGTACTTGAAGTCAATGGTGTACTAGGTGAACAGAACAGGAGAGAGAACAGTACCACCAGAGCTGCTGTCTTTGGGTGGTCATTGAGCATAATATGCTTGAGTACCCACCCACACCTGAAGAAAAGCTGAAAGGATGCGTTAGTAAGACGTTTCGGACTTATATTTTTGACATTGGTGTGTGCTATATAAACGTGGTTAAAAACACACTCAAAATGTTTTCGGTTTTATTAAAGGTTTTGGAAAAATTCCTTCACTTGTAAACTGCCATTGTGTTTTACATCTCATGCCTTCTGGGTAAAGATTGACAATACGAGGTTGCGCTGGTCTGTATCCAAGCTGTTGCAGCACATAGACATCATTGAAAATGTTCCAAATTAAGGAATTTTTTAAATGTTTCATTAAAAACGAAAGCATTTTGAGTTTCTTAAATCATGTTAAACATAGCCAACCAATGGCAAACTTAAAAGGTCAACATACCTTACCAGCAGTTTTAATCCTTTTAATGAGAGCAGTTCTTTGCTGTACTGTTCTGTTTGATGGGAGACAAAACCAGTAGGGATTTTTGTTGATGTCTCAGCTATCATAAAGAATCCTCAAAGTCAGGTGTGAAAATTGGCATCTTCATCTCTGTAGTCATTGAGTCACTGTCTTCCAGCCATGAACAAAGATTACAAACTGATATATATATATATATATAAAAGAAAAAAATAATAAAAATAAAACGTGAAGACTAGACTTTGTGGCACTAAATTGTGGAGAAGCACAAAAAAAGGGTGAAGCACAAGTTCCCCTCACCTTAGAGGTGCAGTGGACAAACTCCAAAAAGTCTTGCTACCTGTTATGCTGCTACCTGTTACGAGGTGTCCACAAATTAGCTAATCTTTCAGGTTGAGGAGTTTTGAATCAGCTGGTTTAGAGAATGGTCGAACTATGAGGTAAGAGAGGAGCAGGCACCTTCGCCATGATTGGCCTCAGCACGGGGACCTACCCTCAGCATTTGAGAGTAGAGTTGACTTGGCATTGCTTTATGATTTGAAAACATAAACATACTTTTTACTAATGCCGTTTCCTCAGGGAAGTAATGGCATCTTTTTCTGTGGTCTGACAAACTCTGAACACACATTTATTTTTGGGTCACGGGGACATCATCTATTGTCACCATTGTCAGAAGAAATAATACTGTATCAACTGTAGCCGCTGTAAGGATTCTTTAGTGTTTAACCCTGATCTGACTGTCTGTCTGTCATTCCCACCAGAGCCTCTCTGAACACCCGTGGGTTTCCAAATCTCCCTCTTCTGTTATTTTTCAGTCTTTAAAAGGATCCCTGACTGGTAAGACATGCTGGTCTTATAAAAATGACATTGATATCAGCTATATTTTACAGGATTATTATTTTTACTATAGCTTTTAGAAAATCTCTTCATTTGCAGAGCTTGTAAACTTGTAAACTGACTTTACGTCTCAAGGCTTTCTGGGTAAAAAGCTAAATCACCTGGGGCAAGTTCAACCGATGAACCATTTTTCTACATGTTGCTATGGTTTACTAACTGAATGAGGTGTTTGGTTGCAATGTTATGCAATGTTACTGAGTTTGCTTTCTTTTGTTTGGTGGGTGCATCAGAAGAGTCATTCTTTCAGCATTGATGTGTATCAAATACCCATTTCATTAAAAAAAGACAATGAGTTCAGTATTTACCTCCAGGTGAACAATAAGAGTGAAAAGTCAAAAAGAAAGTAATCCCCATATTTATTTGCATTTAACCAGGCTTGGATAAAAACACAAAACAAATAGCAAGTGTTGACCCTCTCTGCAGCACCTGCAAGAGCAACACAGCATTTAGCGCACCTGTTTCTGTTAAATTAGTCGCTACATGTCGTGCATCTTGAACTCGACCCTTGTTGATATTGGAGGTGTCCATGGTGGTGATTCTCTATACTTTTAATAAAACCAAAAACATTTTGATTCTTTTAAAATCCCGTTTATGTAGCTGACGCCAATGTATGTGTATATATGTATATATATACTTACAATTTACTAGCCAGGGATGCCTTTAAATGTACCTTAAATATGTTGGAGAAAAAGGACATTTCACAGATTTTAGGGGAGAGTGCACACTTCAGACTTTTGGCTGCTAGATGTCATAGCAGAGTGTGTGGGAGACCAGCCATACTTTTTTCTTTGTAAGTGTGCCAGGGTGTGCAAAGAGGATGCATTTTCCCAAGTTCATCAGTGGTGTAGCGTCACCACACAAACATACATACATTACACATTCACTCTCTCGTCTTTTTCAATAAACATAAAAGACTGCTAGAATGTCTGAACTAGAGAATCTTTATTAAATAACCAGGAGTGAATTTTCAAAGTTGGTTGCACTACTCAGAACCAAAAGAGAAGACAAGTCATCCATCCTTTTTTTGTGAGTTCGAATAACAGACTGATGTATCTCCCAAAGAGCAAAGCTGCACAGACTTCCCTGCCTCTTTCTCCTCCCTCCTCCCAATTCCTTTCTTTAGCAGTAACACAAACATATAAACCTCTCCTACCCAAAGACAGGACAGAATTGCCTGGCAACCAGCATGAAAAAAAGCTTCATTAACTATCTACAGAGCGGGCAGATGGCAGCTGGGAGCAGGAAGTAGTGATGAAATGATGAGCTCTTACACAAAGGGTCAAAGGTCAAGTTTGTCTCTCAGGAGAGAACAGAGAGGGTGGGTGAATTCAATTCAGTCCATTTACCGCTAATTCTAGTGCTAGTCTATACTGGAAGCTGTAACAGAAACAAAATGAAAAAAAATCTCTTTTTCCTCATAAACAAAATGAAGTCCAGGACTAGGTTTAAGGCTTTATGAGAAAACCAGCCAAAAGGAAGGTTAGTGGCTAAATATTTGAATTGATACCTCTTTCCCCCTTCTCTAAGTGTGTTTCCATCAAAAAAAAGTGCAAAATAAATAGCATTCAGTAACGAGGAACTGTAATCTCTTCTTACTGGACTCTGATTTAAGATTGCAGTCTCCCGGGTGACCAAAAACTGAGCATGAACAGGCAACACCAGAACTTTCAGGAACCACCTCAGCAATCAAACAAAGCAGATACCAGCAGGAATGAAGAAGGATCACAAGTTCTTGCCAACAATGAAAGTGAGTCCATGAAGAGCTAAGTGACTACACTGAGACCTAGAGTTAAGTACACTGTTTTTTTTCCTTCTTTTTTTTTAACTGAAATATCTCACAGTACTAAACCAGTAGGCTTTGAAGGACCCGACAATGTAGGGTCCCAGGGCATGGGTTAGGCATACTTGCTTGTTTTGGGGTGTTGTCATGGGTAGTTGGTGGTGATGGGTTACTGATTGTTTGGGGTAAGGTTTTGTATGTCCTGGCTTACGGCAAGAGCTTTGGTAAAGGGGGTGGGTAAATGGCAAACACACTCTCATCCTTTACCTCGCAGTCTCACAGTCAGTCTCTCTCTCTCTCACAAGCACACACACACTTTTTCACTACATACCAAACACACACACACACACTTCACATGCACGCTCTCATCAAAGTAACATGACGGGTGAATTATGGCAGATGGAAAACAGTCCTTTAAATATTTGACTTCTAATATGACCACAATGCAAATGCATGTTCTTTTTTTCTTTTATATGTTGCAGGAACATCAAACTAGGACTTCCTGTGTACGTAACTGCAGTTTGAAACAGTCTCTGCGCTGTTCTCTTTCAGAGGGTCCATCGCTGCATGCGCAGGAAGTCATGTGGGTGAAGGTGTGTCTCCAGACTCATAGTCCCTCAGCAGAAACAGAGCCATGATGGTGGTGCAGTGAGAAAACCAAGATGGCTGCCCTCCACAGCCCCCCCACCATATAATTCCCTGGAGTCGAGTTCTGGTTCACACAGGGTCAGTAAGTGCCAAGGCAGGCAGTAGGTTCATGTGTTCATCCACACATTGTATTTGTGTGCATGTGTGTGTTTGTGTTTGCATGTGTGTATGTTTATATGTATGTGTTTGTGTGTGTGTGTGTGTGTGTGTGTGTGTGAGTGTAGCATAGTATGAGTCAAGAAGGGGGTGGGGAGATGGGTCAGTAGGGTCGGGGTAGAGATGTGTGGGCGGGGTGGGGTGGAGTGGGAGGGGGCAGTTCTTCTGCTATTAGGCCGAGTTGAAGTTCCCCACGTCTTTGCCGAAGTTGTAGTAGTCCAGCTCCTGGATGGCCACTTCGGACAGCTTGGTGAGGTTGGGCGCATCGTTGTTCTCCATGTTCTCTGGTGGAGCAAAGTCAAAGTTCTCCTCTTCATAGTCCTCCTGAGGCTCCAGCTCTGGTGGGGCTTCTGTGTGTAAGCATAAACACCAACACAGTAATGTTTGTTTAAACATAAACATCCGCACAGTAATGTTGAAAACAAACAACCTTAACCTGTTAGCAAGAGTGATGGAGAACCATTGCTAGATGCCTACAAAATGACCTCCATCACTGATGTGCATGTTTCTAACCAAACAGTCAGAAACAGACACCATGAGGGTGGCATGGGGACCTGAGGTTCTCTACTGGGACAGGCATTTACTGCCCAGCACTGGGCAGCATTGGTTGGCATTCGCCTGAGAAACCACCAGTTCTCAGACCCATCACTGGCAACCAGTTCATTTCTCAGATGACAGCTGGTTCATACTGAGCGTGTGACAGTCGCTAAAGGGTCTGGTGACACCACTGCCTGCAGCATCATCCAGTACAAGCGTTTTGGTAATGGGTCAGTGATGGTCTGGGGGACATATCCTTGGACAGCGAAACAGACCTCTATATGCTGTATGCTAGCTAGCGATGTATCATGTATCAACAGAAGCATGGGGGCATTAGTAATTGTGTCTCTGTTGAGATACAATTACTAATGTGTGACTGAAATGTTCTCTTATTTATTTCTGGCCATTATATGAAGTTAGGTATTGTATTATATTTCTAAGATTTCAGACTTCTGGTTCAGATAATAAAAAAACGATTACTGTATCCACACATGATCTGTCCTTGACCTTAATTTGCCCTGTCATTAGATAGTGTGGTAATTCTGTGTCCTACTGAGAGGAGGCTATGCTCCTTTTGACCTTCATCTGAATGGGAGTGGTTAATTGGCCACATAAATGTTTGCATGCAGATGTGCTGTACTTTACCATGTGATGTGAATTTGCTTCGCCAATATATGGATATGTCTATCTGGGTAAATACCACAGCATGCTGAACTGAATGTGAGACGCTTTAATGAGGGATCCTTGCCGTTTTTGACCTTCAAAACTTGTGTGTGTGTGTGTGTGTGTGTGTGGTGTGTGTGTGCATGTCTGCCAGCATCTGCATGTGAGCTGGCTCACTATACCCATCTGGGGAGATGCCTGTGAAGCCTTTGATATTCATGTCTTTGTGTGTGTGTGTGTGTGTGTGTGTGTGTGTGTGTGTGTGTGTGTGTGTGTGTGTGTGTGTGTGTCTGCATGATGGCTTTCTGTCCATCTGGAGAGATATTCATGAAGTCATGAAGTGCATTTGTGTGAGTGTGTGTGTGTGTGTGTGTGAGAGAGAGAGAAAGGAAGAGAGTATGTGTATCTATGCATTTATGTACTGTATATTTTATGTGCGTGTGTGTGTGTACAGTATGTATTAGTCCTGTATATACATGAGTGTGTATGACTTGGCTCACCGTGGCCATCTGGAGAGACGTCCATGCCATGTTTGACCTTCATGTGGCGGCTGAGGTTGCCCTTGAGATTGAACTTGCTGGAGCAGTAAGGGCACTTGAAGGGCTTACTGCCCGCGTGCAGATGCATGTGGCCCAGTAGGTTGTACATTCGGTTGAAGGACTTCCCACACACCTGCAGAAGCACAGCACACTATTGCTGAGTATGCGGGATTATATGTGCATGCATGTGTGTGTGTGTGTGTGTGTGTGTGTGTGTGTGTGTGTGTAAGAGAGAGAGAGACTGTGTGAGTGATGGGTATCAGTGGGCATCAGTGTGATTTGTGTGTGTAAGGGCTCTCCTGGCCCACACAAAAAGATGAGCATTCTTGGATACGTATATTTGCACAGTATTATGGGTTGTAAAGGTCTGTTTGATTCCTTTTCTATAATGGACCAATCACAGGTCTGTGTCTCGACATGAGGTTACAATTTTTTAGAGCCACATGTGAGGCGACAGAGGCTTTGCATAGCGACGCTATTAATTTAACGCACATATTGGACATTGGACACTAGGTGTGTGTGACTATGTGAACATGTATGTGAGTGCGAGATGTAAACCATGCCTTGCACTTGAAGGGCTTCACAGGCAGATGCACGATCATGTGGGTCTTGAGGGTCTGCTTCTGGACGAAGGACTTGAAGCACACGTGACACTGGAAGGGCCGGACACTACCGTGGATGAGCATGTGGCGCTTCAGGTTGGCTGACAGCGTAAACTCACGGGCACACACGTCACATTTAAAGCCCTTACGGCCCTGGAGATGGAGGGAAGGAGGAAGGTAGAGAGAGAAAGAGGAGAGAAAGGTGGAGAGAGAGAGAGAGAGAGGGAAAGAAAGATGAACATACAGAGATGATTCAATCTGAGAAATCTGGTTCCCTTGGCTCAGGTGGTGGAGCAAGGTGCTAAGACAGAATCAATATCAAGGATGTGATATGTAGGGATTACACATGACAGACAACAACATACAGTATATCTGTACTGTACCTTCTTTTGGACAAAAGCTCCTGGCTGCTGCTGAATAAATAAAAGTAGACCATGAATATATTGATATATTGTCAAATATAGGAGTGTAGTGGTGTAGTGAATACAGGAGAAATATTAGAAATAGTTTTTAGCACAGGTGTAAAAGTCTGGCTTCAGAAAGTCAAAGTCCTCCTGAGAAGTAAAGAGGGGCCATCATATCCAGAGAGGATTCATGGAGCTCATTCATAGTACCTTTACAACATTATCAATGTACTGGGCATTCATTCAATTCTAATGAATGTAGATGGTGACGAAGCACATAAATGTCGATGTTTTAAGTCAGTCAAGCTCAAACTTTTTTTACGTGAAATAGTCTGATCTCTGGTAGTATGTGACTGTGTGAATGTCGTGTATGGTGTACGGAGAGAGGGAAGTAGGTGGTGATATGGTCATGTGAAACATTCTGATATCCCTGAGTGTATCTGATATGTCTGAGTGACAAGGGTAATTAAAATACAGGAGCAGGAGTGAAGAATATGCTTGCGCACTCATACACAAGCAGAGGTCTGTACTTACACTTTACCAATTGCCACAGTGGACTAAGCCCCGCGTCTTTACAACAGCCATCAATTCTGTCTTATTTAGAGCAACGGATATAACATAAACACAATCGGTCTGTCTCTCACACACAATTGGTTTCGATTGTTTCAATTGACATTGAGTGTTTTTTATGCAGTTCTCAAATTTCACCACCAGGGGGAGCAAATGCCCCTCTGTCTCAAACAATAAAGTGTGTCACACTGGCTCCAATCCATTTCTCAAGCAACTATCCACAATATACAGAACTAAACCTAATCAGGGAGCTTTAGAATATCTAAACCTAACATCACTTAGCTAGGCAATACAGTTGGCCTGGTCATTACACTAGGCCTGACAAAACAGAGATGAAAGGGCATAGCAAGCAAATACAAACACACACACACACACACACACACAAAGGAATAGGAGAGCAAGAAAAGAGATCAGGTACCAGCTCGGCTATACCTTCAGATACCAGCTTTGGGTGCATGCAGAGTTTGCAAAATATTAACCCTGCAAGTATGTTTGATTATGCTTTGATTTGTAACAGCATAAATAAGCTGACTTTGTGTGTGTGTGGTGTGTGTGTGTGTGTGTGTGTGTGTGTGTGTGTGTGTGTGTGTGCACAGTGCACGCGTCATTTGCTTATCACAGCATTTACAGTATTCTCCAGGTGGTGTCAGGTGAACGACTCACAAGAGGACAAACCTATACAAAACTGGAACTAAACTGGACAAAACACTCATGCCTGTGACAATGTGGGAATATGGGAATGTGGGAACCCAACCCATAACATGAAACCAACTCACACTGGTGTTTTATGACCTCTGAATTACCTGTTCATTACATTATCTACTGTTATCTGTCCAGTGGAAAGTATTACCCTTGATTTGGAGCTACAACTGTCAGTGAACAAATTCCTATGTATCGTACGTTAACATCTTGAGCCAAGAAAGTTGATTCTGACTGACAGCTGAAATGCTGTCATGAGATAGTCTTGAGGTGAATCTGACAATGAATAGAGGCCACTAAAAGTGGGCCACAATCGAAAATGTGATTATCATCATAACAGTCTGCAAAATAATAACATTACTGTTAAGTATGTGTAAGAACAATGTCCAAGAACCCAAAACATGAGTGTAGAAATGGCTATCTGGGCCCAACAATTTAAGTTTTGAGCTGTAGGGATGTCCACTGACTGGTTCATCTAATATCTCATGAGGCAAACTAATTCTTTATTCTTGCCCACTAGTCTGTCTCCATGTCACCAGGCACACATTAGATAACTTGAGGGCCACTCGGAGAGAGGAGGCCTCTGCCAAAGCCAAGTGTCGTGGTAAGTGTGCATTTGTCAAGCCGCCCCCGGAGTCGCACACACTCCAGAATTTAATTGGCTTGCGCTTTACCCATGCTACAACCACATCACATTTAGACAAACAAAGTGCACTGAAAACATAAACTCCTCAATGGAAGTATGTAAAAATGTGGACACCTTTTGTGGAAAGGTGGCTTCTGCCACAAAACAGAGCAATGATCTGAGAAAATGTCCCAAGGAGTGGGTTGTGGTGGGGTTGTTTATTTGATCACAGATACTTAGAATGATCTGTTTGAGTAAGTCTAGATTCTAGACTGGTTTGTTGAATGAAGTGGTGTGTCTATCTCAGATGTAATCTCTGTGTGTGTGTGTTGGTATGCATTAGGTGTGGGAATTCATCAATATTTACACCACTGTCGATTCTATTGGTCCAATTTATCAATTCTCTCTTATCAATTCCATGCTGAAGAAAGGAAAGTGTACACAGGTTTTTAGTACCAACACACATGCCTATAATGTGGCCTATACTACAATGATGGCCATACCAGTATATTACAATTAGGCAAACCATAGAGAACTCTGTTGAGCATTGAAATTTTGCTTTGAGAAAGACCCAGTGACTTGGGTCTGAAAAACATGTGGGAATTGATGAGAGGAACTGATATAGACAGAGGCATACTGTAGACTAAAGCATTCAACTATTGATTCTACTTGATTCCCAATACTCAATGCTTGATTCCTGATTCTCAATTCTCTGTTCTACTCAATTACCGATTCTCAATTCCCACCCCCAGTGTGTGTATGTGTGTGGGTGTGTGTGTGTGTGTGTTCCCTCACCTTCACTCTGGGCGTGCTGGGCGTGCTCCCCTTGTGTGTGAAGGCGTGCTGGCGCAGCAGGTAGAGCTGCTGGAACTGGAGGCCACACTGCGAGCAGGCGTACGAGCGGCCCGGCTGGTGCTTGAGCATGTGGCTCTGCAGCTGGCTGCGGTAGGGGAAGGACTTGTGGCACTGGCCGCACTGGAAGGCGTGCGGCCCCTGGTGGCTGGCCTGGTGGCGCTTGAGGTGCGCGTAGGTGGGGAACTCCATGCCGCACTGCGAGCAGACGTGGCAACGTCCACGCTCGTGCTTGGCCTCATGCGCGCGCAGCTCGCTGGGGTAGGCGAAGCCTCGGCGGCAGAAGCGGCAGCTGTAGGGCTTGACGTCGCTGTGCTGGAGCATGTGGCGCTTCAGGTGGCTGGTCTGCGTGAAGGCCTTTTTGCAGACGGTGCACTTGTGCGGCCGTGTGCCCTGGTGCGTGAGCAGGTGCGTCTGCAGGTGGCTGGGCTGCTTGAAGAGCTTGCCGCAGTGCGGGCAGGCATGCGGCTTGATGCCGTTGTGGCCCAGGATGTGCGTCACCAGGTTGTACTTGGAGGTGTACGACTTGTCGCACATGCGGCACTTCCAGCGGCGTAGGCCCTCGCCCACGTCCACGCAGTACGACTCGTTTATCTGGATGTTGATGTCCAGGCGGTCGATACGCCGGCCCGAGTGGTGGTGGTGGTGATGGTGGTGGTGATGATGGTGGGAGGCCGCTCCACCACTTCCTCCCGATCCGCCGCCGCCACCCCCTCCACCCTCGCCAGGATCATTCCAGAACATTCCTTGGCTGTTCTCTTCAAACTCTCCGCCGGGGCCGCCCATCTCGCTGGACTCGTAGCCCACCTCGCCGTGCTGGAAGTAGCCACTCATCTCCTCGTCTCCTCCTCCCCGGTTTCTCCCATTCTCCTCTCCTCCTCGATCGTCACTGTTCTCCCCGCCGCTTCCTCCAGCTCCCCCTGCTCCTCCACCCGCACCTCTCTTCCCTGGAGGCGGTCCGTGGCGGTCGCGTGAGGAGGTGTGTGGCTGCGGATGAGGGTGTGGGTGCGGCGGGGCGTGCGGGTGCGGGTGGTGCCCGTGCGGGTGAGCGTGAGGATGCGGGTCACCCTGCGGCGTCGGGGTGTGGGAGGTCTTGGCCTCTCGCAGGCAGTCGGGACACCCGGCATGTGGCGGTGGCGGCGGTGGCGGGTCTTTGTGTGCCAGCCGGTACCCTCCGGCTGGGTCGCCCATAGGCATGCCGCTCATCATGTGCCCGCAAGGAGGGAGCCCAGACCCTGCTCCTGACCCTTCCCCTTTGACCCCTGCCCCTGACACGGTAGGATCGGGATGGCCTGTGGGGGGCTTGGGGCCATCGTGGGGGGGTCCGTGCCACCGGCGATCTCCGCAGTCAGGGTGGGGGGGCATGTGTCCGTCCTCAACCAGGCCATTCTGGCCCAGATAGTCTCCGTTGGCCCCGATGAGCTGGTCGGCGTATTCGTAGTCCATCCTCTCTGAGGGAGGGGCGGGGGACTCTTTGGGGTCGCCCGTGTAAAAGCCGTTGGGGGCGATGGTGGCTCCGAAAACCTCGTTCTGTGAGATGAGGCCCAGCACGGCTGCCTGCGCCAGTGACAGCACCACCACGGGCTCCGTCTGAGTGCCCACCTCCGCGCGCCCACGCATGACCTCAGACGGGCATTGGACTGCCCGCTGTGTCTTCTCCTCCTGCAGGGGGTGTGGACAAGGAACACACATGCGCACACACACACACACACACACACACACAAACACACACACACACACACACGCATAAGCAAGGAAAAGATAAACTCTGAAACTCACACAAGACATGTATATACACATGCCTCAGGATAGCAAGAGACACACACACTCAGAATATTACACATGAGACACTTGGATATATGTGCCTCAGGACAGTAAGATAGAGATGGACAGAGTGCAAAAAGACAAATAAGAAGAGGAAGGTGGCACTATGAGAGACAGTGTGGGTGTATGACAGAGAATACAGTAAGTCTGGAAAAGCAATAGATATCTCTCTAATGCCAAGAGGAATAAAAGTAAAGGCAACATCCATATATTCAGTGGTCATGTGAACCATTTTAGACAATCATTACACCAGTCTACTGACTAGTATTCGTGACCGTGCTAAATCTGAACGCAGTGCAAAAAAAACTGTATTACATATATAACTATATAACTGTATTATAAATTACTGAATTATAAGTAACTGTCAGTATAAGGGAGAATGAGGAACTTATGCTTGCGTTTGTGCATTTATGCAGAAGTGAGACGTTTGGGGGGGGGGGGGGGGTGTATCTAGGAGATTTGCTCACCTGGTACAAGTTATCATATAAGTCGAAAGTCATTGGTGTGTGTGTGTGTGAGTGTGTGTTAGAAAGAAGCAGGTAGGATTTCTGGAGTTAAATCTCTCAAGTCAGCGATTGCGGGGCTTGATGAAATTCAGCCTACTAAGCATTTTCTTCAGTGTCTGTTCTGAAAAACAGTCTGTCAATGTCTGTTCAAAAACACACACACAATCATCCAAGCACTGACCTAAATCATCAAAATCAATGAAGCCGCCTCAGAGCGGGGAGAAATCAACTGTATCAACAGAATTAATGATGCCAATTACAAGAAAAGCATACAGCAACAGCAATTGGATTCCCATTCCAATAAAGGCACGGTGTCATAACTACACAGGTTTCATCTACCCACTGGAGAAGAGCTAAGATAAGAGACACAAATAAATAACTGTATACCTAATGACTGGTTAGGGATTCTCAAACTATAGGGCAGGCAAATTAGCATCATAATTTAGATTAATTAAATACATATATGCTTGAGCAATGGCATAAATTACCCCAAACATTTGGATGACTGCCAGGCCCAAGTCCCTAACTGTAGAATCAAGGTGTGAGTATGCCAACCACTGGCTTCCAGACACAGCATTCTGCAACTATACCCATGACCACATACCTGGGAAAAGCATAGTATTGTCTTTTTTTTTTAAAGAATATTTTACTGTGTAAAGTGTAAAGTTTGGTGTTTCTACATTGGTTTGGTGACAAGACCCCTCCACACTGATGAAGACCATGAGGCCAAAACATTTGTTGGCAGCCCTAAGGCTAAATAAATAAAACTAAATTTATTAAAAGGAATGTCTGGGAGTGTGATCCATCTTCTACACGTTTGAACAGTTTGTCGAAGTAATGGCAGAGCACCGTTTTGGAGAAAAAAGTTGTGGGTGAAAGTTTGTTCACGGAGTCCGTGGCCTCAAGAGAAAAGTTATAAAAGGTGGTCCATGGTGAACATTAGTCAGCCAATGGAAATCAAGCAGTCAATGGTAATCAAGCTTGAGGCTGATGTACCTTTCCAGATACAACTAAAATCTAATCTGAGATTCCTGCTCCTTCAAAGCTGTTAACAGGAATCCATGCTGTGTATCAAGTGTGAGGTTGACGTTCCTCTCCAGCAGCCAATGGAAACAAAGCTACAGAGTGATGCTCATCTCAAGCAACCAGTGATAATCCAGTCTAAGATTGCTGCTTATTTCAAAAAGCCAGCAGAAGCTAAGCACAGGCTAATGTTCATCTCATGCAACCAGTTAAAACCAAAAAGAGATGGTAACAGTCCTTGAAAGTGGCCATTGTGGATTGAGGACAATGATGATGTTCTTGGACTATTCACAACCTAGGTTGCTCCAGGAGTTGCCTCTGGCAACACTGTCAGATATAGATAACTAAGCACAAGCCGAAGAAGAAACAAAAAACTCTTATCAGTTTTATGAAGCTCAATCAAAGCCAAGGGGTGTAGATCAAGACAGCATCTGCCCAGGTCTGATGCATGTGCACACACACACACACACACACACACACTAATATTTTGGCCATTATATCATAAACACTTGTTGTATGGCTCACTGCACTGGACGCACATAACACACCGCACCACACACTCCCTTACGTTCAAATATACACATACTCGTTCTACAACTACATGTTTCAGATGGTTTCAGTCCACACTTTCAGTCCACTCTCTCTGCTCTCAGCCATAAATACCCCCAACACACACATATAACCAGTTGGTTCTGCTTTCAGTTGTAGAACTAAGCAGTCACATGTGATAGTAAACTGGGAAATCCCCTTTTGACACAAACACACACACAGACACACACACACACACACACACACCTGCCCAAGGAAACACCCAGCGTTTTTGGCCACATACCCTTGGCAGAAGGTGTGTCAACCTCCACACACTGTCGTGGCTTTACATTTGGATTGGCCCTCACCTACACAACTGTCCTCTCTTTTTCCTTTCCACCCTTTTCACAATCTCTTCTCTCCCTCTCTCTCTCACTCATTCTTCATCTCCCCCTCCCACCCTCCCCTCTGCCCTTCTCTCAATATCTTCTCATCCAGTCTTTGCCCATCTCTGTGTGTTCCTGTTTTCACTTCTGTCATTGCTGAGTGACAGCAGGCTGAGAAACAAATACACACACACATTACTGAGAGAAAAAGGAGAGAGGAGAGATGGAGAGATAAGAGAGAGGGAGGGAGAAAGAGAATCAGACACACATACACCCAGATTAAAAGAGACAGTGAGAGAGGGAGTGAGAGAGACAGAGAGCGAGCAAGAATAAGTACAGAGAGAGAGAAAGAGAGAGAGGGAGAGGGGGGGTGAACGAGAGAAAAGAAAGAGAAACAGGGTTGGGAGGGGTGACAGAATGAGTGAGAGTGTGTGCAAGGGAAACAGGGGAAGAGTGAGAATGAGAAAGAGAGAGAAAGAGAACAGGAAGGAGAGAAAGAAAAGAAAAAGAAAGAACTAGGGGTGAGCAGAGAGAGAGCAAAAAAGGGAGAGGGAGGAAGAGAGAGAGTAAGAGGGAGAGCAAGCAGAGAGAGAACAGAGAGAGACGACACATGAGGCAGAGAGAGAAAGAAAGAAAGAACAGAACAGGGAGGGGGGAGAGAGAGAGGGAGAGAGAAGAGCAAAGAACAGGGACAGGGAGGAAGGGAGAGAGAGAGAAGGAGAGAGAGGGGGGGAGCAAGAGAGGCAAAGAGAGGGAGTGAGAGAGAGAGAGGAAAAAAGGAAGAGAAAAAAGGGAGCAAGAGAAAGAGAGAGGGAGGGGCAAAGGGGAGCAAAAGAGAGGTAGAGAGAGAGAGAAGAGAGGGCAACAGAAAAATGAAAAAAAACAAAATGAATGGCAAACAAAATGAAGGATTAAATGTAAGAGTGAAAGAGACAGAACAGGACAGAGTGAGGGAGAGAAGGAAACAGAGAGAGAGAGAAAGAGAGAAATGGGGGAGGAATGGTGAGACATGAAAGAGGGAAGGAAAGAGGGACAGAAGGAAAGAGAGGAGGAGAGAGAAGACAAGGTTGGAGGAAAAGACAGCAGACAACAGGAAGAGAGAAAGAACAGCGAGGGTGGGGGTGTGTGTGTGGGGGGGGGTGGTAGATAAGAATTCAGAGCTCTTCTAAACTGATCACCACAAACACACATTTCATCACACACACACAAACATGGATACACACATCTTAAGCAGATGAGGTTGTGAGCACTGTAAGTACTAGTGTGTGTGTGTGTGTGTGTCTGAGGAGTAATGAATGACTGTATGAGTGTGAATATCCTGTATGTTCATATGCAGTTATTTATGTGTTGTGGGTTAAGTTTTTTAGTATGCCATGCTTTGTCTGATGTCTGTGTGTGTTTGTATACATGTGTGTGTGTGTATCTGTGTGAGTGTGTGTACGCCCTGATCTAAAGAACTCACCGCACTCCTCCTGCTATGGGGCTTCAGGTGCTTGAGGCTCCGCATCCTGCCAGTGCTACTGAGCTCCAGCCTACTGTCGCACCTCCTTTATATACCCTCCCATGGGGGCGGGGCCTCAGGCTCCACCCACTCACCCAAGACCAAGCTGTACTTACTTTGTCTTCTCCAAAACACAAATACAGTGTGTGTGTGTTTGTATGTGCGTGTGTGTATGTGTGTGAGTGTATGCTGTGTGGATGTGTGTCTCCTTTATGCTCTCTCTCTCCCTCTCCTCTTTCTCTGTCTGCTGCACTCTTTGCTTTATCTCTCTCTCCCCCCTCTCTCACTGCACTTGCCCTCCCCCCTCTTTCTTTCTGCACTCACTCATCCTCTCTCTCTCCCTCTCTCTGCAATCACTCTCCCTCACCCTCCCTCTCTGCACTTGCTCACTCACTCGCCCTCCCTTCCTCCCTCTCTCTCTTTCTCTCCCTCTCTCTCTCTCTCTGCAATCACCCTCTTTCTCTCTCGCCTGTGCTTGCTTTAGCTGTCTCTCCCCCTCCCTCTCCCTTCCTCACTCAATCCTTTCATTCTGTCTTCTCTCTCTCCTTCTCTCTCTCTCTCTCATTCTCTCTCTCACACACACAAAGACACACACACACACACACACACACACACACACATCAGTTATGTTTTCATCTGCCTTTATCTCAGAGTTCAGATTTGAACAGACATACAGACGTGATGAGGATGAAAGAGAGCGGGAGAGAAAGAAAAAGAGAAAGAGAGAGGGAGAGAAAAGGAGAGATGGAGAGAGATGCAGACAGAAAGATTGCAAGAGAGGGAGGGGGATGGTTGGGGGAAGGGAGGCAGAGAGAAAGACAGAGGATGACAGGACACTGGGGAGAGAGAGAGAAAGAGAAAGAGAGAGTAAGAGAGAGAGAGGGAGGGAGAGAGAGGGAGGGATGAAAAGAGAGAGAGAAGGTGACTGATATGGGGGAAACAAATGAAAGAGGGAATGATGGAAGAGGGAATGAAGGATGAATACAGAAGAAAGTGGAGGTAGAGAATGAATGCATGGGGGGGCGGGAGGATGCAGTAAACGAAAATCAAAAAGAGATGGGGCAATGTGGAAAGATAGATGGAGGACAGGTGAAATGAAAAAGAAGAAGAATGCGAGTCCAAGAATATGCTTGGTTTCTTCCTCTCACACACTCACTCACTCACTCGATCTCAAATTCCTATACCTACACACATGGACACTCATGGTTATTACAATTGCACGGCTCTCATCACTGGACCGCTCTGCACCAAAGTAAAGGCAGGACATCTTTCAACATAGGTAGGAACGGACACACACACACACACACACACACACACACAACACACACACTTTTAATCCAACATTAGAAATGTTGCGACACCCTATAAATGAATGGATTCTTGGGGCCTTCCAAAGTCTGTATTTGAATAGCTGCTTTTGAAGGGCAAACAATGTCACGATGGTAAACTTAAGAGAGGACTGATCAGTTGGAGGACTGACTCACAAATTCCAAAACATTCCTTCTCTAACTTGCATTTCTTTGTCAGGCTGTGTGTGATGTACTGATTAGCCACGTCTACTTTGCATTGGCTCATGATGTGCACCCATGTTCTGGCCTAGAGTAACAACAGCTTCTTTCTGATTGGCTGGTTAGATTCAAAGCAACACCAGACACATTGGCTGATATGGTGAAAAGCCACAAAACATTCCACTGCACCTTTTGGGTCTGGAGCAACTATTGTCTTTTTCTCAGAGCAATTACAGCCTTGTCCTCATTGATTCTGAAGGTCCAGAGCAACACCAGCCTCCCTCTGATTGGCTGGTTAGGTCCAGAGGAACAACAGCCACTCTCACTGACTGTTTAGATCCAGAGCATCATCAGCATCCATCTTATTGGCCATCCTCCGCCACTCCTAACTCCAGCCTCTCACCCTTGACTAGAGCCAGAGTGTCAGTGACACAGCCTCCATTCTGGGTCAAGCATGCCTCTAACTGAGGAGCCCAGAGGCAACCTTGCTTTGTAGCATTAGTGGAGTTGTCATGAATCCTCCAAGAACCCTACATTACTGTCACGTTATGGCTGTTTAGGTAGTGAAACCACCAAAATTCAAACAAGACCAGATGGATTTAGATACCTGTGCTGGTGAAAAGAGTGTTTTGTCAACTCTTGTCAAGTTTTTTATCAACTCTGTTAAGAGAGCAATATCATCTAAAATAATCTGTGGAGACCACATCCCAAGCACACCAGCTCAGTAAAGAACACCATCATAGAGGTAAAAGGAGCATTTTGTGATTTGGTGTTTTAACTCCAACACAACTTTGGTATTGCTTTTACAGTCTCGGACCTCTAAATAGCAAACAGCCATACTGGTTCAAACCAATCCATAACCAAGTCCAGCCAACCAGCACGGTACCTCAGAAGCCGTATCCTTTGGCTGAAGAATGAGTTTGAATCATTCACCTCTCATGAAACCAAACTGCAGCCTTGGTCAGCAACAGTACCAGAGCAACAACGGGCTCAGCATCTTTGTGATACTAATAAGCTACCATACCATAGCAGTGCAAAAATAAGTGTTAGACTGGTTTTGTAGTTTGACCAGTTTTGATGCCTGCATGCAGAGCCTCTGAACAAATGACATATGACATCATTCCCACAACCAGAACAAGGTTGGTTTCTGCTTTCTTAAGTCCTATCTGTAAACCATTAACCATATAGACAACGCACTCCAACTATGTATTCAAACAAGCAGTTCCTTAAGAGTTTTGGGCTACGGGCTTACTAAGTGCATTGTCACTAAGGTGGAAGAGGTCTAGTTGCATTTCTGTACTGTCAACAACAGATCACCAATTCAACAAACTATTGGTACAGATGACTTTGATTTTGCTGAAACACCAACTAACTAATTCATTTCACAGACAGAAAAGGAAAAAACTTTTGACTTAATTTTCTCAATGGCAAAATGCAACTTAGCTCCTTTTCCCTATCCTAGCTACAGTCAAAGCAGGGTATATCTATCACTTTTTGCTGGGATCAGAATCTGAGTATAGAGCCTCTAGTTCTTTTCATTTGCGTAGATTAGTTGGCAAGTGTGTTTTTATGACCACCTCATATTCAGTTTTACCTCTTTTTGGAGAGTTTAAAACCTAAGGAAATGAATGGGACATGATAATAATCAATATGCACTAGCACTAACAGTTGTTTTTATCTGGCTAAGTAAGCAGTCAGTTATGACTGGGTATGTATGGGAGGCTACGTCTGTGATGTGAAATGGGAAGTTAGTTTTGATTTGGTTTTGAGGAAGAAAGTCTATATTTCACTACAAGCAAAGGTAAACAACAGCTTGCACTCACCTCAAAAAATGAAATCAAAGATCTAGACAGGAGATAAAAGTATTCATCACTGAGCAGGGAACTCAAAAAAAGGCCTCTCAGAGGTGAACAGCAATTTAGGCTCCTCTTGAATGACAGACAGTGATTTGTTTGGCCATTCACATCAAACTGCCTCAAAGGGACTGGTCATTTGACGCTTCATCCAATGGAAGAACTGACCACATAATTACTCGTCACAATTAAATTTTTTTCTTTGTTTTTTTTGAGCTAAAACAAAATTCTGTACCAATATAACTAACACACATGCACTTTCTATTTGTGTGTGTGTGTGAGTACACGTGCATGTGTGTATAAAAGCATGTTTGTTTATGCATTTGATCCCTGAAGGCTAAAGAACACCACAAGCCCTGGCGCAAACACACACTCACACATCACCAGTCCATTTGATCACACACACACTCACACATCACCAGTACATTTGATCACACACACACTCACACATCACCAGTACATTTGATCCTGCTTGCCTTTGCTTAGAACAACAGAAGAAGCAACAAAGACAGCTCAGACAGACATGATTACTGCTCTCTCTTCTTCAGGACGTACCTGCAGGTTATCCTGCTCACCAAAACCCACAGAACCACCAACACACAGCAAAGTTGAGTGAGACTATCCGAGTAAAACCTTGCTCACTGCCAGAACTTCTTCCAGAAGCATAGCGTAAAGGTGTACTGAGACTAAGGTGCTGTTTGGGACAATTTGAGACATGCAAGACATCTCTCTGACGGGCCATCTGAGATTAAAACTTCTGGTATGAGAATGGAACCTTTATGGTTAAAGTGGCTATGGCTAACCTCTACAAATGCAATTCAGCTGGTGTTGAAGTTGTAAGATGTATTTTTTGGGGTTTTGTAGACTCAAACTAAAAAAAAAATACAGCACAAATCCCACTTAAATTGCACTGCAGCTCCAATGGGTACTCTCTATTCACACACACACACACACACACACACACACACACGGAATAATTATTTCAATAAGTGCAGAATAATTATTTCAAAACAAGGACCAAGATTTTCTCAGATGAGCCTTAATCTATTCTACACGAGGTTTTGTGGTTCTCTGTTTGAATCAAAGCTCAAATTAAGCCTTGTCGCCTGGTCTTGATCTGCTGATCTCCAGACTTGTGCTCTAGAAGTGATGATTCCAAATAAGGTCGAACTGTACAGTTTTGCATCCATCCGAGGCCTATTGGAGAGAGTTTGTTGGGGGGAGAGTCAACCTCTCAGCATCGTTTCACCACCTGGGCTGCTACCTGGGGGTTCCTGCCACACTGAAAGAGAACCGGAGCCCTCTACCCCAGTCCATTGTGGTCATGCTGAGCAGAGCGGGAAGGGTGCCTGACTACCTTGGGAGTCGATACGGCAACACCTCTCCTGAGGTAATAATGTTCCTGTGTGCCAACATGATGGGGAATTATATCAATTTGAATGTAAACAAAAGTTTTAAGTTACAATTCTATGAGAACTTTGGCTTGTAGGTAAAAAGGCTTCTGGCACAAGGGGTTGTGTATGGGGGGCAAAATGGCTGAAAGTGAGGGATTCAGAGAGAGGAGAGAAAATGGAGGGATGAGGGAGGAGAGGAGAAGCCTCTACCAGTGAGAGAGGAGAGAGAGGGAGGGAGGGAGAGAGAGAGAGCAAATAGTGAGAGAGGGAGAGGGGGAGGAGATTAAGAGAACAGTGGAGGGAGGGGAGTGGAGCGAGATGGCGACAGAGAGAGAGAGGGAGAGAGAGAGAGAAAGAAAGAGAGGAAAAAAGAAAGAGGGGCTGAAAAATGAGAGAGCACAAGACAGAGAGAGAGAAAAGGCAGAGAAGACACAGAGGTAGAGAGTAACAATAGGGAGAGCAAAAGGAGGGACAAACAACCATAACAATTGAAAAGAGAAAATGAAGGGAGTAATTGCAAGAATGAGCAAAAGAAAAAACAGAATACAAAGATGGAAACTGAAGAGGTAAACATAAACTGTTAGAAATGCAAAGAAGGTAAACTGTGGAAAAAAGAATAGAGTCTGAGGGAGAGATAAAAAATGGATAGAGAAAATGGAGGGAGGAAGAGAGAGAGAGAAAATGGAGGGAGAGACTGGGAGAGAGAGAAAATGGAGGGAGAGGGAGGGAGAGAGAACAGAAAATGGAGGGAGAGAGAGGGAGGGGGAGAGAGAGAGGGAAAAAAAGAAAATGGAGAGAGCGCGAGCGAGAGCAATAGCAAGGGCGAGAGAGAGAGAGAGAGAAAACGGAGAGAGACAGCTGCGGGGGGAGGGAGGGGAAATGGAGAGGGGGGGCAAGCTGGGGGAGGAATGAAAAGAGAGAGAGCTGAGCAGAGAGAAAGAAAGGGAACAGAGAAAGAAAGAGAGAGCAAAGCAGAGAGAGAGAAGGAGAGAGGAGAAAAAGAGCACGGGGGAGGGGAGGAGGAAAAAACAGAGAAAGCAATATGAGGAAGGAAGAGAGAGAGAGAGAGAAAGAAAAAAGAGTGAGAGAAGCAAGGAGTGAGATGGAAACCGAGAGCGGACAGAAAAAAGAGAAGGGAGCAGAGTGAAATTGAAAGAGGGGGAAGGGAGAAATAGAGAGAGGGAAAAAAAGGTTGAGAGAGAGAGAGACAGAGAGAGAGACACAGATCGAGTGAGAGACAGACAGACAGACTGGTTCTCAGAGAGAGGAATCATTTTCTACTGATTAAGCCTGAATCCAAACGGACTCCAACAAACTGCCACAAGGGCGCGTTATAACTATTCAAAAGAGTATCATCACACATTTACCATTATTCAGGTTCACCAGTGTTCTGCTTGGGGCGATGTGTGCCCCAAGAGATGATCCATCACACACACACACACACACACACACACACACACACACACACACACACACACACACACACACACACACACACTTGCTGAGAACCTGCACCACCTGAAAACTCCTCCCAATCATATTTTTCCAACCACTGCTCTGTTACAGTGTGAGGCAGACATGTTAAGAGACCCACAGAGGACCACTGATTCCCCAAATTTATCAACCTTCCTGCCTCTACTCCCGGTGCTCCTCTGGACTCAGTCGAGATAGGGTGGGTCAGCCCAGACTTCAGCCTCCTGCCTTTCAAAACATCTTTTACTCTAAGACCACTGATTCATACACGTCCCTCATCAGTAGGTCACTCCTGAACCAATGTTTTGTTTCACTCCACAGAAACGGAGCATGGTCTTAAAAGGCCACTGGCCTATTCCAAGCTTGTTTGTGTCCATCACTTTCACAGTAGATCTGACCAAGTTGTATTGCTTGGACACTGAGACCATTTCTTGTTCTACCACTGGGTCTTCTTGAGTACCAAGGGCCTAGCTCTAAGCTGAGCCACAGGCTACAAACAGTGTTTGATCTCAGCATGGAGACAGACAGAGCCATAGAAGCCTTGCCTGGCGTTGGCACTGGTTGCTGTTTGTTGTGGTTCTGCGAGCCAGTTGATGTCACTGAATATGTCAAGTCTCCCAAAGAAGATTTGGCACCTCGAAAATCACAGCCATGTAGCGCCCTTCCTTAAGAATGGCCCAGGCCATGGGCGCCGACGCCGGCAGAGCGGCAGGAGATTACACGCTGCTGATGCTGATGACTCACGCGGTCTCGTGGCATCGTCTGGGCAGTGCACTGAGAGACCGCGTCAACACAGGTCCACCTGCTGGACAAGACTGAGACTAACCATCTATTCATCCTAAACAGTAGAATACATGGAGTCTTGGACTGAATGTAAGACACTGACCAGATTCACCTACAGATCATAAGCTGAACAACAACCTGAACCTGATTCTGAACATTTGCATCGAATGAAATTTCTGCTCTTCAAGAATAAACCTTCAAAGCTGCCAATATAAAGTACTAATACTAGCCAACAACTATGCAAATGTAAAACAAATACTCAATACAACACCACTCTACATCAATTACCTTGGCCTATCAATTTTGCCCTAATAGCGATGCCCTCTCTGAGAGATAACGTCCTAACTTCAAAAATATTTCCATTACCATTCATTACAAAGGTGAGGCTTGTTTCAAAGCACAAATAACCAAAAACATCTTGCCTGCTCAGAGACTGTTGAGAAGTAATAATAAAAATAGACTCATGGCTCAATGGGAGGACTGGGCATTTGCTGTGTGGGTAGATGAATAAACTCCAGGTCTTCCTCTGAGGACCGCGCTTCTGCAGGAACTTGCTGACTTCCTGAGGAACAGCTCCCGGTCCCCCCCGAAACTTTTTCCAACAGAACCTATCCTCGCATCTCCTCACCCGGCACCAAACTCCATTCAGGGCTCCATGGATACCACACATCTACCCTGCCTCTCTCTATCCACCATCTCTCTCTCTCTCTCTCATTCCCTCCTCATGAACTCATTCAATTCTGCTCTCTACCTCCACCTCCCCTCCCCATTCCTTCCTTCCTTCTCTTATCTTTTGCACTGTGTGGCCCTGTGTGCCTGTTATGTTACTTGGTATGTTACAACAACTCACTGTAGCATGCTCTGGATGACTGATTAATGGAAAACCACATGGCATTCTTCTGCAGGCTGGTATATACACAATGACTTACTTAAAACAATGAAAATGGCTTCAAATATACATGAAGTGTCCTTTGGGCTATTAGGCGATTTCTAAACCTTACATCTAAAATAACATGATGCAGGCTAAGGCTAACAGCCAGACAATGCTGGCAAAGAGAAAGTAGCATCTAACCCATGGCCATGATAGTTATCTAACACAATGACCATGATAAAGGCTTCATGCAACAGGAACCCATACAGTGATTTGCAGGGATAACTTGCTTCACTGACATAAAGCATAGCACAATCAAGCATAAATAGGCAGAGTAACTGGTGGAGATGATAAGGAGTACATTCCCATCATCACCCAATCACAATGACACAAGAAGGCTGGCTTAACGTTCACGCAAAGGTTGGTGATTGTTCAATGGAGCAAACCGTTCAGAAGGTGCTTTGAGAAAAGTTACTTGAGCCTACATATGTAACCCCAAGATCTGTGCACTGTGTACACCCTCTGACATTGTGCAGACCCGTCCACATTTACATTTACGGGTTTTTCCTTGTATTATTAAATTAGCAAAATTTATTTGATTACTCAATAATCTTGAGATCATGCCCATATGACTTTACATGTTGCCCACAAATTACCAATCAATGAAATTTCAGCACATACTGTACATGTAAGCCTTCAGTTTTGGTCAAGCACGTGCATTTTGTCTGTGTGGTCAGTCTAGACTACGGAATGATGGGATGAACATGGTGAAAGTGGGCAGGTTGCATTCTTTGAGGTAAGTGACCTGCCTACCACTGAGGATTAAAGGTGCATTGCGTAAAGCAGACTATAAGTTATACCGTATCTTCTCCATAAGGAGTAGAAGTGTTATGGTCATCTGGTATCCTCTGTGCCAACAAGGCACTTACATTACTGACTGATTAGGTAGGGTGCATGGCCAAAGCACAGCACATACTGCTTAATCATGAGCCATGGAACAGCGTATCAGAGTTCCCCTTCTCCCAGAATGTTATATGAGCTTCATCCCTCAGACTATGACCAGTAGAGTAGGTCCCTGCAGATTCATCCTGAAGCAAGAGAGAGACTAAAACTAGACTTAAACATTTGGGAAATTGGGAAAATGGTTCCCACCTAAGTTAAAATTTGTCATGAATAAACTGGACAAACCCATTATCAATATCTTGTGAATGGTAGACACATGATCTTTTGGCATTAAACTTTCTTTACGGTGTGCCTACCATTTCAATTTGAAAATGTGACTGAAATCTAAGTTGTTTAACTCATGGTACCCATTACCCCTATTTATAAGTACAGGTTAACATTCAGTTTGAGACATTATAGCCTAAAAGTTGAATCAATTCATAATTAAAATACTGTGTCGTGAAAGAGGATATTTTCAAGAATATCCAGGATATTTTCCAAATTGTAGTGCCAAGGACTTAGGCCTACATTACTAGCACAAGTTTTAAATAAAATGCAGATTTGCTTTAATGTGTAAACTTCATGAGACAAAGACAATATGCACTTCCTCATCTAATCTTGCAACTGCAATTATAACATGAAAACAGAGTTACTCTGGTAACTGTATTTAATAAGCTATCTATTTAATAAGCTACCAGCAGATATGCATTCAGAACCATAACTTTTCCACTGTTGAATGCTTGATCAAGCAAACATTTGGTATATTTTTTTTTACCACAGCTGAAGAAGTAGCCAACTCTTCCTCTGAAGTAACCTCTTGTGTAGTCTGGTTTGTTTAACCTCGAGCCTAAGGATATTTATTTATAGATCATGCATTCAACTTCACATCATACAGGTGATACAACTTTGGCCAATTTATCCACATCCACCAGTACAAAGGCACTGCTCCAGTCAAAGTCAAGTCAAAGACCACAGCACACCTTCACATGGCAACAGACAACTGTACTATGGTCACAGTTTACGCTGCTATAGCATCTCTACACACTGCAGGGGAATGTAGCATCCCTATTTATAACCATCAACTCCTCCTATCTCTTTTGACTGACAGATCATCTCTGTATGACAGCTGCCGACAGCAAACTCAGTGATTGTGGCTCTGCTAGCTTCTGCACCGTGGACCACAACCATCGTCTCACAGCAGATCCAAGTGAAGTAAGCTACATCCTGTTTCATCCAACCTCACCTCCTCTCAGAGCAGCAGTGTGATGAAAAACAGACTATACTAGTCCAGTCTATTGGAATTGAATAGCCCTGGCTGGAACCAAAAACAAGAATTGTTTTTTGTTTATTTTTTTTTGTTGTTTGTGCAAACATAGAACTTCAGGTCAAATTTATGACAACTGCAGTTCTTTTAAACCCAGTGTCCAGAGGATGAAAACAGGCTACGATGATTGGACTATAGTATTTACAAACATAACAGTACATTTAAATCAAACACATGGCTCCCACTTAGACCTCAACACCAAAAGATACCCAGTCAATCTAGAATTGATAAATTGCAGCCTGCTGTTTTTAAGTCTCCATGAAAAGGTCATGACCATAAGTCAGACCACCTTTCCCCTGTAGACCTTCCAGAAAGTACCCCTGCGTGGTCTTTCTGTGCAGCAGCTCGAGAAAAGTGCTGATGCCCTCTCCCCCTCAGCGCCCCCTGTGTGACCTCTCTCAACTCGCCACAACAAAACACTTCCTCTTGTTATTCACACAAATGACAACACAAGCCAGGCCAGAGCCTCCACGGAATTGGCGTAACGTTTCATGACGGCTCAGGCAAAGTTCCAAGGCCAGAGTGGTGTGTGACAGTATAAATGGCTTATTCTGCTGCTTAATGTTTGTTTGGTGGTTCAGGTCGCAAAAAAACCTTCTCATTAAACACAGTAGGGTTAGGTTTTGGTCTTTTCACAATTGCAATATGACACACATGTATAAAATTTCAAACGTTCCGTGTAACAACGTGACATTTTAAAGACAGCGACTTACAAAATGTGTATTTTTCAGATTGCATAATACGCCTTAGTCAACATGTCTGCAATAATTATGCACTGCAACGGGCAACTTGGAGGCTTAGCCTCTCAAACCACGTTCATAACTAGCCACACTTGTTCGCAGACAACCACACCATCTTAACTGGAATTGGATGCATAATTTATCGATAGCAGGGCCTTGTCCTCGCCTCGGCGTTGGGCAGGTCTCGAATGAACCAGAGCCTTTAGTCGGAAAAATTTAGAAACCCTCCCCGGGTGCTTTTAGGCCCTCTACTGAAAATCCGCTTCTGCAAAGACCACACAGGCTACAGTGCATCGCGTTCACACAGCATAGCATTGTAGTCAATTTTATTAGCACTGCCAATACAAATACAACTTTGAAAGGCCAGAAAAGTTTACAGCAAAACTTTGCTCCAAGCTTCTCTTGCACTTAGGCATCAGCGGACAACGTTTTTGCTTTGGTTTAAAACGCTAATTTTAGCCACTGTTAGCCAGCTAGCTAGCTCACGGCGCTGTGGCGGAAAGCGGGTGACTGTGGCCTGCTGCATTCGTTTATGCGGCTCTTTCTCATTCTCTCCATCCCCCTCCCGACGCCATCTGTTTGTGGCATGAGAGAATGTACAAGTAAAAGACGACATTTTGGCTCTAGACACTGACCCAGTTTGGCGTAATTTAAGAAAATACAGGTGTAAATCGTCACAAAGATGTCACTTCAAAAGCGGAAATGTAAATATCAGCATCCAGTTCATAGTGCAAATTATTGTAGAAGCTCGTCATGAAGAATAACGCTGAGTTTCGTAGGGAAACACACGGGACATCCCGTCGGTCTGGCCATTCGTTTGTTTCGTTCTCTGTCTAATTGTGTGGGAAAAGGACCGAGCAGTTGTTTAACTTACCCGTCTCCAAAAATCGGAAGTTGGCGTTGAAAACACTTTGGTGGATTTAAGTATCACAATAAACAGTTTCAATTTAGCTAGCAAGCTAGCTCTCCGCTGTGTATGGCAGGAAGGAAGAAGGGAATGAGAGAAAGAGTGACGTGAACGAATAAACAACCGAGCTCCTCCTCGCTGTCAGGGGAAAGAGGGATGTGCAGATGAGTGCACCCTAAACCCCAACTCAACAACGTTTTTTATCACAGTCCTTCACCAAGTCAAGATAACAAAACTTTAGCCAATTTAGGCTTTGCTCCTCGATTAATATGCTAGAGGTCTTTTTGCAGAGTTTAGGTTATCCATATAGTGTTAAAGTTTTGGGCACTGGGTCAGGGTATTTGAGTGCAACTCAATAACTCGGTGTATTCCTAGTTATTATTATTGTTGTTATTATTATTGTTGTTATTATTACTATTAAGATAAAAGGGGGCGGGGGGGGGGGGTATAGCATAATATGATATTAGTCTTAAATGGTCTGCTAGTGTGCTTGTGCTTTTGAGTTTATTCATGTAAGACAAAATACATGTATCTATAGCCTATGATGGGCCCTATTCTGCTAATCTACGCCTAGGCTATTACAGGTTTTATAAAGGCCTAATACATTTCTAGACTTCCAACAGACCTGTCTTTTGCTTCATCACCATCAGACAAACAGTTACTTTTTATACACTTTTTATATTAGGATAGGCCTGCTCTCATTGCAGCTTTATCTGTAGCTATAGCATTGAGATCTCAATACATAGCCTCAACATCAAACCCCTCATAAATAAAAGGCCTAAGTAAAATATCAGTAGAAACTGAATTATGTGTTATTTCATTCATTATAATTTAATCCACTGGTGTCTCTGTATACCCAGGTTAACATTTGCCTTTGAATAAAGGAAAGTTAAATAGAAGCACGACCAAGATTGTACAATTCTGTAAAATTCCCCGTCTTATTTTCCTAAATATAAACAATTGCCTACACTCTCAATTTGGTTATTTCAAGCTGAAATGTGAAATTGTGCATTGACATACAATTGAGTAGGCCTATATGTTTTAAGTGTGTTATATGTTTATATGTTTTATACCACCAGGGATGTTTCTACTAACATTTTTCTTTTCTCTCTAGCTTTATGAATATGACATCTTAAGTTGTTGCTATGTTCACATTAATTGATCTTGAACAATGGTACAAAGATTTTATTGATTTTAATTATCAACTGATTATATTTAGTGAACTTTAAAAAAAAAGTAAAAAACTGCCGTTTGTACCATATTCACTAGGTGGCAGCAAGCCTTTGTAAAAACTGATTTTGCTGCATTGGAGACCACACTCATCATGGCATGCATGTAAATACTGGTTCATGCAAACAAATAGTGGAGTTAATGTTTATGTCATTAGATTAGATCATTTGGCTGTTAACAGATTTCACGGAACATTTTGATTTCAAGTTCAGCATTCTTAATGTGTCATGGCCGGGTCTAGTATCTTTTATTCTGATAATTCCTTATCTTTTAGCAATACTTTTAAGCCTTCTGTGAAGTTAACATAGCCAAAGTCCATGACGAACGACACAGCAGCTGCAGATGTAGTAATCACATGTAGTTTTTTACATTCAGCTGTTGCTGCGTGCATGTGTGTGCACCCTATGCGCATGCACATTCAGCTTGATTGTTCCAAACAAGTCCCAAATATCAAGTCCAAGTCTTTAGAGCTCAAGTCTCAAGTCAAGTCTCAAGTCTCTGTGTGCATGACTCAAGTTCAAGTCCCAGACTTTTGAGTACCCATCTCTGGTTCAAACTATTTTCACCATAGCACCTTGCAGTTACTTTCTTTACCCTACCCTTACCTAAAATAGCATATGGGTATTTACTGGAGTAAATAAACATAATTTACCTTAGACAGGAATTCAAAATATATAAATCTCATATGATGAGGGTCTGTCAGCTGAGATCATGCATACAGATATCATATTACTGAGCAGTATGACTGATGTGTAAAACTGGCATGTTTGAACACATGCTGAGAGTGTATGAGAGACAAAGAGAGACTGTGTGTGTGTACTGTATGAATATCTGTGTTTGTGTGTGTATGTGTGTGAAGGATTTCCTAATCAGCCGGTTAATGGCTCTTCCCTCTCCTACAGCCCACAGTTTCCTCTCTCACAATAACATCTTAATGTAAGCGTGTGGGAAAGCTTTACAAAACAATTTTTCTAGTGTTTTTCTTTGTGTGTGTGTGTGTGCATGCATGTGTGTGTGTGAAGGACAGAGAGAGAGAGAGAGAGAGAGACATAGATTGACAGACAGAACTGGACAGATAGAGACACCCATCCTAGACACATATTTGAGCTGGGGTCAGAGTTGACTACATTAAGCTTCTAAAGAAATACACACAAATGGAGAGTATGGGAGAACCATTCTTAGAGACCATAGGTTGAAGTGAGACACAGCCACTACCCTGTTTTCTAAATAAGGTTATCAACGGGGCCAAATGGACAAAATATGTTTAGCTCCCTCTAGTGGCAAAATTTAAATATGTAGCAATAGTTTAAATGTTTGTTGACATGTTTGAGCACTTCCCCTAGCGAAAATCTAGTTCTATAAATCTCACTTTTTGCACCCTATTAAAGTCTAATAGACTAACATCTTAAAAATGAAGAGAACCCAAGAATATCTTAGAAGATTTCTGATTAGGTTGGGCCTTCTTGTATGGCTATGATTATTGCGCAGTAAAAGATTAGAACCTAGAATTTCCAGAATCTAAATGTCTCATGGGAAGTGCCTTACAAACAATACATTTATGCAGTATGGTACACTGCTGACTGTAGGGAACATGACATTCAAACTAAACACCCCTGGTTAAAGAAATGTCATTACTTCTGTCAAAGCAAAGATTAACAGATTTCCTCCTCTCACTTGCTTTGGTGGGGACACCATCTGTTATCCCAATATATACATCTAACGTATAGTATGTCCCAGCACATGTATATCATGATCAGGATCAGGTTACTGAGTCCGTGAGTCAAATTAAACTGCTGACATTTGCAAGGTTGGATATTACTAGCCTTGACATAAATTCCCAAAGACATACAAACCATATTCCCTTTTTTGTATTAAGGTTTTGGGGTTGAGATTGTGAGAATGTAATGACTGCAGTGCCTGAGGTCGATCTGAGGCAGGAACTAGAGGCTCCAGAAAGGTTGTCCCTGGAAACCAGAGGGGTTTGTCCAGAGCTTGAGCAGTGGTCCTGAGTGGTAGAACTCCATATGCATGCTAGATGACGGAACTGAGGCAAAACACACACACACACACACACTCCTCATTCAGATCAGCTCTCTCCCACGGTCACTGTTCAAGTAATGAGAAACACATTCAAGATTATTTCAATTCACAACCATACACAAACACACACACACACACACACTGGGATCTCTCAGTAGAGCAAAGGAAGTTGATCTCAACCACTCCTGAGACCCTTCAAATTACAGCCTGATTTGAACACACATACACACACGCACAGACACACACAACACACAGATTCCTCCAGAGATCTCACAGAGGGGGTGCTCTCTCTCTCCCACAATGCTTCACGAATGACAGCTCAAAGAAAACCTGATCAGCATGGAGCATTTTTACAACCCACACTTCATTTGGTAAACGTATCAAATACACAAACACACGCATGCACACACACTTTCACTTCTCACTCTCCCTCTCTGGGTGTGTATTTTCTGTGCTGTGTGTGCCTGAGTCACTGTGTGGACAACTCTAGACAGCTCCCACACAATACCCCATTCACCATCACACACCGGGTGCATCCGTCCCCAGCACTCCTTCACTCACACATGCACACAAACACACACACTCAAGCGAGCGCGCACACACACACACACAGAAAGAGTCACACACAAGGAATAGCAGGTCTCTCTGACACACTGACGGAGGCCCAGTGTTTTTTGCGTGAATGTGCTCATTAGTCGGGCATGCTGGGAGAATGACTGGAGCTAATTGTGTTGCTGGAGTATACACACAAAACAGCCGCTTGGTCTCTCAGCTGACCTTTGACGTTTTTTTTTTTTCATCAATTTATAACCTACCCACAAACAATGTATAACGACAGTTTTGCCCTGTTATAACAGTATATAAGAACATTATTAAAAATATAATAACAAATATATTTTAATTAAATACATTTATTTCACCACACACATTACTGAATACTGTGCTGCCTTAATACCCAGTAAAACAAGGAGGCTATAGCCAAGAAAATTTCAGAATGTTTAATGGCATGAATCCAATAATGCATCTGAATGAGAAATCAAGAGGAAATGTATTCTGTATAGAAGAGGGGACAAGGGTGATACCCAAAATAGTCTTTATCCCAAGCACCACCAACACATCTTACATAATGTAAAGGCCATTTGCATGAGGCCGTTATCCTTCACAGCCCATCTGGAACAGGCAGAGCAGATGTTTGATTCCTCCACACCCTGTCTCTCCCACTTGAGCCCTACAAGCACTCGATGCACTCCTTTATCACAAGTTACTGCAACTGTTGTTACAGAGATCAAATGGGAAAACAAACTGGACTGAAAACATGGTGCTACGCATGCTGTTTGTCATGTTGTTTCTGAACAGAAGATGCACTGAATAAGTTCTAGTAGGCTGTGTGTTTGCAGTGCCCGTATAGTGTGGTGTAATGGAGGTGGTTGTTTGTTTTCCTGTGCTGCATGTCATCGGGAGGTTCATGACTGCTGCATCTCAGGGCCTGGGAACAGCCCCTCTGTTTACTCTATGTCTCCCTCTTGCCTCGCCTTTTCTGCAGTGCATAGCTGGGGGCACAACACTCAATGCAGTCGGGTCCTTACTGGGCGCTGCCCGCATGCAGCACACAACAATGTCAAGTACACACACACGGAGAAAGCATAGTGCATATAGGAAATATGTTCTCTACCTAAGGTGGATCTAGATTCTAAGCTTACAGGTTGATTTTTGTTTGTTTGTAAGGATCTAGTATTGTGTCGCTGCATGCCATATACCAGCCAATACTGACATTATGCATAAATTATCTGTGTATTGTTCATCACAGTTCTGTGGAATGTGTATGAGAGTATGTGTATGATCTATTTCAACAGAAAACAGACATGGGATGTACCAGGTGGTATACCATTATTGTGTGTATTTGTGTGTTCTCATACACACTCGTTTACACAGATGTGTGTGCATTTGTGTGTGTGTCTGAGTGTGTGTATGGGCTGAATGTAACTGATTTATCTTTCTCATAAATGAACAGTGCCCCTTTACCCTTTGAAAAGCTGGTGGGAGCCCGTTGCCTAGCAACAGAAATACCAATTATGTGTTTTCTCTGCCATCGACTGAAGCAATGATGTACACACACACACACATACACACACACACACGTGCATGTTACATCAGATTGTAAATGCAGACACTAGTCCCTAAGAGTGTCGTGTGATGTGGAGACACCACCCTTCTGATGTAATGCACAGCCTGATGTGTGTGTGTGTGTGTGTGTGTGTGTGTGTGTGTGTGCGTCTGATGCTGTGAAGATCTGGGGAATCCTTCTGAGCTTTCCATCAAAAGGAGACTATTGAGTTCTTCCTCTGCTGTTAACAAATACAGAATCAAAGACTCTCTAATACACAGTCATGTTGACACTCAGAAAATAAACACAAATGGATCATTCATATCCAACACTCACAGATGTCATGTGTCAGTCTTTTAGACACTCCACCAGACAGAGAGAGGCATTACTTTTCAGCTAAATACAAAATGCCTGAATCCGTATGTGTGTGTGTGTGTGTGTGAGTGTGTAAGTGTGTCTGTGTGCGGGAGAGGGAGAGCAAGAGAGCGAGGGAGTTCCTTTGTTGCCCCTGGCACTCTAGTAGCAGTTGAATAGATTATTCATCACCATGGGAATCCAGGTTGACATTCCCTTGTCAAGGGTGACTGGAGCCATGGCAACGGATGGCACGTGTTCAGTTGTACATGGAGCAAGTACTACTGTTGGGATGAAAGGGTCACCACAGAAACGTTGCCATGACAACTAAGGTCAAAAAGGTGAGGTGAGATCAATTGGGCTCATTTGAAAAATCAAAAATAGCCTACCTCTTCTATGTAGCCTATTTTATCTTCCTTCACTTCATATAGAAGACCAAAGCTATAAAATTGACAAGTAGGCTAATTGTATAACATATTGTGTTATAGATTCTATATTATGTGATATAGATAGTTTTTATGGCTGGTGGTTTAAATGGACAGGTAATGTTAATCCCAGTCGCAGTGTGAAGTGTTTCATTAGCCTCTGTTACACTGTTTAGAAATTAAACTAGGCATAGTATTATGCAACATTTGGCCCATATTAGTTTTCATATGACACAATTTCATTCTTCAGTTTAATTCCTTCTGAGACTTAATTGACATGCTAATGGAGATGACACGTGGTGCTTCTACTTCTCGAGGGTGTTGTCTTTGTTCCCCGTGTTTTGAACAAGGTAGCGTTCGTGCGTGTGCCTTCGTGCGCCCAAAGGCTTGCATTCCTGTGCACTCAACCGATGGACAGCCGAGTCCAGTTACTCCGACAAGGATTATCGCTGATTGGCCTACTCCCTAGGGGCTGCCCTTGATTAGGAGAACCTTGAGGGAAATTTGGCTGTGAAGATGTGCACATAAAGACTAAACGATCTACAGTGTGAAAATATGGAAAACATTTGGGCAACCACCATAGAGTGACAACTTACCCTGTGATGGATAGCGGCAGCCCTATGTCTGCATGTTCAGTTTAAAGTGGAATCACTGTTTTCTGTATTTGGATTGACTTCACCTCTGGTATCCATCAGAGCTACCGGGGACGCGTTGCCTTCTGAGCCAGCAGGGGAGTGGCTTTGGGTGTGAGTCACGCTCGGGTTTTGAAGTTCAACAGATGTACCGGGAGAAGACGGTGCAGAACGACACCGTAAACAAACCACTCTGGAGCTTAACAGCACATTTTCTCAGCCCGGCCACTGCAACAATTTCTCTTTACGCGAGTAGACTACCCTGCATTTACTCTGAGATGTACAAAGCGGGTGAGTTGCTTCCCTTGATATTTTGTCCAAAAATGGTAGGATTCAGCACGACTTCATGACGATCGTGTCATATTCCTTTCAGTCGAAGTGGGTCAGTCGATGTGTAACGCTCGAGGTGTGAGAGCTGCTGTTATCAGAAATGTCGAGTTTATTTTTAAACAGGCTTTCTCACACGTGCGCTGGCTGTCTCTGATGTTTGAAGGGAGGGGGCGAGGGGCTCTGAAGATAGCCTACACTAGTTGCGCATTTATAAGCAAACAAAAAGTTAGGCAACTCAGACCACCGATCAGCGCATAGAATTCTGTCTCTTCCTCGCTGAGTGAATGCTTCAGCTGGCTGATTTACCTTCTCTACATGCGCTGTGGTTTCCATGTAAATTTTCTTTCTTGTCGACTCCTAATTGCATGCATAAGGATAACAACATTCACCATTATTTAGCTTTAGCCCATCAATGTTCTACTGGGGGTGTTGTGTAGTTTCGGGGAAGGTATAGGCTTGGTCGTTACATACGTTTACATTAGCTGTTATCAGTTAGAATAACACAACCCCATCCTTCACACCCGAGCTCAATTTGCATGACCAGTGTTTGTGAAGTGAGATGTTGGTGCGATTGTGTTGGTTAAAGGTCTTCTGTTCCCATATCATTAATTATGCTCGGTTCATTATTCTCATGCAGTCACCACCTACATACGAGATGATTTGTGTTTTATTTATAGAATATTTGGAGGAGATTCTATAACGATGGAATCAGAGGAGACACAGAGAAGAGAGACAGAAAGAGAGAGATAGAGTCTGTTTTATTGTGTGTGTGTGTGTGTGTGTGCAAGATGCTGGGACATGACTCTGCAGCATATAGAAAGGAAACTTCGGACTATCCAGCAGATGTTCTACAGCAAATCATGTTCCTACTCATGCCCAGGGGTTTGCAAAAGTATGAGCCAAAATATTTGTTCAAATAAACTGTAGCGCTTCCTTTTCATTTTTCTGCCTGGCTTTTCTTCCTCTGTCTTTGTATTACACACACACACACACACACACACACATTCATAAATGCGCATGCACACACACACTGCAGTTTCAGCATCCTGTGTTTTCCCTCTGAAAAATTCTGAGTAATGATGGTCCCAGGGGACAGCGGCCTATTTCCAGCAGCCCACTGACAGATCATATGGGAATCAATGTTAAAGTTTTATCAGACTGGAGCTGGGAAGTCCTGTCTCGTATGCTCAGACCAACACTCATCCAAACACTCGCACAAACATTAAGCTGTGCTCCTAGGTCTTATTGTCCTGATTGAAACTACACATTCAAATGTACAGAGAGGCAAAGACAAAGACACATACACACAACTACACTCACACAGCAACACAAGCGCACAGACACACAGAGGCAAAGACACATACACACAACTACACACACACAGCAACACAAGCGCACAGACACACAGAGGCAAAGACACATACACACAACTACACACACACAGCAACACAAGCGCACAGACACACAGAGGCAAAGACACATACACACAACTACACTCACACAGCAACACAAGCGCACAGACACACAGAGGCAAAGACACAGACACACAGCTACACACACACAGAAAAACAAGGGCACACACACAGAGACAAAGACACAGACACACACACACATACAGACATGGACAAATACATGACAAATACAGGGCACACACACACACAGAGGCAAAGACAGACACACACACATACAGACATGGACAAATACATGTCCCACGTGGCATTCTCTTGTGTATAAACAGAACCTCTGCAGACATAACAAGTCACATCTTTTTATGCATCCTCCTCATTCATGCATAGGCTATGAGACACGACTCTTCCAGCCACTAATGTCTTGATTAAACTTTAATATCTTTTTTCCAGCCAGAGATGGCTCTCTCACTCACAACAAAAATATTGTTGGGTGAAAGTCCTTTAAATAGGCATCTGACATCAAGACTTTGGGATTGCTTTTAAAACCAAGGGGAGCATCTGCTTGAGGAGTAGCCAAAACAAGCTAAAATGCCACATATATTTCATGGCTGGTCTGGATGTCTGTGTTGGCGTTTCTGTAGACAGGAAATCAAATGATTCACATTCTGTGGCCATAGCTTTTCCATGTCATCTGTATACGTGAACATACTTGTAAAGATCACAACCAGTACGGCAGTTTTATGTTCAAACACACTTTGTGAATCAGGTCACGTGTTATGTGAAAGACAATCCTGGATTTTTATTGGGCTCTGTTAGTGTCAGTGCTGTTGCCTCAGAAAGATATTTTAAAGCAGCACTCAGACTAACCCACAAGACTGGAGAGATGTTATACATACACACTGTTCAGTACTATAGTCAGTATAGACTATAGAGTTATATATAGAGAGACTATAGAGTTGAATGATAGTACTCTTCCCAGCTTCCTTTCCTGCATGTTACTGAGAATAAGGACCAAAAAATGTTTGTTACAGTAAAAGGTTACTGGAAGCATACACTCTGCATTGTTCTTATGTGACAGAAAAAGTCAGAGTTGTGTTATCATTGTCCTGATGCAATCAACCATAAATTGCTTATGTTGATGTATCAACGCTGAATATCCATTGCTCAAATGTTGGTATCCGCATGGAAAATGTAGCGCGATATAGAGTGGAAAGGGCAAACGGGGGTCATTTTAAAAATAGCCACGTTAAGGAACGACTGGTCTTGTTCCCAGACGGAAGGAACTAGTTGACTGATTCAGATAAAAAAACAGATCCTCGGGAGGCTCGCTATTTGCTAACAGTCTTATGGATAATGGTGCGTGTGAGTCTCTGTGTGCACTTATTTGTGCGTCACACACTGTAACCTGACTGACCTTTCCATGCCTCGCCAGACTGCTTACAACAGACAGTTGAACTCCTTCTGAGATCCATGTGTGTGTGTGTGTGTGCAAATTTGAGTGATGAAAAGAATCTGGAGTTTGTCAAACTTTTGAAGAACGTCTTCCTTCAAGGGATTGTTTATACAGCACTTCTGGATTGTGTGATTGTATGTGTGCATTTGTGTGTGTGTCTTTTAATGTGTGGGAGTCTGTGACTTCCCTCCATTCCCTTAGAGAGCAAGTCACAGAGTGAAATATTTTAATGAAGACCTTTAGGCTAATGGATGGGTTGCTGTTTCTCTGTTCCAGGACGACTGAATCTGAGCAGTCGTGTTCATTCAGGATGTTTGCGGACTGGATCAGTGTATACCCTTGCACAAGCTTATGACCCCTGAAAAGGTTCAGAGAAATGGACGGATGTTTTTAAGTTGGAGGCTAACAACATCATTACAGATGTCTGAAGGCTTATTCTGAACCACCATACACATACACACATAAACAAAACTCTCTCTCTCTCAAACACACACACATACATTTGGAGTAGAAACTTGTCTGATGAATCCCTTAGGGCTCTGGTATACAAACACTCCAAGCTAGTAGGTGGGAGTTGCCATGCCAACCAAGACTGCCATCCTGGAGAGTTCTGTTGCCATACAGATAGTAACCATGACATTGCTCTTCCCATTGGTGCTGTCTGTACTGCTGGCCCCCAGAGCAGTGGCAAGTAATGATGATGTCATTCCCCGCATCAGCTTCCCCTATAGTAAGTAGCCAAGCAAGATTGTAATGTGTATGTTGTGATGATGTGTGTGTGTGTGTGAATTTTTTGGTAAAATTTGACAAAGTTAGATCTTTTTTTTTATTGTCATGTGGTGATTCACCTATATTCTATTAAGAGCCCTTCTATCTATGTGTTATAACAGTGTTTTTTTTTTGTTTTGTTTTGTTGGGTGTATTTTTTGTAAGATTGTTTTTGTTGTCGTTGTTTTTGTTGACAGACTCTCAGGACCGAGCTGTCAGACAGTTCTCCCCTGCTGGAGTGTTTAATTACACCTCGCTGCTGCTTAGCCAATCAGATAACACACTTTACGTGGGTGCCAGAGACATGCTGTTCGCCCTCAATGTCAATGACATCACCTCACACGCGCAACAAAAGAAAGTATGTATGTGTGATTGCAAGGGTTTGTGTGTAATAGCAGTGTCTGCATTTGTGCACACACTGCTATTACCAATTATTTTGACTCCTTTTGTACATGTTTTGGTCAGTTGCCGTGGGAAACACCTGAGAAGAAGAGGAAAGAGTGTGGCTTTAAAGGGAAAGACTTGCAGGTGAGTAGACATAGAGAGGGAAATCTCGCAACACAGCCTTTTATGTGATTGCCATGACCAAAAAATCACAGATGGTAAAGTCTATAGACTCACTGACACCTACTGAGAGCTCCAGTGGTGGACATGGGAGCCCAGTCTCACTGTTTAGCTCCCGTGTGCAAATCTTCAAAGCTCTCTCCTGTCAAGCCTTTTGTTCATCTACTGTTGTTGTCATTTTTGTAATCACAAAAGTCATACTTGCTCTGCTTTGCTTCAGTAGCAAATGTTGTTGTTCACAGAAATCTCACTGACTCAGTCAGGGCAGCACCCCCCTTGTGGTTACTTCTGGTACAACACAAGATGTATACAGTTTAGGGATGTCATACCTTGGTGTTTTGTTTGTAGAAAGACTGCTTCAACTACATCAAGCTTTTGCTGCGTCTGAATGATACACACCTGTATGTCTGTGGAACCTATGCTTTTAGCCCCACCTGTTCTTACATAGTAAGTAAAAGTCTCTCTCTCTCTCTCACACACACACACACACACACACTCACGGAGGTTCTTGTCTAGTCTCTTGCTTTTATTATCAGTCTACGTAAAATATTTTCACTACCAGGTGTTTGTGACTATTTGTGCATGATGTGTATGATGGTTGTATGTTTTGCTGTGTGTGCGTGTGTAGAATGCAGCCAGTTTTTCTTTGCTGAATGATGAGCGGGGGGAAGTTCTAATGGAAGATGGACGGAGTCGCTGTCCCTTCAGTCCTGAGTACCAGAACACTGCTGTCATTGCAGGTACACTCACTCACGCACACACACACACACAAGCATCTAACAGTATCAGTGTTATTGAGACACAACATATAGCACACTTACCACTCTGACCTTTGCTCTTTGCTGGCTCTTGGCTGTAATGGATCCTCATTTCTAAAGGTCAGAAAGTCAGATTCTTCAGTAAGCCTTTAGGCTTCAATGTGTCGGGAGTGATAATGCTATGCAAGTCCAAGGACTTTGTGCACACCCACACATAAACTCAGCATACACCACACAGGCATTGGTACACATATTGTGTTCAGCTGATGATTACCATAAGACACACATACACAGACACACACACAAACACAAACACAGACACACACATAAACACAAACAAAGCACAGTCCTGCACTGTATTTAAATTCATAACCTTGGATATAGAAGGCATACTTGCAAGGGGGCCACAACCTGTGTGCACCTGTCACTTGCATGTTCTCTGATAGTGATGGGGAATGAAGTTTATGCACTGCACAGCTCTCCAACTGACACACACACACACACACACAACGGTGTTCGTTATTTGTTGCAGATGGGATGCTGTATACTGGGACTGTGAGTAACTTCCAGGGTAACGAGCCGACCATTTCTAAGAGCCTGGGCACAGGAGCTGCTCTCAAAACTGACAACTCCCTCAACTGGCTGGAAGGTAAACAAAAGAGAAAGAGACTTTGTTTACATGTACCTTCGTTTACACGTATTTATGAAAACGGATATATTCTCCTTCCCCGCATTAAAAAATAATTCTGTTTTCACAATGCTCTAAAACAGCCAGGGGAGGCTGTCAAACGCATGTCAAATAAATTAGAAGCAAACCAGAGATCTGACAACACAGGATGGACCGTCATGTCACAATACATACACATAGTGTCTGATGCCGGAGTTTTCAGAGACCCCACTTTGGCCAGAGTTTTGAAAGATAGCTGTTTTCAGTTACTGAAACCTTCATTTACGTGGAAATGAGAGGTGCAACTGCATAAACAAATCTATTTTTTATAGATATCCAGCTATGTGTAAACAGGATGAGAGAGAGAGAGTGGAGATAACACACAGCCTCCACACAGGTGCTGCTGCTGCCAATAAATTTAGGTGGCAACAGAGAGCTCACTTACTTTTGTTTGCTCTAGAAAAATAACAGGTCTTTATTATGCCTCGTGTGTGTGTGTGTGTTATTAGATCCAGTATTTGTGGGATCTGCGTACATGCCAGGGAGAGATGGAGATGATGAGGTCTACTTCTTCTTCAGTGAAACAGGAACAGAGTTTGATTTCTTTGACAACACCATTGTGTCACGCATTGCACGTGTCTGTAAGGTAAAACACAACATGCAAGTGTGTGTGTGTGTGTGTGTGTGTGTGTAACACAAACAGTACAAATGGGGTGCAAATGTTAGACAATGACATAAGGGTTCCACACAAGAGGAAAGATATTTGTTTCTCTAGATTTATTGTGTTTATGTACATTTGCGGAAGTCGCAAGTCTCATGTCTAGAGTACATTTGTCTGTGCTTGTATATCTCATTTTGTTTAGCATTTCTCTTTGTGTGTGTCTGTGTGTGTGTGTGTGTGTGTATGTGAAGGATGATGAGGGTGGGGAGAGAGTCCTTCAGAAGAAGTGGACAACATTCCTGAAAGCCCAGCTGCAGTGCTCTCTGCCTGATGATGGCTTCCCCTACAACATTATAAAGGATGTCTTCATACACACTGCACCAAGCAGAGAGCATACACTGCTTTATGCTGTCTTCACATCACAGTGGTGTGTTCTTGTGACAATCGTGTATCTATGTGCATTGGTGTCTGTATTTGAGTTCGTAAATACATATGACAGAAGTTTATTTTGGCACTATCATTATTATAACGACACTGAAGCTGTCGTGTAATGAAAGGTCTCCTTCTGTGTGTGTGTGTGTATGTGTGTGTGCATGTGTTCAGGCATAAAGGAGCATGGGGTAGTTCGGCCGTGTGTGTTTTTAGTATGGAGCAGGTGGACAATGTATTTAATGGCCGATACCGAGAACTGAACCGAGAAACACAACGTTGGACCACACACACTCAGTCTGTTCCAGAACCACGGCCTGGAGCAGTGAGTGTGCACACTCACTCCAGAGCAGACATACACAATCGACTCACATACTGTGTGTCTACCATGCACAATTCACATATGGTATTGTGCATGGACTTCAAACAATATGGTCATACACACATATATCCATACTGAATGCTTTTTTTAATAATTACCTGCTAGAGCATACAGTATATGCAGTAGGTATTGTATATTCAGTTCAATTCCATTGTATTTATACGGAGCCATTTACAATAGAATTGTCTCCGTATATAATATTGAAGATTGTATATATCACATATATTATTTGGAATAGTCAATAGTCAATTGACTGTGTTCTTGTGTTTTTGTCTGTAGTGTGTGAACAGTGCTGTGAGAGAAATGGGGTTTGAGTCATCCCTGCATATGCCTGATAAAGTGCTGAACTTTGTGAAGGACCACTTTCTCATGGATGGAGTGATTCGAAGTGCTCCACTGCTACGGACACAGAGTGTTCGGTACACACAGATTGCAGTGCAGCGAGTCCACGGTCTGCACAAGGCCTACAATGTGATGTTTCTGGGAACAGGTGTGTGTTCTTACTGCTTCAGGCACTGTTGTAAGATGCTAAAGTCATTTTCATTTTTACTTTGGTTAGTTCTATCATGCGATATAATATTACATCAGAATCATGTGATATAATGCAACATTACTGTAAATACAATGGATGATTTAATGTATGCATCACCTCTCTCGTAGTGTGTTTTTAGATTAGAGGACACATACATTTCCTGTTATATGATTGGCTGTAAATGATTTATTGATTGAAATAGCTGCATTGCTTATTATGCAGTAATCAGACAAAGATCTGTGCTGTGTGATTGACAGATGATGGAAGACTGCATAAAGCTGTTAGTGCTGCCGACAAGATACACATTATTGAAGAGATCACACTGTTTCCAAGGCAACAACCTATACATCACATTGAACTGGACACAAGCAAGGTACTCACAGCATGTGACTCTGTCTGTGTGAGCTTACAGCTGCTTTGTGGAGTTCTTATGGAGTTGTCCTTTAATAGTCACAACATGAACAGCGGGCCCGATGCTAGTTGATTTGCATGCTTGCAACTTCCGAGAAGATCTTGACCATATGGTGCTTTGGCATTTTTTACATTATATCAATATAGTTGTTTCCAAATAATTTTAGGATGTTTTTACCTAAAAGTACAACACATTGCACCTTAAGCACACTACACACAGGTATCTCTGTGTATGTGCGAGAGAGAGACCAAGTTTAAGTGTGAGTGAGTGTGTGTATGTGTGTAATACTACTTTGGCTTCTCTTTCTCTCTTTCTGTGTAGGGTGTGTTGTTTATATCCTCCTACTCAGCTGTGCTGCAGCTGGGTGTGAGTAACTGCTCGGCTCACCAGACCTGTGGGGAGTGTGTGCTGGCTCGAGACCCTTATTGCGCCTGGGCCACAACTCGCTGTGCTGACCTCACTCACATAGCGCCACAGGGGTGAGCTCGCCAACTTAAACTCAATTATGTACGCACGCGCACACACACACACACACACACACACACACACAAACAGAGACTTGTCTTAATTTTCACTTTACTGTTAGAATGAATTGAAACCTCTTGTAAGCCTTTCAAGTAGTTCTCATGCCTGTCACTCTTACACACTCAGGCAATGGCAGCAGGACATTGAAGATGCAGACCCATCTTCATTGTGTAGAACCACTCCCACCCCACGCTCTGCAAAGCCACAGAGTCCTGGTGAGTCTAACAGGCATGCACACACACACACACACACACACACACACACACAAACTGACACACATGGACAAGAACATTCTTGTAACATCTAGTACGATGAGTTTCAGTGTGTTTGTGCGTGTGTGTCTTCAGGCATGTCCCAATGTCAGGTGGTGGTTGTACCTGCCAACACTTTCCGCGTTCTTCCATGCAAGCTACGGTCTAACCACGCACACAGAACATGGTCATACAGCCCTAGCACGCATCACTTCCTGTTTCCTGGTCCAGAGGGTGGGCTGGTGGTTGGTGGCATTGAGGGGGTCGAGAGAATCTACTCTTGCTGGGCGGAGGAGCGTGGTTTCCAGCAGCTGCTGGCCAATTATTGCATTAAGGCAGAACCACATATCCAGAGACCCACTCCCATTGGTCAACCTGGAGCACTCCACCCCTTGGAGGAGGAGTCAATTATCCTGCCTGATCGATCTCACTCACCGTGGGCGACTGCTAGGACCTACCGGGCAGAGTTGATTGCCGTGTGTGTGCTCCTGTGCTTGTGCGTGCTGTGCTTTGGCGCATGTGTGGTATACGGACGCGCGAGGGTGCCACCCAAGCAGCAACAGAAGCCAAGGATTGCGGGTAAACCGACTGAGAGCTTGCCTTTGAATGGAGGCTCTATCCCGACCACTCCGTCTGAACTCAAGGGCTACCAGACACTGGAGGAGAACTACTGTGCCCACGCCCACTCTCACTCTTCCACACACCTGCAGACGCATACACACGCATGTGACAAACAGACTCATGGAGACAACTCTCCCATCTGTCCAAGGCCACGGGTCAGACTGGGCTCTGAGATCCGAGACTCCATAGTGTAGACACACACGCACACATATACATATACATACATGCATACAAAAATAGACATTTACACAAAGTCAATGTGAAAATGATATCCAGACACACTCAGAGACGACTTGTCAAAGCGAGTATATTCATTACCCACCACAATGTATAAGTGGTTTGTTCACCTGTGGTTTAACCGCATCATTTTACTGTGAGTGAAAACCCTGATTAGCAGACTTGCATTTTAAAAGCACAAGGTGAGTGTTCAGAGCTTCAGTCCGTTCTAGAATCTTTAGTTCAGGGACACCTGGACCTCACTATTCCTCTGAGCTTTACTGTAATGTATTCTCAAACAAGTTTAATGACCAGTCTAATGTTTCAGAGGCTACAAGTATCTTCCTCAGCGTACTTACCAGCGGGGATCTAACACCATTTAGACACCCCGCCCCCCAACTTAATGTCCAGAAGTGCATCTTAAACACATAAAGTTCACATTCTTTGATGTGCTATGACTTCCATAGCTTCTTGGTGTTATCTTGTAAGACTGTTAAATATGCCACAACATTCTGTTTGCACTCGCTGCCAACAAGGACCTTTTGATTTACCACTGAATGTAAGTTTATTAGAAGAGTATTAACAAGCTGTTATTTTAACATGACACTTTCAGATGAAGTGTTTGGAAGTAGCTTTTATATTTGATGACACTAATGTCAGAAGAAAACAGGGTGTTCTGTTTGTGTGGGTTTTATAATACTGTTTTTGTTGTAAATTAGAGATCTATTGCAAAAAAAAAAGAAAAAGAAAAAAATACAGAGAAGGATTCTCTACTGAGTTTTACCTTAATTTGTTTTATGTGGTGTCCATAACTACAAAGCTTCCTGTTACTCCATATGGTAATTTGGTTTGGTTGTGTCCAGAACTACAAAGCTTCCTATTACTCTTCTGAAAAGCATTATCCCTCTGCTGGCCTTACTCTCCATCTGGTTGTCTTTTTATAACTTTTGCTTCCAGCCTCTCTCCCTCCCTCCCTCTCTCCCACTTATCACTCACATGCAGCTCTTCTACATACAGTCTTGGTGTTTACTTTGAATTGACAGAGGGAGTAAAGTGTTTGTGTGGACTGTACTTTAAGTTCTGAGCCATACTGACATGTTACTGTTAACTTGTTCCTCACTGTTTGTAACTGCACTTTATTTGGTTGCTTACACCCAATGAAAATGTTTTGGAACATTACTCATTGTAGTTGAGTTTTTAAAATTCATATATTTATGGTTGCGTCAAGAGTTGTGTCATCATTCTTCTGAGAATTTAGTTTTGCATGTCTAATTGATAGTGTCGGTGGAGGCGCAGCTAGAAATGTTGGGCCCTATAGCAGAAAAAAAATTTTGGCCCCCCAAACATTGATTCTCTGAGCCCCCCTATTGTGCCAGGCCTCTAGAATCATCCTAATCCCACCCCCCTCCTACCCCGCCAGCAGCTGATCTTGTGTATTAATGTACACAGATGATTGTTTAGTAGGCCTAGTCTATTTTGGATAGTGTACTTTGCAAGTCTACCTGGCGCAAAAAAAAACAAACAGATTTCATGTTGGGTGTGGATGCTTGTTGGCAATAGGTATCCGTTTGAACACTTTTAACACTGAAAATCTTAACACTGAAAATCTGAGTAAAAAAAAAAAGTTCGGTGGCCTACCTCGTGGCTAAATGAAGCAGCCAATTAAACCAAACGATTAGATTACGCATTACGCAGGTGTGTCTGAAAACGTAGGCTGTTAACCTGGCCAGACACGGTTGATGCTCTTTTCCCTGGCCACATATCAGTGTTCTTTTTTTACATTCGCACTGTTTGGAAGCGGTATTTAGAACTTTTCATTATTTTTACTTTGCGTTAAGTGCACACAAATTATGAGCAACCCGAATCGGCGACGCCTGTCCGCTAGTGGAGTGAAAAACGACTCGCAGGTTTCGAGTAGCACCAATGTTTGCTCTTTGTTGAACCACCTCAACAGTTTAGACAGTTTTTTGCCCGACAGTGATGAGCGCAATGGGTCGGCGAATATGACATACAACATTTCAGATGAAGTAGGTCCAAACGACGGTTTTCGCTTCACAAATGACAAGTTCAGAAGCCGTGGTTTGATTGACTGGAAAGATTTTGAGGATTCTCTGGACTGTGACGGAGACCTCATGGGATGGTATGTAAGCCTGTTAAACGCTGAATTTATCGCTGCGCGATCGTAGGAAATTTCTGTCAGAGCTGTAAAGATGACATTCTTGCCTGTATCAGTGCGCATGCGGTCTCAAGGGTGATAAAATTGAATAAAGGGAGCTGGGATATTTACTTGTCATTGTATAAAATGCATTTTGTCTGCTGATAGGTGCAGAGAGATGAGGTCTGGTCAGATGGAGGCAATACTACATCAACAACTAATTCTAAAGTCACAGGAGGAGGTGAAGGAACATTTGTGGTGAACGCTAGATGTAATGACGCCAATGATCACAAGGAAGTAGTCTAAAAATATTAGTTCCATAATGTTTACCATGAATGGAGGGTGTAGAGCAAGGGTGTGCAATGTTATGTCATGCAGGCTCATTTGTCCTGTTTTATATTTGTGTGGGCACATCTGTCCTCTAGGAAAATCAGCAACAGGAGGCCTGCTTAGCTCTGATGAAGGCCAAGCATAAGCGAGAGCTGTCAGATTCACATGCTGAAAAAACTGCTTTAAGAGAGGTAGGCTATGGTTAACTTCATTGTGAAACTACAGTACACAACCTGTTGTGATTCCAAAGCATTCACCCAAGGCAGAATACACAGTCCCACAGCAGCTGAACCAGACCTCTCTTCATCATCCTCTCATCAGCCATTTCTTTCTTTTTTTTGGCCATTATTAACATCCAGTGCCTCATTGTCATGGGTCTTCTGAACACACCCTTATGAGTTTCTCTCTATCCATTTGGTGTCTCTCAGGAGAATGAGCAGTTGAGGACTGCACTGCTGAAGGCACAGGCCGAGATCAGATGCATACAGACCCAGCTGGACAAACTGAAGCAGGAGTTCATGGACCAGCAAGTTTCTGCTTTTAAAGTCTCACACTCTGATTTCTGTGTTTTGGGTCAAATGACTGAGTCATAGGTCTTAAATCATGTCAATCATAAAGTCAATGTCAGTAGCCCATACTGGATGGTGATACAAGGTCATTTTATGCAAAAAGAATTTTCTCAACCACCATTGTTCTCTGTTTCCATTTCAACATTTCCCAAAAGTGGGATTTAGAGATGACTATGGTTGCATGGTCACTGCATGGTTGGTGTTTGATTGCTGTTTGATGGTGTATTTCTGTTTCAGGGAGAGTGTTGAGCTAAGGGCAAAAAGGACTCCATATCTCCTGAATAGAAAGTGAGTCTCCCTATATGCTCACCCTCATGCTGTCTGGAGCATACATTCTCACATGTCACACATCAAAGCCAACAGGAAATGTCCATATCTGTTTGTTTTTCTCCAATTTACCTTCTCATCTCATCTCTTTCTCATCTCTGTTTCATTTTCTGATAGTCTAATAGATAGATCACCTGTTGGATCGACATCTCATCTGGAAAGTGGCCCCAGTGGTCACTGGTCTATCTCAAAAATAATATCTTTTGACAAATAAAATGACAACACTTATTTTCTTCAGTTGGTCTGAAAAGTTAATGACACCACATGCTGTGTATATAAATAACTTAATTAGCTTACGTGCAGTCTTCAAGAAGATGTGACAAAATCCCTGGAAGTTATATGCCTGCGCAAAAAAGAATTTTGTTCTTAAACAGGTGAGGTGTTTGCAAGATTTCGTTATCCTCTACTTTTATAAAACATCTGGACATTTTATTTCTCACCCTATGTACATGTTCATTATGATTAACATTTTATGTGGCAGAGTGCATAACACTTTTCCCTTTGTCTCTGTTGTAACTTTAACTGCTCTTCTCCTCCACCGTAGTGGCCTGTCAGATAGTGAGTCTGTGCTAGATCCTATGAGCTGCGGTGATGTTAGTGAGAGCGACGGAGTGGCGGCAATGGAGTTGGGTCAGGACACAACTGTATGTACATACCATGACTGTGTTTGTTTAGTTCTGGCCCCAAGTGGTTGGGTAGCGCACCAACAATGAACATTTTATTGGTTTTATTCTGAGGGAAAACAACTGATGCTGATAAAGATGTGTACTTGGCTGCTACAAATAAGCCACTGTGGATGAAGGACATCTGTGCAATAAATACAATTTAAAATGCGTATTTGTACAGTTTATGTTAGAAGACAACTTATGTTGAGCATTTTCTAGGAACTGCAGACTACCTTGGAGACTGTTGAATCTCCCCGTAACAGTTCTTACATGCTGTGCCAACGTAAGCCACGACCTGGTCCTTTAATTCAGGTGGGTTAGTATATAGTTTTTGTGTGATTTTCTGTCCCATTTATATTCAACCTTCTTTCATATTTAGGCTAGGCACTCAATTGCACACAAAATTAGAGGTGGCCTGTCAGCACTGTCATCACAGACCTTCCTCACTTAATAGCGTTGGAAGCGATGCTGGATGACATTGCTGCTGTTTATGTTTCCGTTTTTTAGCACACACTTTTGTCCAAAGCAGCTTGCATTCCATCAGGCTGCTGCCACATTTATCCAGTGATTCTTGTCTTAAAAATTGTTCATAGAACCTTTTGTATACACTCGGAGTAATTGTTATCTAGCAGGCATACATTGCATGCATTAATACAGTGTGTGTGTGTCTGTGTGTGTGTGTGTGGTTTATAGTCATGTAGGGGTGTGCTGTCATGTGAGGATGAGAGGAGTGACCCCACATACCGGTTGGTCCTGGCGGGAGATGTAGGTTCTGGGAAGTCCAGCTTTCTCATACGCCTGAGTCAACATCAGTTCAGAGAAAACATGTGTTCTACTGTGGGTAAGATAATGACACATTGTCACACACCTATTCAAATACACTAAACTCATGCAGACATTTGGGTTCTACATGTCTTGCTAGAGATTACGCAAACTGTTAATTTTTCTTTGACAAAATTAATCTAGTTGACCATATATACTTATAATGTTTGACAGTTCTTACCCTTCATCATCGTCTCTCTTTTACTGCCCACATAGGAGTTGACTGTCAGATGAAGCGAATGCTTGTGGATGGGAAAAGATGGCCTTGCAAATATGGGATACAGCAGGCCAGGAAAGGTACTTGCAACTGCAAGGGGGAAGGGGGGGGGGTTATGGCAAAGGTCTGTGCAGTTAATCACATTACTTTATTAATCATGATTATGCTCTCTGCTGCATAATTCTAACATAATTCAACATAACATCATATGTTTTGGGTCATCCATCTCCGAATCACTGGGCGTTGTGAAACTCACTGGGCATATAGATCCCCTTGAGTTTTAACGTGTACTAGCTTTTCATCCTGGGGTGGGGGTGGGGGGGCGCTTGCTTCCTGCTGTGGCCCCCCCAGAACAGGGGATGCTCTGACAGTTTTTGGGGAATAACTCAAGAACCGTACCACTTGAGCCAATGAAATTCACTACCATATTAGATGAAAAGTCAGAACATGTCCATCACTGAACCCAATATCAACCCATCAACAACCCAACAATAACCCAACAATGTGAATTCTTATTAAACTGTCTCTGATTTGAAAAAATGTGGACAGCTATTGCAAAGCTACTGCCATGAACAGCTAAGTAGGCTAATCGTGCATTACTCTCTCTGTTCATTCATTCATATTCTTTTATTCTGACTTTTCATCCAAGAAGGTGGTGAGAGGTTGTCTTTTACTAAACTCTGTGTACACCAATAATGTTCTTTATGCTCAAGTTCATGGGTAGAGACCCCTGATAATACTGTGCCCGAAGTGTCATGCGATGTTGAAACTTCTAAGTCTTTTAAAATAGCGTTTTCAGTATATCTGCCCAAGTGCCCCGGGCTCACTCATTGAAAGCCATTGGGCTGGAAACGTGAACAATGGTACTATAGAAGGCAGCTAGCATAAACGTAATTTTCTCTTTACACCAATATTTGAATTGTGCCCATGCAGAAAAACGGCCTACAATCAAAAACTGCCGACATTACGCTTTGTCATTTTGGTGCCCAGGGACAGCTCCTCCCCTGTGCTAGTGCCCCTGTAAGAACTGTAATGCTTTGGCCAATGAAATTTTACTAGTTTATAGGTCTCAAGGACACATATTCTATGAGCCCTCAATCATCCTATTGAGAAACAAAACTTTGTCAAATTTTTTGGAAGCAAGTTTCCATCTGCGGTTTCAGGGACACATGGGGCCAATGAAACTTGGGCATGTAGTCCTACTAGGCTGATAGCATGTAAGCTATTTTGGTCTCTGGGGATATTTTCACCCCTTGTGCTTGATTATACAGACCATTTTTAAGGAATTCAGGAGCAAAGGAATTCAGACGTTAAATTGTGTGAACTGTAAGCGTGTGTGTTGACATGTGGATAACTCACAGGGGCAAACCTGCAAGACTTCCAATTCAAAAGACGTGTCAAGAGTTTGAATGAACATTCATTTTCATGTTATGTACAGCTAGGCAGGACATCTGGTTTATTTTGAAAATGAATGATTATTTCACACCATTACTCAATGAGTAATCATGATATCAGTATTTATCAACATAACCATGATTGTGATTTTCCTTGAGCCCAATGTTTACTAGGACTGGTTCAATTTTCTTTTTTTTTTCAGGTTCCATAGTATTTCTAGATCATACTTCCGGAAGGCCAACGGAATTTTACTACTATATGATATCACTTCTGAAAAAAGCTTCCTTAACATCACTCAGTGGTTGGAGCAGATTGAGGTGATGTTATACAGATTCTTTCACACATTTGTTTATAACCAGCCCGTCATGTTCAAAGCGAGGACATTTAATAAGGACATGATATTTTAGAGTAGATTGTTGGTAGATTGTAAATACGTTGATGCTGATCATGGTGCTGTTGGGTATCCTTTAGTCTTGGCAATGTCCAGTGTAAAAATCACAATATACACTCAAAGGCAAGGACCCTTTAACATCTTTAATGTCTGCATTAAGGAACATCAAAAATTAGTACTACTTTTTTATTAGGAAAAGAATGGAATAATGAAGCACAGCGTCTTTCAAAGACACAGTTGCTAATGTACTGCACATAACCATTTTAAAGAATGTAAGAGGACAGCCATGATGCACATTTTGATTTTCAGTACACATTGTCAAAGACCAGGCATTGTGAGGACAAAGTTAAATGTGCTTTTTTCTGCTCCTTCCCCTCAGGCCTGCACTACTACCTTTGTGCCACTGTGTCTGGTGGGGAATAAGGCTGACTTACGAGGGAAAGTGCCAAACAGTCTTTGTGTGAGCCCTGCCTGTGGGATGCGTTTGGCTACAGTAAGGGTGCATCTCCTGTTTCTGTCGATGAGTGCTTGGAAAAATACAGTATTTTAACATGGAAAACCACTTCACTATGAAGCTACATTTTTTTGTTTTAAAAATGGTAAAAGTACTACTGACGCTTCAATCTAATTGTAAAGAAAAGTTGACTTAAAGGAGAAATTTGGTGTGAATCAATGAATGGCCCTGTTGTTTGAGGTCATGAGTGCTGTAGGAAAAAGCAGAAAATTTGATACAATATTGACCTAATAGCAAACCAGCAGATAATGTGAAGTGGATAGGGCATAGGAAAATGAAACCGAAAGTGAGTTTCTGTGCCCAATTTGGTCAGTGTTAGCTGCTAATTCATTATTTGGTCTATGTTGTACCAAATTGTCTTGGTCTTTTTTCCTACTGACAGCAATCTCTGACCTAAGAACAGAGGTATGAATTGCTTCACACTGGATTTCTCCTTCAAGTGAGCAGCAAAGGTTCAACCTGGTAAATGTTACTGTCAGTGCCACAAAGCAGTTGGAGTAACAGGAGAGAATAGTGTCATGAGCAAGTGCATGGTCTGCTTAGCATCATAATCGCCAATGAGGAATAGGTTGATAAAGCAAAGTGCTACTAAGGATGAATTGTTTTACGTCTCAGACTTGTGGAGCCCTCTTCTTTGAAACCAGTGCCAGAGATGGAACCAATGTTGTGGAAGCTGTGCTTCATTTGGCAAGGTATCATCAACAAATCTACCTTAGGAGGCTTAGAGTGGCAAGCTTGATCTGCCTTATTATAACTCGCTACACCTTGCTCTCAATAGGATTCCTTGTCATGGTTTTAGGGCAAACTATTTTCACCTTACACCTTAATGACTTATGATGGCTTGTGTTTGCAGGGAGGTGAAGAAGGCTGGGGGTGTGCTGACCGACTCCACTCTGCAGCTCTCTCGCCTTCATGATGGGGACCCCTCTGCAGGGAACTGCTGCTGGGTCTTGGCCTGATCCGTTATCTGTGGGCTCCCTGCACTGTACACATACACTTTACGTTGTTTAAGTTCCAATTACCGCACTTAGCACATAGCACAAAAGCACACCTGTAAAATATGTAAATACTGTTTAAGTTGTTCTTTTTAATATGTAGACCATGTCTTTTCATAACACCATAATAAACTGTTGATCTAAGCTGATAAAAATATTTATAAAATGCTGAAATACATCAAACCAGCAAGCAACCTATAATCAGACAATACAGAGCTCAGACTTGGGTACAATAAAGGGAACAGCCGGATCACAATTAGAAAGCCTATACTTTATTTGACTGGATACATCTTGATACAAAAAAACATTGTGTATGCTGTTTTCCTTGAGTTCTACTGCCAGTATATTGTTCAAAGGACCAACTGCCAGATGGAGATGACAAACGCTCAAAAAATAATAAAATAAAATAACAAATCTTTTTTTCATCACAGGGTGGTGAAATATTGATGGGGCAATCCTGGTGTTTAATCGCAGAGGACTTAGCCTACTCTTTCAGAGCTGGGACGTGATGGGAAATCCATTGTCGTGACAGCTAGAATTTCAGACTGAAGTTTATTTCCATTAACTGAGCATTTCAGGTACTCCGTTCGACCACAGCTACTTCCCTGGGCCGCCTGCCTTCTCATTAGCCGCCTTTTGCTTCTGCTGCATTATCTCAGCATCTCTGAGAATGGAAAATACACAGTGCTTAAAAACACAGCAAATGCAAGGTTATGCTATGCATGCATTTTCTAGATGCAGGTGTGTCTCAGAAGCCATGGCACATACTTTTTTTGTCTGTTTGAGAAAAGGCCTTGGCTCATTTTTTCCCTCCTGATCTCGCTACCAAACTCTAAACCATTAGATGAATTTGCAGTGGAGTTTTCATATCACATACAATTTTACATGCATAGTTAGCTTCACACTACGAAAATGGTTCTTTTAGGCGTTAAACCAGAAGGTTGGTCGGTATACTACCCTGGAGTTAGAAAATAAATTATGGCACTGTGTTGGTGGTAGTTTTTTGTGCATCACTCTCTTTATGGCCATTACAAGCCTATGAAGGGCTAAATATTATGGGTGAAAAAAATATTAAAAAGAGAAAAAAAAAAAAACAAAAAAACTTCTAGGCATCCCCTCAACACTTCTCCAGCTGATTATTTACATTAAGACAGTAATTGTCATGCCCGTTTTCTGAAATGCTTTGTACATACATGTAGTGGAGCCATGATCTACAAAGATATGCAATAATTTGCATACATTTTAGGCCATGGGCTAGGGGACTTCTACCAACCAACCAAACTTTTGTGAAAAGTCTGGCTATACTGAATATGAAATTGAATTTTGAGATACACCATCGATGTGTGGTATGGATATACATTGAAAATCCATGCATTTCAATACATTGTAAATACTATATGGTGGACTATGCATTGTCCATGGTGTGGAAGAAGGTGGAACTTGCCTCAGTGTATAATCACATCTACAGGGTGTAGGCTTTTGGAAAATATATAGGTTGTGCTGTTTAACTTGTTTGCCCTTACGGTCCAGGCCATAATGTATCAGGTATTCATTTGATTGACCTATAGGCCTAGAGTATACAGGAATGTACACTGGACAGTATGCAAAAAGAGTGATTGTGATGTGATTTAACATACCAGTCAAATGCATTTAAATGAAAATGTAATAACATTCAGCATTTTTTGGGCTAATTATTGCATACATTTAAGTGAATGTTGCCGTATTTACATATGTATACATGACATTTTAGAAGACCTGCTTTACAAAAATGTTGCCTTGATGTATATAATCTGCTGAGCAAGTTTGTGGGGATATCTAGGCTTTTAGTTCAATTTTTTTACCCTATTTACATAAACCCTCGTAGGCTTTCAATTGACATATACATGCTAATAAATCACAAAAAGCTACCCTGCATGCAATGCCATCTCATAATTTCTAAGTCTATGCTGGCACACCGTGCCAAAAAAAACGAGATTTACTGTGCTTGAGTGGTACCTAAAGACAAAATTTGGGGGTTTGGCTCAAAAACTACTTGACGTAGCATGAGCCTTTTACCTTAAATTTGTGAAGCTGAAATTTGCTACTGCCTTAAATGCGGGCATTTTTTATGTTTTTGTTGTTTACATGTTAATACATCTAGATGTGAGCGGGTGATACCTTTGTTTTCGGGCAGCTGCCGACAGCCCGTCTTCCTGCCTTTTCCCCTTGCCACTGTCATTCTGCTTTTTGGCATTCTTCTGACGAGCAAGCTCGCGCTGGTTTCCCCCTAAAAAGCCATTTGATGTGTTTGTAAATACAAAAACTGTGTACTTGGTACAAACTAGTAGAAAATTGTCACATTCACACACAAATCACTGCAGATGGAACAATTCGTGGCGACTGAATGTTTAGTGCGCATGTCAGAAGTGGCATCTGCAAAACAGGATTACATAGGCCTAATGAGAAACCACAGAGCTAAAAAGATGAAGAGCCAACGTGGCAGTGGGGGCGCTAGAGAACACGCGTGCGACAATAACAAACCAGAAGGTATGCGGGACATTGTACCACGACCTCGGAGTTTATGGTGTTGTCTCACATTTGATCACAAAACGTATTACATATATGATTCACAATGCCGCCTAGCATTTTTATATACATAAAAGCTACACAGTTAGCCCACATTTTAACTGACGCTACACTGGCCTGCTAGCAAACATGTTTGTTTTGCAATAGCTTAGCGTTCCGCCATGGAGTTATGCGTCAGATCTACTGCCTGATATTCTACAAACTATGTTTTACATCATTTGAGCAACCCAGTCATAAAACAGCTGGCTCGCTAAAGTTAACGTTACCTTCTCAAGATTTTGCTTCCTTTCATGGTAACGACAAGATGTCAGGATGTATCCTTGTCCGTTAGCATCACAGCGTTTGCCAACGACGGATATTTTTTGGTTACCTATTCGGAACAAACACAAAACCATATGCCTCATAAAATGTTAAAAATTATTACTTACTCGTCATAATTATTATCGAGCCTTTCTCGAAGTCCAAATACGCTCAAACCAGCGGCCTTGTACCACCACCCCACCAAGCCTCCAGTGATCTTTTTTTGTCACAAGGAAGTCCAGTCAGAAATCCCGTGCAGCTGCGTGCTTACGTCAGACTGTCGATTTTCAGGTGGGTGGTGCTCTATGCAGAGAATACACAAAGTCAGAAAAACTGATGATTGTTGTCCGTGTACCACGGGTAATTCATACGCAGTTGTGGATATTGGTCATGGGGTGGTATTTATTTTAAATTAATTGATTACTTAATTAATGGGGGTTGTTCCCCATAAATTAATTAATTAATGTGGGGTTGTCGTTATTCAATTATCAGAAGACGTGAAATGAAACACCGCCTTCGTCACCGCCCCGATGGGACGCAACAATCCACTCGGCGCATCACCTTGCAGCAGTTCCAGTCGCGCGCACCCAGGTCTGGACAAACGACAAGGTTCTCTGCAACAAGAAAATATTTGAAGACTTGTCGCAGATGATCAATGTCACATGGAAAAAAATTAACACTGGTGGAGAAGACGAAGAAGGAAGCAAGTAGGCTTCCGAGGACGCAATTGTTTATAGTCTCAAACCAAAATTGCGATTGAGGGTATAAGCTACTTTGTCTTTACAAACAGGCCCGACTATCAATCAGTGTGCACATCCCAATCATGCATACTACAACTTAATTAACAAGCACAACTTGATTTAGTACCTTTAGTCACCAGGGGGTGGTGCCTAACTTCTTTGTTTTCATACTGAAAAATAAGTATTCTTTTCCCATGTGTTTTTCTTTAACTTTTAGTTATATATTCTTTGACAAGTATCAGCAAAAAAAGAACATTTACTTTTTTGATCCGAAAGAAGCCTATAGTAAAACTATTTTTGCCTACTGTACAGGGCCTATGGGACATTACAACATAGGCCTAAATAAAAGCATCTATGGCTACAAGAGATCTTTCGTCCCCAATGCAGTCAAAATAATAAAACAATACTGGGATTTACACCCAGTAACAGAGGGTGGTGCACATTTTTTTGCACAGCAAGTGAATTTAGTTTATTCATGGATTTATTTATTTCATAACGTATTCATAGACTACTGCAACTATACTGAAATCTGTTAACATGAGATGGGGTGACTGATCAGACATTGGTTGCATTATATAGTTTAAAGTATAAAGGCTCTGTGTGTTAAAACCAAAGGCAAATTTGACATTTGTGGAAAGATAATTGGTGCCCCACTCCCCTCCAAGACACATACAAAACCGGCCTCACCCGAAAAGCGACCATGATTGTGAGTGACGGCAGCCATCCCGTACACAGTCTCTTCTGCCTTCTGCCCTCTGGGTGGAGATATAGGAGCCTCTGTGTCCGCTCCACTATAATAGCTAAAAGCTTTATCCACAAGGCTGTCAGGAAACTGAACTGTCTCACACCCCCTCCTCTCAGCCCCCCCCCCCAGCCCCCTGTCAGCATTTTTTAATTTGCACTATTACAACACGTCATTCTGCACCATCACAACACACCATACAGACTTTTTTTGCTTCTTGTGAAAATCTGTATGTAAATTTCACCTGACACGTTCGCAGTTTGTAGATCATCCAAATGCATACAATGAAAATATTTGTATGTACAAGTTCAATAGGATGGCTCTTGTTTTAAGACCGCTACCTCTAGGATCACAATTATAATTTTCATTGTTATGTTGACTGATAAGGTAATAAACCGATTTGGGTTTCATTCAGTTTTAGTTTCCTAACAGAGTGGAAAAGCTCTTGTCGTGGAAATAATAGTAGAGGAGTCAAGTTTTAAATTGGAAAAATACTGGAATTCTTAGTCACTTTTGAGCAAGATGCTAACGGACAAGATGCTAGGCTCTAGTCTGATACAATGATCTAGGCTGGAGCTAAGAGCGCCAGACTGAGAGAACAGCTGGATGAACTAGAGAGGTAAAACTCAACAGTTTAAGTCAACAGGGGGTGGCATGTTTCTTTACATGTATCTGTACCTACGAGGCACGTTTCGAATGGTAGAAAGCCCGCTGGTGAAAACCAACCTGTCATATTTTTGAGCTTAAAGGTGACCAGACCTCTGACATTAATATCTGGGATATTTCCCGGAATTTTCCTTGGGAACCATGGACATTCCTATTACCGCCATTGTACTTAAAGTAATAGTTTATCTTAAAAAATCAGGTGGGAAAAGGTGGATTTTCTTGAATTTTACTGGGGGACAGACGCCCAAAACCACCAAAAAATCGGGGTCGTCTAGTGGGTGACTGGTTTGCCTGACTCTATCGAGCGTTTTTTCATCAGCAGAGCTACAGAGTCAGGTCACAGAAGGCAACCAAAACTGAGGCAGCTGTGAAGGTGACGGTGAGATATAAACGAGAAACGCTGTATGCTGAACATATCGTTCAAGGTTGCAGACGGCTCCAAGTTCGGCCCCTGTCTACCAATCTTGTCGGCTCTGCTGTGGTCTCTGATGCTGGCTAATAGCGCATCACTCACGTCAGAATGAGTGGGCCTTATGATCTACCAGCTTCATAACCAAGACTTTGGCTAAATGTCACATCTCCCTCCTGACTTAATCACAGACTTAGACAATCACGCACACATCTCCGTTTCATCCTACGTTTGATCACTGGACAAGTTATTTCTTCTTCTTTTTTCTCTTTATTTGTGCTAATAAGAAATACCACCAACGTGTTGTGTGGCAATACATGTATCTATTGGACTCCCATTGCAGAGTGCCATGAGGAAGCATGTAAATAATATTAGACTATTTTACATGCTCAGACCAGATAACTGTATTTCTGTACAATAACTTAAAAGGTAAAAATGTAATCAAAATAATTATTTCACTGTGTATTTTAATGTCAGTGTTGTAACTCAGTGTATCTAGGTGCATTTAATATATGATGAATATATTGTTTTGTGCAGATTGGTAACGTTTGCGAGTATAGGTACATCATATTTTGTTAAGAAATGCAATGAGGCATTGGCTGGCATTAAGGAGAAATTGGCAGATGAATACTCCGATGTTCTGGCTGACTATTACATTACCGAAGTCCTGTTATTCCATCTCGAACATGATTGGTGATACCATACCACTTTGATGAAACCGATGAATTTGCGCGTGTTCGCTTCTTGACTTAGCACTGCTGCACGGTCATGAACTTTTCGCGCTGTAGCCGATCGTCTTATTATTGGTTGATGAGATCATGTGACTACGGAACTTTTCGCGCCAAAGAGAGACCGCGCCCACAGTAGCCGAACGTCTGACTGTGATTGGTTTAGACTGTCATCAGACTCGCGCCAGTTTTTTCAGTGTCCCATGCTTTCTTTCGCGAAGAGTAACCGTGCATCCATTACCAAGATTACCAAAATTGTTTTAAAGTTTGGGGTACATTTACGTTGGAAGACATTAACCGTGTGAGGTGGTACGTTTGCATCTGTAATCATGGCTCCAAAGGACTACATAGCTGAGAAGGGTTTGTGTCATTTTTCATTCGTTAGTTAAGGTTATGCTGATGTCTCAATCGTCCAGTGCCAGTTAACGTAGCAAATGTTAACGTCATTGGTAGGAATTTCTTCAGTATTTCTGATATTAGGCTGTCAATATTTTGGTTGTTCGGTCGTCAGCCTTGTTTACTAAAATCTATTCAGCGTAACTTCGAAAACTTAAAACTAAATTCTATTCAAGTTAGCTGTTGTTCCGTGTAGCATGTATAAGCCAATAAACTAACGTTAACATGGGCTAGTTTTAGCACTACATTTGTTCACAAATCGAGCACAGTTTCTATCTCCGAATAGTTGGGCTGTAGTGATTTGTATTTGTGAAAGTTTGTATTTGTTGTTGACAAGAAGCAATCTATTTGGTATGCCCAACTGGGCGACTTATGGGCAAGTAAAAAGTTGCCGGCTTGTCGCTGGGACAACTTACCTTACGGTGCAAAATACCCGGATGAAAAATTCAGACAAAGAATTCCGCGCGAAGACCTCATGGTCCTTTCTGTAGCTAACTTCTACTGCCACACAACGTCCGTAACCACCGCTGCGCACCATCCAAAGTTAGCAAAGTTGATGTTCGTTATTTAGTTGTTGGGTGCTGATGAAGTTCAGTCTTAATGTCCGAACAAAATACATGTACAAAATGTCAGCGAGTTGCATATCTACAGTTTAATCTGGCATTACGAAGTTAACGTTAACGGTGTAGGACGATAGGAGGACGACCCTAAGTATATAACACTAGATTTAGTTAAAGTTAACTGTTCACTTTTTGCATGGCCACCTCCTGACATTAACTTAGCTAGACTGAAAATCAAGGATTGTTATTATATATTTGTAGTCTTGCGTTACGTGCACTTTGTGAACCTTACAACTTTATTCAGTTAATGGTTGAAGTCAATACACAAACGCAATGTTTCCATCCTTACAGACAGATAATCACTTGGCAACACCATTTTAAACTTGAAACTTTAAAATTTGGCTTGTTGATGTAACCTTGGGCATTCGATTTGCTTGTTCAACCCGAACTTTCATTTTGTGTGCCTGCTCACCCTTTGTTTTCCGCCCTACCATACGCGTCTGACTAGTTACAAGTTACACTTCCTATCCGCTCAGTTTGTGTGAATTTTGTGACTTTTACAAGTCGAAATGGCCATTTTGGGCAGATACTGTACATAGCAATTGTGTTGCTTTAATAAAGATGACAATAAGTAAGGATAGGTTGCCCCGTCGAAGCAGTTGGGGTGGGTTACGCTAATGACGTTTTACGTCCGGAGTGGCTCGCCTAGGAGTGCTGCAACTGCTGCATTGGGACGCCTTGCTCATATCCGCTTTTCGATATTGAGATCTAGTCCCCATCAAGTGCAGATTTTGCGATTTTTAAATTAATTCACGCGTTCATTAGGATGAAAGACGGTTAAATTAATGTGTTGGTAATGTCGTAAGAGGTAATGTAACGTGGGACTATTTTACATGCGCATGGATAGCGCAAGTCTGTACAGCTGTGGCAAGGCACGAAAGCCATGTGCTTCTTTGTTTACAAAAACAGCAGAGAGCGCAAACTTGTGTCGCTGATAGCATTTATAAATCGCATCTCAAACTGCGAAAGAACACTCGAATAGTGTAGAAGAAGCTGTTCCGTACACGATGGGACGTTTCCAGTCGCATTTGATGGTATGTATCTGAAGCTCAAACGAAGATTGTTTTGAAATCGCGTTGTTCGCGAAGTCGAGTGGGTGAATTTTAGTTTCGAATCTTATTTTGCGTTGTTTCTACACAGTTTGTTGATAAATGCATATAGTGCTTGAAGGTTGTGCACTACATAGGAAGAGGTCGATACTTCGGGTAATGGCTTTGTTGTAAACAACACTGAGTCATGGGGATTATCGGCCGCGATGTTACTCAACAAAGAGGTCGGAGAGGGACAATGTCTTATTTGGTGTAATGAGCAGATGGAGCGTGGGGTCGGTGATGGCGCTGCATCTGCAAGCACTAGCAATTCAATGTTGTGCCTAATCTGAACACGTTTTAAAGGCCAGGCTTGATCAACATAACATTACTTTATTGAGAAAAGTTTCACATTTGTTGAAAGATCTTGGTTGCAAACATATTATTCTTTTCCTTTTTGTTGTTGCATTTGTTTTCGTTGCTGTCTTTCAGGGAAATGGTTTAATTAAAATGCTGTAATAATGTGTCCATTCCCACCTCAAAACAGGCTAGGAAAGAAAAAAAAAAGCCCTCTTGTTTGTTTTCATGGGGCGTAAATCAGTCTTTGACTTGATGACACTGTGTTGTTACTTCCTCTGGGAGGAGGGGTTAGGTCACATGACCAGTGTTTGTGAGAGGACAGCTCTCCAGCACGGTTGGCTTTTGTCAAACATAATGATGGCACGCCCGCTGGCAAGTGAGGTTTTTTATTTACCCAGTGAAATTTTATTATTGACATGAAAGGAAGCTGTGACAGGACTCACATCATGGTGTCCTAGCAACACAAATCACCCTTAATGCTTTAGCAGAATTTGCCATTTAAGCCAACTCCGAGTTGATTTTGTTGTTTGGATGCAATAACCTGACGTGATGGATTGTAATTAAATATTACTATATCTTTTAAATTTGCCAGTTTCACTAATCTATTTTTGCCTCTCTCATTTTTACAGACAAGTGCAAACGATTTCTGCAGGAGTTCTACAGTGAAGATGACAACGGAAAGAAGGTTTTTAAATATGGAGCCCAGTTGGTAAGTCTGTTTAATGTGTGTCATGTTGAGTTGAATTTTTTTTATGGAATGCAGTCAACATGGTTTCACGGGTAATGCAGCAGTCGAACACATAATGCGCAAAATTGTTATAAAAATGCTTCTTTGCTTAAATGTGGGTCTTGAAGGATGTTTCTGCTCTTCTTCAGGTGGCTCTGGCTCACAGAGAACAGGTGGCTCTGGTGGTGGACTTGGATGACATTGCAGAGGAGGACCCTGAATTAGTGGAGAGCATCTGTGAGAATGCCAAGCGCTACACAGGCCTTTTCGCCGATGCTGTCCATGAACTGCTGCCGGAATACAGAGAGCGAGAGGTGAAGTACGCCCTAGGTTTCCAACAACAACATGCATATACAGCACTCACACAATCTTTTCTGTTTCTTATGTAGATTATTAGTTCAGTATTTTTTAGTGCCACCTGCTTAAGAAAATGTATCATTTTAATTTCCTGTGTGTGCATGTCTGTCTCTTATTACCTGTTAAGGTGGTGGCTAAAGATGCTCTGGATGTGTACATTGAGCATCGGTTAATGATGGAACAGAGAGGTCGCGACCCCGCTGACACGCGTGATGCCAGGAATCAGTACCCTGCCGAGCTCATGAGGAGATTGTGAGTGTGATGTAGTTTTTTGCTGAGAAGTTGTATGTCTTATACACAGGCGTATTTTTCTTGTACTTCTACTGTTGTTATTACTTTTAATGTTAACCTGTTAGTGTATTGTATTAAATGAGGTTAGTTGAGTTCTGTATTGATGTCTGGGTTCTCCCTCATTCTCTAGTGAGGTGTACTTCAAACCCCCTACCACAGCCAAGCCCAAGGTTGTCCGTGACGTGAAGGCAGACAGCATCGGCCAGCTGGTGATGGTGAGGGGTATTGTGACCCGCGCCACTGAGGTGAAGCCTATGATGACTGTAGCTACATACACTTGCGACCAGTGTGGCGCAGAGACCTACCAACCGGTGAGGGAGCCAAATGGCTGTGCATATCTCATTTAGTGTGTCGTACAACATGAGAGTAGTATTATTTAATTATTTGGTGGTGTTTTTTTTGGTTATGTACCTGTAGCTCAATACAGATAAATCCTCAAATTAAATATAGTAATTGGCATAATAAACGCATGGCACAATCAGTATTTTGGATGTGACCAGAGGATGACCTTTGCAATTTGCCCATAATGTTTCTTGGGACTTTGTCCATCCCAAATCAAGTTATTAGTGACAACTTGTAATTTCCGAGATGAATTTCTGTATCATCATCCAGATGTTTAGCAGTAGTTAGTGATTTCTGGCATTTGGTTTTCCACTCGTCAGTTCCTGTGGCTAATATTATGATGTTCTACAACAGTGTATTTGTTTTTGCCTTTGGCCCACTGACCTTTGCCCCCTTCTTGTGTTTGGAAACAGATCCAGTCGCCCACCTTCATGCCGCTCATTATGTGCCCGAGCCAGGAGTGTGTCACCAACAAGTCTGGCGGTCGGCTTTACCTCCAGACAAGAGGGTCAAAGTTCATCAAGTTTCAGGAATTGCGCATACAGGAACATGTATGTTTGTTTCTGCTAGTGATTTATGCAGGTGTTTTCCATGCATCAAAGAGATCTATACAAAAGTCCCCAAAGACAAACCTTACCACTCTGCACCCATCTTAGCAATGCCTCCACACAGCTTTGTTCTTAACACCTTGATTGTAAACATACTTACAGGTGTCTGAGAGAAAAAGATAACCTTTTCCAGTTCTTTTCTCCGTTAAAATCTGGAGTGTAGGTCCCTTTCCTCACACCACCAAAATTCCCTTTGCTTTAAAGATTTGGGTTCAGTTAATTCGCTAAAGGGTGTAGTTTGGTAAACAAGATTACTCCAAGGCCCATGGTTGAACATTACATTTAATGGGGAAATTACAATTTGTACATTTTTGATAACTGCATTACATATGGTAGAAAGTATAATATGAAGGGTGGAATTTGGGAAAATATTGATGTTTTTCAAGTGTTTAAACATTGACATTTTGGGCTCGTGTTTGGTGTTTAACCCTGGTCTGTGGTGGTCCATCCATAGAGTGACCAGGTGCCCGTGGGGAACATCCCCCGCAGCATGACCGTGTACGCACGCGGAGAGAACACCAGAGTTGCCCAGCCCGGAGACCACGTGGCTGTGTCTGGAGTCTTCCTGCCGTTGCTTCGCTCAGGTTTCAGACAGGCTGTGCAGGTAATCTTTACTCACACACGCATGCACGGACGGACACACACGCACACACAGAGAGATTCCTTAAGAAAGCCTGCGAGATCTCTCACTTTTGTGCCCTGTCACTCAGGGGTTGTTGTCGGAGACCTACCTGGAGGCCCACTGCATCACTCTGATGAACAAGACTGAGGATGATGAGCTGGGAGTCCAGGAGCTCAGTGAAGAAGAGCTGCGCCAGATCACAGGTGAGGGAGGACAGGCCTGCTCATAATCAAGCAACCAGCACCAGGGCAGGCAGAAGCACTCAAAGGCCAAACGCACTGACAAAAGCCTCAGTGCAGCTTGTGCTTATGGGTGGGAAATTAGGAGGGGATGAGTTGAGTGTGGAGGCTTACTGAGAAGTACTGAATTAAAATATGCTTGAAGCCATGCAGTGTGTTGAGAATGATGGCGTTACCTCAGTGATGTGTCTAAATGGGCACCTGCTTCACTTGACCCTCTATTCTGCTATTTGTTCAGAGGAGGATTTCTATGAGAAGCTGGCAGGTTCCATCGCTCCCGAGATCTACGGCCATGAGGATGTGAAGAAGGCCCTGCTGCTACTGCTGGTTGGAGGAGTGGAGCAGGCACCGCGTGGCATGAAGATCAGAGGTGAGGGGGCTCTAAGTAGCTCTCAGCAATGACCCTGTATTCAGGCAGCTGGCTCTGTGTTCTAACTTTGCAGTTCTTTTAGTTTCTGTTGGTGCCATGCAAGTTGACATGCGTATTAAAGCAATAGTTTGGAGTTTCCAAACTATTTCCTTGTATTCAGAATTCTTTCTTTCTCCTTCCTACTTGACAGCACTTCACAAGCTTGTACAATAGGGCTGTTATGGGAATTACTCCAAACTGTTGCTTTAAGTACAGGGGTTTAGAGTATTTTGTAATCTGAAATGCAGTTACTTCAATAAGCAGTTGATTGTGTCTGCTTAGGCATTGTCTGTGATGGCAGTGATGGCCTGTGGGCCCTTTTCTAATTTAAGTTTGACATGAGCCCTTTTGTCATTTCTCAGGCAACATCAACATCTGCCTCATGGGAGACCCTGGAGTGGCCAAGTCTCAGCTGCTGTCCTACATCGATCGCCTTGCTCCACGCAGTAAGTTCAGAGCTCTGGCCCTCCCTCCCTGCAGTCTTATTTGGGCTTTTCTGTGAAGGTGTATAGAACCTGTGTAAATGATTAGCCAAATGAATAAGTTCTTGGCCACAGTGGTGTAGATGGAATAGGAGCCACAGGAGAAAAGCGTCTGTGCTGATGACGAGCTTCACCTTTATCACCTGTTGTCAGGTCAGTACACAACTGGACGGGGTTCATCTGGTGTTGGTCTTACGGCCGCTGTGATGCGTGACCCCATCACTGGGGAGATGACCCTGGAGGGTGGCGCTCTGGTGCTGGCAGACCTGGGAGTGTGCTGCATTGATGAGTTTGACAAGATGGCCGACGCCGACCGCACAGCCATCCATGAGGTCATGGAGCAGCAGACCATCTCTATTGCCAAGGTAGCCATTTGAAGATGGCTGATCAGCCTGTAATTTCATAGACAGGTTGATGCTGAAGTCTCTCAGTGGCAGCAGGGCATCAAGAGAGTGAGCCAAGAGAGCCAATTTGACTAAATTGGTCAAAATAAGCAGTTTAGTAATATACCATACCTTCCCTTTTGTTAAATGACTCATTTTAATAAAAAAAAAAGAATGCACTTTTTCAGGCTTCGCTGACATGGTATGCAGTATATAGTCAAACGTTCCATTTCAGAAACAGCCATAGACTATAACCACATGATCGTCTTCCTTTGTCTCCCAGGCTGGAATCATGACTTCTCTGAATGCCCGCTGCTCCATCCTGGCTGCGGCCAACCCTGCATACGGGCGCTACAACCCCCGTAAGACCATCGAGCAGAACATTCAGCTGCCGGCGGCACTGCTGTCCCGTTTTGACCTGCTGTGGCTGATCCAGGACAAGCCCGACCCTGATGCCGATCTGCGGCTGGCCCAGCATATCACATACGTGCACCAGCACTGCAGGCAGCCGCCCACGCACTTCAACCCCATCGACATGAAGCTGATGAGGTGAGCATCCACAGTCTTGTAGTGGAGAAGGGTAGAGTAGAGATGGGTGCACTACATGGCGCAGGCCTGTCTGATAAACACTTGGGTGTCTATCCCTGTACTGTCAGTCCATGTTACTTTGAATGAAAGTGTAATCACTTTTGTAATCACTGGTGTTTGAAGAACTTACATTTTGTAATGCAGATATGATGGTAAAGTGAAAGTTGGAGACACGGAATGAATGTTGTGGATGGCTCACACTCCTCAGAAAACCAAAACAACTACTCTAGTAGTTTGACTGCTAGTCAAATTTAGTTTTGTGTTTCAGGGGTAGGAGTTTTGTCAGTTATGTTTAAGTGGCCTAAAAGCTAAACAACTGTCCAATCCCACCCATTCTTCAGACGTTACATTGCCAAGTGCAAGAACCGCCAGCCGGTGGTGCCCGAGGCGCTGGCTGATTACATCACGGCGGCGTACGTGGAGATGAGGAAAGAGGCGCGAGTCAGCAAGGACACAACCTTTACCTCCGCCCGGACGCTCCTCTCCATCCTGCGCCTCTCCACTGCGCTGGTGAGACCCCTAAATAACTACCCCAGCACTACTGACGAACACAGAACACCAGGCCATTGTATGAAATATGACTATGATTTCCAAAGGTCCACAACCCTTCACTTCAGACATTAGATCTCCAACCATGCGATTCCTTCTTCTTGTGCTCTTCACTAAGAGGCGCTCTCTGGTTATGTGGTCTGCGTCACTTTATATAATAATAATTTCAGTATCAATCAGAATAGTCATCTTTAGGACTACCTCTAGACACTCAAAAAGAAGAGTGCCATGTGGGTATCGTTATGCAGACCTGTATCTAACTCCCGGTGATTTTCAGCTGTTTCATTTCTTGTTCTTTACCTTGTTACTGGTAGCTACCATGTGTCTAGTTCTCAATGTTACGAGTGCTCTCTTGCTCTCGGTCACTGTTTGAAGGTCCTGTTTGGGTTGGTACTGTTGGGCTTCTCTGTCTGGCCACAGTTTGTCCTGCAGGTGGAAGAAGCGGATCTGCGGTACATCGGAAGTGCAGCTGTCTGTGATAAAGTGCTTACAGTGCAGGTAGTAGCTGTATTCAGACTACCGCAGTGTTAGCACTTCTTTCATATGCAGCTGTGATGGCAGTTGACTGACATGAGATGAAAGTAATTAAGAACATAGTCAATATGTATAGTTTGCTAGTCTACTTTTCACGTGTCTACTTGTGATTGATTGGTTGTTTGCTTATTTATTTGTGAAATTTATTTATTAATGTGTCTGATTCTTGCTAAGTCAATACATGTCTGTGACATGTCAGGATTATGCTCCTGTGTGTTAAAAGTGCTGTTTGTGCAGGTAGAGGATTTACAGACCTACTGCAGAAGCAGCACTTCCCAATACACTTGCTGCCAGATGCACCACAAGAGGGCAGTGTGTAGTCACCCAGCCTGGAAATCCCCAACATCCTGTCCAGAGGCCTGTACTGTACTGTATGGTTACTGCAGGCCTGATGGTAATCCGGCGCCGTGCCTGAACTCCCAACGTACACTACTAGACAATCAGAAATAAGATGGGGGCGGGCCTTGGGTCTTGGCTAAACTGATCGAATCAGATCTAGCACTCACTCATTTACTGTTGAATGTCTTCCATACTGGCAGTACAGTCACAGGATGAACACAAGTTTATGAAGCCACAGGAACACATGGAACCAAAAAACACTTGTCGTGGTCTTTCAGTGTGTTGAGAATTGTGGACCAAAATTAACAATTCACTCCGCTTGCTTCGTGCCTGACGGTATAGAACGGCCTCTGTGGGCTTATTGCTTCATTATAGTGTGAAATTTGTACGTGGAAATTTAGTGTTTTAGTCAGGAAAAGTCAGGGAATTTTTAAGCTTAGTGGGAACCTTGTGTGAAAATGGTGCACAGTTTAGACACAGCGGCACTCCCCTTCCAGGCACACGTGAGGCCAAGTTATCAAAAAACATAAAGAACGCCTAAGATCATCTAATGCATCGAGCTCTCTTTCGTGAAACTTTGCATCTTAAGCTTTCCAGTGATGATGGTCACTAGTCTCAGCGATAACAGTTAGCAAGAGAATTGACTTAATTTGCAGCATATTACATGCACCTACTCTGCCATGGCAACTTGATTGCATAGTTCACAAACTTGGCATGTTGTCAATTAATGGTAGAACTTACAGAATTGAATTAAAACCTATACTTGAACAATCCTGTTTTCAAATCACAGCAAATGACGGCATTGTCTCCAAACTTGGGCTGATGTCAGACCCCAAAATAATCATCATATCAAATGAGGCACATATTTCAAATGCTTCAATGACAACACTTCAGTTAATGAAGCTATAATGAAGAAAATGCAGTCCGTGTATATTTAGGAAAAATTGCATTCAAAAGCTGCTGTATAATTACCATAGCCGCATAGTTTGCTCATCATGTGTTTGTCTCCTTGCTCATTAAAATCTCATGGCTCCAGTCAGCTTTGCAGGGTGGGCAGTCAGCCTGAGTGCGTTGGTGCCGCTGTGCAAACCCATGCAAAACTGATTGTGCCCATGAATGTCTCCGGTCTACCAATGCCACAGTTGAAGTGGGGTATGTGAGGGTGAATGAGAGATTCACAAACGTGAAGTTTAGGTTTAAAGATTACTTCTGAACATGGTGGAAATGCCTTGGAAGCCCAGGAAACCAAGCACTCGCTACACAGTTTCTCACACTTCAGCCAATGGTGAGTCTAGCTGGTGTTGAGAGGCGGAGACTTGGGCAATTGCCGGCCATTTCATTGGGCATTGCACTTGTCTCGGTCTGACAGTGCCGGCACAGCTCAGCAGTAGACGGCAGACCTGTTGAGTAGATGACCACACTCCCTAGCATGGCGGGACGGCTTTCGATTGCTCATTTAAATGTTCAGTGTCATTGACATGCTAATGCTGTGTAACTTTTGAGTAAGCTGTTTTCGAAGAGATCATTTCAAGGCCATGTACTTGATATCTGGCACAAGCTGTGTGTGAGAGAGGTTGTGTGAACCATGACCCACGTCCTGACCCTTTGTGTCCCCCTTCCTGCAGGCTCGCTTGCGTCTGGTTGACATGGTGGAGAAGGAGGATGTGAATGAGGCCATGCGTCTCATGGAGATGTCTAAGGACTCCCTGCAGGCTGACAAGTCCTCCAGCACCAGGTGAGATGTTGTGAATGCTGTAGTTAGGGGGTTTGTGTCGAACCAGACACATTTTAATAGGAGCACACCGCACTTAAGAACTCCTCTGTAGAAATCTATTAGAACTGTAATGAAAGCAGCCAGTCGCATTGTTGCTTTTCTTGGGTGATGTTCTTGGTTGGAGTTAGAGGTATCTCCCTATTCATTTGAATAAGGGTCTGATCTTGTTATTACAAAATAGCTATCCTAAGGCATCACCAAGATGGCTGCCGAGTGAAGGGACAGAGTGAAATACGTTGAGCTTGACCACTCACTATAGCGGATTAGGGCCTGGTCTTGAACTAGAATAGAAGTAAAAAATCATCTATTTACAGGTGACTGGCCTGGCAGATTCCCTAGCTACTTGTGGTCTACAACTAATGCCCCGCATTGCCTCAAAGTGCCGCCAACTAACAAAATCCATTGGAAATATGTGCAAGCCTGAAATGAAACTGGCTTGGGGAAGCATACATTCTTTTGTTAATGTCACTTTTAGTACATCCGTCTGTGAGTGTGAGAGATGGCCTATGCAATGTTTTTGTATGAACACAACTCAAGCACGAGGCCTCTTCTCGCTCCCACCCGCCATCCCCCTTTTGTATCCATTGTAGTGCGTTTGCTTATGTGTCTTCCCCCAGGTCCTGGTGCCCTTAGACTCCTCATTGACGTGTTTATGATCTCGCTTGTTTTTCCCTCTCCTTCTTAACCCTCTTTTCCAAAAATCTCCTCCCCATGTGCCCCTGCCTGCGAGGGGCGTTTAGTAATGACCGATGAGGAAGTGTTAAAATTCCAGGCTCTTTTATGGCCGACTCGACTCCCACGACAGGAGGTGAAGCTGATGGAGCCAGTAAAACACTGTGGCGCGTCTGCTCTGTCCCTGCGGCGCCTTGTTCGCCCCCCCAGCCCTCTCCAGATGCTCACGTCACACTAGGCAATGTTGCTCAACTCGAATCAATAAATTGCACCATCAGCACATGGTGTCTTGCATATAGCATTTCCCACAAAATGAATGTGCCTATTTAAAGTTCATTTCCGATATGGGCACCTAGAGTAATGCCTATGAGAAGGGGATGGGAAATGGAGCAGAGTGCAATGAAATTCAATCCTTTTTTGACCCTTGTGGTTTTTCCTTCACCTGTAAATTCACCAGGACTTGAAAAGTCCAGTTTACCATCTCCCCTGGGACCGATTACTGGCTTTGAAGGTTCCCCCCTGTCCTCTACTCTTGCTAGACTTTGTCCTTGTTGGTATTCCCCTAATATTTTTTAGTCTTCTCATGTACTTTTTTCCCCCGTTTGTCTTATATGTGCAGAACACAGAGGCCAGCCGATGTGATCTTCTCCCTGGTGCGTGAGCTGGCAGGCGAAGGTGTCAGTGGACGAGGTGGCGCTGGCGGTCTGGTAAAGCTCGCCGAGGCTGAGCAGAGATGTGTGTCACGTGGCTTCACCCCTGCACAGTTCCAGTCGGCACTGGACGAGTACGAGGAGCTCAATGTCTGGCAGGTCAACCAGGCACGCACTCGCATCACCTTTGTGTGAAGGACCACCAGCTGATCCAACTAGTACACACACACACACACACGCAAAGAAATTACAAAACTCTGGAAGGGGAGGAGTGATGAGAAGAGGATGTGTACAGCAACATCGTTGTGAAGATCATCTATGAACTAAGGCAACCATTTTTTGTCTGCTGCTCACAGTATTCTGCTTAAAGCATTTGGTAGTGGGAAGATGCCAACATGGCAAGGGGAGGCCTTGGGGAACTCTGGACTTGTAAGGGATTGTAGTTTTCTAAGTTATCGCTGTCTGTTATTGTATGATTTATCTTTCTGCCTGGAGGAATTGCTGCCCGTCTGTAAAGTGCTTCACTTTTAAAATAATGTTCAATTATGTTAAATAAACGTTTGTGTATAAGTTACACACAAGTTTTTTTGGTGTTGTGTGTTTATTTAAAAAAAAAAAGTTTTTGCCCTTGAGAAACCCTTTTCTTAATCAAATTAAAAGAAGTCAAAACAGAAATGCTGGCATACCCATTCAGACGTGTTAAACATGGGTCTACAGCGTTCAGAGCCCCGTGTTTGTGATCGTTTCATACTATATACCGGATGCCAGCGGGCTAGCACTTATGTTCAACGTCGTACTTTGTAATTTCTGAACTGGCTCACGTAAAATGTGTTCCATTTGGGGCCGTGCAGATAATTACAAGCTCCACGAATAGTGCTGTACATCACGGGAGACTGTCTCGTCAAATTTCAAATTTGTCCGATACGAACGTGGGAGATGCTCCGGTAGCTTTAGGTCTACCCTACTTTTTTGTGTACATGTGTGTGGCTAAACATTACTCAGTCTGCTGGCAACCTATGAAATTACTCTACCGACTAAGTCTAAGTTCTACCGACTACTGCTATAAATGTTTTTATTTCTGAACTTGCTCATTCCTCAGAGGAACACCTGTTTTCTCCCAAAGGAAACAGCATTCCTTCTTTCCGTTTATTTTGACATTTACTGGAAGGCGACATTTTTGGCATTTCTTGACATGTTCGCCAGTTGAAAATTTATGTGTGTGAAATGTCTGGTCAATGGACTGGTAGGTTCAGGTTTCCTTTATCATAGTGTGACTAGAGGAATGAGTCTCAGACGTTTGCGTCATACATTCGGTGTTTTCTTAAAATAAATTCACTGTTGTCCCAAGGCAGCTGCATGTACATCAGTAGTTGACATGACAACTCGTTAGTTGATTTGACGAGTGCAGGTAGCCTATTATGTTCATTATATTTTACTACTTCTTTCCATTTTGGCATGCTAGCCATCAGGCCGCGTCTGCAGCACCAGACTGGCAGCCCTAATTGGTACCAGAGGCATCTGTACGGGTTCTTTATGGCAAGAAGGAGGGCACTCAAGGCAGGGCTGGGGCTTACCTGGAGCCTATTGGACCAGCTACCCCCATGTCTCCGCTTGTTAAGATGATTTACATTACACTGTATATATAAAAGTAAAGAGTTTGCTACTAAGGACAAAGGGACCACTCAAAGCACAAACAGGTTAGCTGTTCATTTGTTTATTCTGTTGAAGAGTGAAAGGTATTTTTTCTATATGTTAAGGAGTATGAAACACATCAGTTGGGAGTAATTGTAGTTTTGTATGTAAATTTTAAGATTATTCACTTGTTGCTGGTTACATTTTCATCATTTGCTTTTGATAAACTGGGGTTTTTTGTTGCAGTTCACTCTGTTGGTATCACTGTGAGAAATGTAGCTAGACATGGGTTGTCTGTTAGGATTAGGGCAGCGTTATTATTAGTGTCCGAAGTGGTTTAACCTGCGCAAATGGTTATCTGTTATAACTGCCTCCGAACTTGCAGGTGGTTTCAAAGATGTCCCTACTGTGGCTGGTGGGGATAGCATGCTGTCTTACAGCACTGCCAGGTTGGCAAAATCCTTCTTTGTTTCCAAGATTGCTACAGATTATACATTGTATGTTTTGAAAAGTATTCGAAGTTCTATATTCAGAAAGCACTGTAACAGTGTAAGACGTTTTTATTACAGGATGGATCCATGCCAAGACTTTGATGAGTGTTATTAAACAAGAGGGTAATTTATCAGTAATTTCTTTTGCTTTTGGTCTGTATTCTCATAATGTAATGCATATTGTCTGGTATTCATATAAAAAAGTGGTCTTGGCATTTAATGATTCTGTGAAATCACTGAATGTTGATAAAGAATTTTCATAGACTGTGATATTGAAAAAACTTGGTCATGGTTCCTGCTGACAATCAGTAAGTTTGGCTGAACAAAAGATCATCTGAAATTTCACCACTCCAGTGGAAAAGAATTGAATGCCATAAACTGACTTGTGTCAGAACTGACTTGATACGAGACCATTTTGAAAAAGAATCCCATTTGTTTGAAACTAGTAAATGTATTTCTCAAAACTTCCTGAATATTTTGAAAAAATGTATGTATGGATTCGATAGGACCATTTTGGAAATGAATTCTAGTTTTATTGAATTGTTTATCCTTTTCCTGAATACTTTGAACTTTTTGGAATCTATGTATGTATTTCCTACTTATCCTCTGCATAACAGAGACCATCCCTGCCAGCGCAGTGAGTGTCGACTCAGAAAAAGCCAATGGTTTCCTCTCCCACTCCCGACCCAAGAGGAACGTGGACCACCGCTGGTACCGTGCCTCTCCAGATTTCCAGGCCTACTATCGTTACTACACCAGCATTGGTCACACAGAGGGGGTGAGAGGCAGGGCTTGGGTCTGAGTGGTACTAATGGTACAAATAGGACATTAAATAGTCTATGGTTTTGCAAACCTACCTCTGAATTCTGCAGGAATTATGCTTTGACTTGTGATCTGAAATGTGAGATTGTGCCTCATATTCATATTCAACAATAGCCTTTGTTACGTATTTTCGACTGTAATGCTTTTACAAATTAGTGAAATATTTGTAGATAGGCTTTTTTTCTGTTTTGCTTACACATCTGTTTCGTTGCCTCACCTTTCTCTCTCCCTTGCTTTGTTCTTTGAGCCTCTCCTCCTCTATCCATTTCCTCCCGTTCTCTTGGTCTCTCTCTCTCTCCGTCTCTATCTCCCTCTGAACCTGTAGCTCTACGAGATTGACAAGCTCAGGATGCTCTACCAGCAGATGCGGTACCTAGAGCATGTGTATGGCCCCAACGCTTCCTATTACCAGAACAAACTGGGGCTTCCCACCCTGAAGTGTGATCCATCGAAAGACAAGAAGTGCCCAGTGCCCCCACCACCACCCATAAAGGGCCCTCCACCACCAGCCCCACAGAAGGGCCATCCACCCCCACCCCCACCCCTCTCACAGGCTGATGTGATCTACCTGTGTAACAACAAAGACCCCCTGTGCAAGCCCCATATTGTGTACCTGCCAACAGGTGCTGTTCCGGTGCTTTGTGACCCTCGCTACTACCCGTCCTGCAAGCTCCACAAAGTACCCCCTCCTACCTTGCCACCCCTGCCTCCTCCTCCTCCCAAAAAGTCGGAGCCCCTCCCGCCACCTGTGCCCATCCGCTACAAGGGCATGGAGTACGACTGCGACCCCTACTGGGATCCTGACTGTTTGATTGACAACCCACCACGTCCAATCAAAGGCAAAGCTGCCCCTCCTCCACCCCCACCACCCCCTGAAGAGGAGGAGGAGGAGCCTGCTGTGGAGGAGCCGCCACCACCACCCGCACCAGTGGCCAAAAAACACCCCTACCCTTACCCTTACCCATACTACTATCCCTACCAGCACGAGCTTTATGACCCATATCTCCACTCCTACCCAGGCCCAGACACAGAGTAGAGCCTGCCACCACTGAACCACAAGCAGAGTAAGTCGACCACATGGCACCCTCAACTAGTGTGAGGGAATGGTATTAAAAGCGTTCAAGAGCCTCAACACCAGTGTCCGATGACATTGTATGCAGATCACAGTGTTCAGAAGATGGTATTACACGCTTTTTGAGATGGGAGGTCATTGTTGACCCATGTTGTGTGCATTTGTTTGGCTCTGTTAAGCCACTTGTGTGCTATAGTTTCCTGATCTCCCACCACTGTAAATGCATTGTCTTAGTCAACCACCACTGATTTCATGACAGATATTCTGAGGAAACAGAAATAAACATTCAAATTATTTACTCTTTCTGTGTCAGTGACTATAGTATGATCACTTTTACATTGATGTTTTCAAGTCTTTTTCTTTCCCTGGAAATAGACTGGTGTCTTTGTGATGTTTGTAATGTGAAGCCTGAGGCAGTGATTTGGGAGAGCTTTAAAGTCTGAGAGAGGGTGCCAAGGTACAGCCATGTGGAAATAAAAAGGGAGACGCTTATTAAAGCAAAGCAATAACTGAAGCCTAGGTGGTAAATTGGGTCAAATTCTACCACCTTTGCATTAAATGCCCAACTAAGAGCTGACTCGTACCACGTTAATAAGGATAGCCATCTCCTGTTTTCCAACAGTGGCTCATAATTCAGTACCCCCTGCCTTGCCCAGAACACAAGGCATATTATCTTGTAACAGGCCTTAAATGACTTCAAAGGAAACAGTAACTGCAAACACATTCTCACCTACGGGCTTTCAGAGCGCAGAGCCGCTGACATTGCACGGGTGAGGTTTACAAGAATGCTCATGATTATGGGTCTTGTTCCTCCCGTTCCCACAAGACATATGCCTGTCATTGGTTCCTGTGCTACAGTAGGTGTCGTAATACCAATGCTATTAAGCAACATGGACAATATGAACATATATTGATGTAGGTTATAAATATTGGAAGTTCTGTGTAGCCTCTGTAGGTCAAAACACTTCCCTAACACATTATAAATGAGCGCCTATTATTACATATACTAAAGAAGCCTGTAGACCAGGGTCTCCAACCTATTTTTGTCCAAGCGCTACTTCCACAAAATCAACGTAGCAGAGAGCTACTCTATTTGACATTGTTATTATCGATAGTCCTGTAGATATATGTTACTTCCTGTACCATCTCACACACTGACAGCACAGTACAACAACACTCATCAAAATTATCTAAACTTGTGGAAAGAAAAATATTTTCTGATAATCATTTTGTAGTTGAAAGGGTATTATGTTTGAAATTGATTTCATAGATATTTAACATCTCATTTTGTGTCTATGTTACATGATTTATTTATACTTCCTTTGACTCTTTGGAGAGCTATTTTTAAGCAGGTACTGGTAGCTCCCGATCTACCTGTTGGAGATCCATGCTGTAGACTGTATATTGGGTGAGGTAGGGGGTGGGACTGTTCAATAACTTCAGAATTTTTACACAAACACACAAACAAAATCAGTAGACATTTATTTTTCTCTCAAGAACACAGGAATAATTTCAGCAACAACAAAAGAAAAGAAGCAAAAAGGTACAATGGAAGTTTTGTTTAAGTTCAAGTGTACCAGATGCCAACATTATGCACAGTCGAACACATAAAAAAGATGAGTGTGTTTGTGTGCACAAATTACATTTACAACTGACCTGCCTATGTTGCCTTTGGTACAGCTACTTATCCAGTCTTTAGCTGTGTTTGGCTGCTTTACATCACCCCATAACTGTGACAACTAAATCAAGAATGTTTTGTTTTGTTTTTTAAATAACTGTTAGTGTAAGAACACTAGCGAGCAAATGAGGATCTGCAGTGCATGCTGCCTCTTCCAAATCCTCCCTCTCCTATAGTCAAAGGCATTCCATCCTTGGGGTTTGTAATAAGTTTTTTTTTTCCCTCCTTCAAAAGAACAGGCCCCTCATTCTTCGGCCGATGCCTTGGCGGTCATAGAGGACATTAAATTTATTGATGAACTGGTTCATGCTGTTGCAGGTCTTTGTGATGGTGCCCAAGTAGGCCATCAGACCCACATCATTGCATTGCTGGAACAAAACAAGGTCAAGTGAGACAGAGGATACACAGAGAGACTAAAAGAGACTGCTATCCACTGGCAAAATGAAATGACAAACCCATGTCCAGCACAGAACAAGCTGGGTTTCCCCACACATATTTAGCGTGTGTAATACACTCATAGTGAGCCCAGAGTAAGCTACACAAGGAGGACAAGGAAGACAGTCCATGGGTAGGACAAAACAAGGAAATACCTGTTGTATAGTGAGTGTGGGTGTATCAGATGGTGTTTGATCTAAATAGATATAGTTTAAACATACATATTTTTTGTCTTAACTTAAGACAAGTAGGAGATGTTTGGTGGAGCAGTAACTCACATCGTAGAAGTCTGTCTTGAACTTGAGGGTGCTAAGCACAGGCAGTCGGTGACACAGGGCATTGGCCTCACGCAGAATTTCGTGATTAAACGGCACCTCACCTGAGCAGGGTCACACCACAGCGAGTTCATTAACACAGTAACAATGCATTTATTGAGAATTTACTGGTAAACTGACATAATATATTGCTACACTGTAGAGGTACAAAGTAATAGAGCTGAGGACAAAGGAGTTCTCTAATCATCATTGCATAACTCCCCTTAACCTGTAAGTGCAAATTTAAAAAAGGTAGAACATTGACGTAAGCAAAAAAAAAAAAAAAAACTCAGAAGAAAGTTGTCCATTAACAAAGGAACCCAAATCAATGGGATCCACACACACGCACACACAATTTCCCCAAAGCCTTCCACAGTCTGCCATGTCCGCTCTGCTTACCTGCTTCCACAGCTTTGACATACTCCAGGATCACCTTCACACGACTGTGGAGCATTTTGATTGCACTGTGTTGAGCAATGAGGTGCTCTGCCACTGGAAAACACACACCAGGGGCCCTCATTTAAATAAAGAGCAAAGTGGGAAAAGGCAATGTGCAAGGTCTTAGGTGCAAGCTACATTTACTTCCTAATTTAACATCAAGGCTAAGACCATTTCAGTCTCAACCTGAACGCACTATAAAGTTACGAACAGGCCTACGAAAAATTTCAGTCTTTTACGATTGATTATAAGGGGATTGAGCAAGCCATACTTACAAACTGAATCTGGTATGGCTGGGAGTTCGTTATGAGCTCACACCTAATAATTGAGATGTTGACTTTTTACTGTCATAATCTGTACCATAGCAACAGTATAATGGACCAGATTCAGTCAGAATTGTGTCAACAATATAAAAAAAAAAAATCACACAATCACATATAACTCCTGCCACGACTACTGTTTATGACCCTAGATTACCTACGGAAATTTAATCGCATCGATATTAGGGCTACAATTCACAAGGTCTGTTCCTAGCTTAAATCAGTAGAACAACGCAGAAGCCAGCACTTTTAGATAAAATATGAAGATCATATGAAAAGGAAAATGATAAGGGAGGTGAGAAGCGAGAGTAGGGCCAAAAATGTGTATATCCTTTTAAGTGCGGGGGCATGCATGCACTTTGCCTGTCTTTTAAATCAGGACCCCTAAACAGCTCATGGCTGACAGTTGGTGGTGACGTGTGCCAGGCAAAGACATTACTTTATTTATTACAGTATTTTACTTACTATTTATTACATTACTTTATTTATTTATTACATGACAGTAGTTCAACAGCCTCACAGGATACTTTGACCAACAGCACCACTTCCTTTACTACTGAGATGCATTTTTTTTCACTTGAAACTAAGTGCTCGTTTCTGTTGCAGCTGTGGTTACCTGTGGAGTTCTCTCCTGTGCCAGTAGCCGTCATGCGGGCCACATGGTCCACGCCTATCCGCTCAGCCTCCTCTGTGGCCAAGGTGTAAGTAAGTTCTGCAAAGAGCATAGTGGCCTAGGGCCCACAGCATGCAGAAGGACAGAGAGAGAGAGAAAAAAAAGATATAGACAGCACTTCATGACACACCTGGCCCAGAAATATTTATGTGAACCATGTAATAACACTCAATTTTAAATACGCTTTCACTGCTTCTCTAAATTACAGTATGAAGTGAATTACCTCTCCATTGATGATATCAATGACAGATTCATAGACACTGACAGGAAGCTTTTTTGTAAGGAGGAAAACACAGATTATTAACATTCTGCACGGTTACTTAGCAACAAACTAAGCAAGAACAAAGAATTCATAGAGACAATGTGTTTCTAATTCAGATATCATCCTACCAAATGCTACTCACATCAGTGTGCTTCGTCATGGGGTTAAGTTTGAGAAAGAGGGGACTCTCAATGATCTCGCACACCTACGCATAACACGGAAGAAACATACACTCATTAAAAGAGTAGAAACAAAGTATGAGTTTTCAAACAGCTTCACACTTCTAAAGCATTAAACTGTATAAAAACGTACTGATGGTTAAACGCTTTTACAGAGATATGCTAAAGTCAAAAAATAGCAATTATAGCAAGCGGTATTCATAGCTGGCTGAAATTAATGCCCTCTCTAACACAGGCTGAGATTTTTTACTTTTCATCCATCCAATCCTGCATAATGTTTTAATCTTGTCTTTAACCGCTAAATGTTGATCTAATGTTATCACAAATACATGATATGTAATACAAATACTATGAAACTGTACATCAGTTTCACTGCCCTGTCTGATGTTGTGCACCTGTACATACACAAGTATCAACTAATCACTTGTCTCAAGTCCACTTACCTGCTTGTGAATGTGGATATCTGATTGGTCAGGGGGGCCACCTGTTGTGTACCAACCCAAAAACTCCATGTCCTTAAAAACTTGTTTAACTAGGGGGAGAAAGGTGGTATGGGGCAAAAAGTCTATGAATACTGACACAAAAACAGACAAGTTTACTTTGTGTTTCAATTTCAAGATATGTATTAAACTTGATCAGCGCTGATGATGGCCTAGAGCTGAAACGTGTACGTTTGTGGACGCATAGGTCCAATAAGTCTGTGTTAAAGAAGTTATAGAGAGTGCGGTTTCTTATGTTTAATACATGATCTGGGTTTGACGCACACCCAATAAAAACTTTTTTATGTGGGGTAGAGTGCACAAATTCTTTCTATCAACTTCAAAATATCCCACATACCTGCTAGGTCATGCATACAGCTCACACATTCATACAACAGAGATTTGAACACATACATATGTACATATACAGATAAATACTCACATTGCTCTTCTTTAGTGTAGTAGTACTCTTTGTCGATGTGTACTCTGTCATCCACCGTATGGGACAAAAGCTCAAAGGAGTTCATCACCTCGATGTTTCTACCCTCTTGCTTCCCAATTAGGGCACCAATTACTGAACAGGATAGACCATGACTATTATGTGATACAATGAATATATCATTTGGTCTTTTCATTAATTTGATTTTTAGAAGACTACCTTGTACAAGTTTTCACAGATCCCACTTAGCAACCAATTCGTTAAGCTCTGACATAGTATTGACATAGACTATAAAAACTAGTGTCTGTCCAGGGACTGTAGTGCAAGCTTAGTGATGGGAGATGGACTGACATGACCATGACGTGAGAGTGCGGAAAAGACGATCCTCTTACCCTGCATTGGGCGTCCTTCCTGGGAGCGAATGCGTATCCAATGATCAGAGATGTTAAGGATGACCAGCGGGTGCAGGGCCACGGACACACTCCCGGTTACCCCAGAGGCCATGACGCTGGGGCTTGCTATGTCATCATGAAAAAAGTCAAGATGTAATTGATACCTTACCGTTAGACAATAAGTTCATTCTAAAGACGCAACAAGTTTAATCAGAGAGGGTAAAAGCGGCGCGGTCAGTGTTCAATGATATTTAGTTTAATCTCATTTTCTGATAATATGCAGTACAAACAAGTAGGCTAAACATCAGCATTCGTCTAACTTTACGTTGACGCTTCTTTTAAGAAAACGTCTTAAGGTAATGGAAACACAACTTTGCATACAACTCAGTTTATACTGACGGTGACTAAGCCTATCTTGCTGTCATTGATGACAGGAGCTCTGTTGTGGTGCAGTTTGGCATATGCCTGGGGTCTGCCAACTATTTCATTTCCGCGGTAGCTAGCCAAACAGGGACATACGTTTCGAACTAGTGACAAACAAACGAACTGTACAGAAAAACGCTATGCAAATATAAAGATAATAGTGATCATTAGCAATTTAATAAGGTTAACGTTAAGCTAACTTAGACACGCTAGCTAACCATTGCATTGAACAACGCTCGAGAAACAACTGTGCGAGTGCTCAGAAGTGTTTAATCTGGTGCACAATGCAAAGTTACGCATGCTGTTCTGACGTAAATAGATTATCAACTAACTGACTGCTTCATATACGTCTCATGGAGGAAACTATTTTGCCTATAAATGTAAATATACTAACCTGCCCCATCTACTTCCATTCCACCACCATTGCTTGTCGCCATCTTGTCTGACTGACACCTGCGCAAGCGCGCATCGTTTTGTCAAGCCGAAAGAAGGTATGGTCAGAGCCCGTTTGAGGCATGGTAAATTGCGCCATCTGCTGGGCTTTTTGCTTTAGTGGAAATCAGAGATGCGATACACATTTGTTATGGAATCTCAAAGCTATTGAATAAACATGGTTACTTTCATGTTCACAACAGACGTGTATAACGCGTTTAAAGAGGCTGATATACTTTTTATATTTGGCTAAAATTGCGAATATGGAATTGGTCCGTCTGCATATTATGACCGTGTAATCTTTGCTGACGACTCAACAGTGGTTCCTTCGCCATATTGTTTACAAAATGGCTGACATTAAAACTTGTACATTGGACTACTTCCCTGAAAATATTTTAATTGACATTTTATCATATTTAAACGTTAAGGAGCTCGTGCGCGCTGGCAGGTAATTCGTGGGTAGCAGAAGAACTGTTGACCACAATGTGTTTTTACAGAGATGTCTGATTGTGTTTAGCCTAACGTTATTTCACGATAAAAATGTTATCTGTTGGTTATCTGTGCACAATGTCAGTTGAGTGGCCTCCTACAGATTTAGTATGTGTGTGTGTGTGTGTGCATGTGCATGTGCATGATTTCATAAAAGGGACAGGGATTCTGAATTGCATGCTCAGTACCGTCTAACCTACTTCTTGCTTTGTTCTTTCGTCATTGTGTTTCCTGTTGAATCCAAGGTGAAGCGCTCTATAGTCGATAACTGCAACTCAGAGTAGTGTTTCTTTTATACCTAGGGTGTGTAAGAGATGGAGACGTTTAGTGAAAGACCAAAGACTGTGGCGTTCTGTTGATCTCACCACATGGAAAGGGGTATGCTGAACTTTCATCATTTAATGCTTGCCTGTCTATCCAGCAATATATTTTGATTTCATAAAATGTTGAGTTTTGAAACGGTGTCTTTTCATGTTATCAGTAGCAGTCCAATCTTTTATTTTCCTCTCTCCCTGTCTTCATGTTTTTAAGATCACATTGCACTTGCTGTGGGTTCTGCTGCGGCAGTACCTGGGCTGTGGCCTGCGCTGCTTGCGTCTGCGAGGCCTGCTGCTGTCTGCAAGGGCTGGGAAGTTATTGTCAGAGTCCTGGCTACAGGCTCTGGCTTCAAAGTGTCCTCGTCTGCGCAGACTGTCCTTGTTCCATGCGGACCTCAGGGGCCTGCGCAGCTGCTCTCTCCTGCCTCGGACGCTACAGGTGCTTGAGCTGCATGGATGCGAGCTGCCCCCTGGATTCTTCTCCCAGTCTCCCGCAGGAGGAGAAGAGGGGGAGCTGGCAGCATCGGCCAGCCTTAAAACCTCTGAGGGAGATGAGGGCAAGCTGAGCAAAGGGCAAGGATCATCAGGCATTGTCATTGAGACTCTGGTCCTGGACAATGTGCCGTCCTTCACAGACCAGCACCTGCAGAGCCTGAGCTCTTGGGAGAAGCTGACACAACTGGAGCTGCGTGATGTCATCCGTGTCACAGCAGCAGGTGTGCGCAACTGTGCACCCAAGGAGTTTGTCGTCAAGAGCCCTATAGGTGGCCTCTCCCGACTTCGGCGCCTGGAAATGGGCAACTTTGGCCGGCCAGGCTCTCAGATGCAGATGGCCTCCCTGGGCCTTGGTGTGGGCTGGCCTGGGCTGGAGGAGGTCAGTCTTGGGGGCCGGGAGGTGGGGCCAGGGCTCCTGTGTCTTAGACGCCTGCGTGACCTGCATTGGTTGCGGCTACGTGGCTGTCCGCTCAGCGAGATGCAGGTGCTGCGTGGCTGCCGCATCCTGCGTGGCCTCAGGCGGCTGGAGTTTTGTGAGGTGGACTTCCAGGTGCATCAGCGGCAGCCCGACAGGGAGGCTGGTGAGTGGGGTGGAGGGGCGGCAGAGGATGAAGAGGAGGAGGAGAGGGGGCCAGATAGGGAGCCAGATGTCGAGGGTCGTGAAGATGGAGATGGGGACGAAGGAGAGAGACCCAAGCATGCCACTGAACCACAGGAGCAATATGACGAGTCAGATCCGGTGCCTACAATACGTCGTGCCCTGGCCAAGCTTTTACCCCAGTGCACAGTTGTGTTCACAGGCTGCAAAGTGACAATACGTTATGACTAGTATCCTCTCATGAAGGGTTCTGTGGCTGAGGTAACAAGTGCACATTTATGTGGTGTTGTGACCACAAAACTGCACATGCCTCTATATGAAGGAAAAAATGTTCTCTCTCTCTCTCATTATTATTATGCTGAGAAATAAAGTATTTCTAAAACAATTTACTGTGAAATCACACAGGGTTGACTAGCAGTGTGTCCTGGCTGCTTTTTAATGTTTACCTTTCCAATCTTACTGTTTCATTTTTCTTTTATGTTTCTTCTTGAATGGTTAACTGTCTTTACGTAGTGGTTATTTTGATTTGTGTAAACATTTCACCCCACTGTTGTGGAATAGAACATTTGATCAGGCAGATTTAGTCACTGATGTCTTAGCTCTTTAATTGGCCAATACTCATGGTTGCAATATTTTAAAAGTCCCTTTTAATTACATCTCTAGGCACGTAGTGTGAAACATAAACATAAATAAATGGCTTTGCAATAGGGTTGTTCAACTCTGTCAGCCTCCTGTTGTATGCCCAGTTTTGGTCTAATTTTATTTGTATTTCAAGGTTATCTCCTTGTCACCCTCTAGACATCTGTTCCCCACTGTTTCCTGTGGCTCACAATATTTATTATACATGACCTCTAAAGTAAACAAGGAAAAGGAACTGGCAGAGCTTGGCTAATGCATGTCCTGAAAGCATCAGGTCATTCTCTTGTTTCATTGTCTTGATCTCATTTATCGTATATGATTTACTATATGCTAACTGAAAACATTTACGAAAAATTTAACTAACAAAAAACACATAGTCTATTTACTGAATCTATTCTTCTTTAGAAGGAAGCTTACAGTGTTTGCTGTGTTTGGCAAATGGTTTCCCATGTCTTTTTCATCCCAAATGATTTTTAGGATTTTACAGTTTTCGCAGTCACTTTGGTGCATTTCTCCAGTCAATAAAATAAAAACGCAACAGTGCATATCTTGAAACACACGGATGAAAAACAACTCAGCAAAAACAGTTTATGCTGTGAATGGATATAGCTTGTGTTCGACTCTAAATACCAACTCTTACTCTTATTTGTCAGGCCACTAGCAGGATATGTTGGTGTGACCAGTTTAACAGCAGTGATGTAGCCATCAAGACAAATCAGTTCAGCTATCAAAAATCACCAAAAATAAAAAATAAAAAAACTGTCTGGCTAAACTCCCAAGGCTTAAATGTATGACAGTTGTTAATTTATTTCACATACCAAAAAACTTAGCTGGGCCCTCATTGCATTGACAGCCAGCCAATTTGAGAAGAACTCATTGGAGGAACAAAGTTTAGTGGGAGTATAAAGGATGGAGCTGTACAGAAGACACCAAGTCTACTCCCAGCATTATTTGAATATAAAGGTGCCTCTGTCTCTCTCTCGCTTCCCCCCCTCTCCCCAATTCAGAATAAATATGCACAAGGACACATATTTTAACAGCTGCAACAGTTGCTCAGACATGAATCAGTCATATGACTCTGACATTCATCAAAGCAGCAACAGTTCATCAGATGTTATGGATATACACAGCACCTTCTTTTCCAAATATGGCAACTTCCAGTTATGGATGATATTGAACAATACTTAGTAACCAACCTATGCACATGGCCCAGGCTGCCAAATATGAACACAAAACACTTCCAATTGTAGCCAAGATCACTGATTTGTTGCACAAGAGATTGATATTTCACCAGTTTCCTAAGTAGGTGTAAATGGGCAGAGCAGATGTCTGACTACGCCACCCAATTGAAGAGCTTTGCACTCTCAGTTGTACACACAGGTTCTCAGAATTTGGTGGGAGCAACAGAACAGACTTACCAAACAACAATTGTATAAAGAACAAGTATATTTATTGAGTACAAATATTTTAAGAATCCAAAGTAAAAGTCAGTCCTTGCGGGTCCTTGCACACACTTAGGGTCCTTGCGGGTCCATGCAAATTCCAGTCCAACAGGCCAGTCCGACAACACTCAGCTTTCCCAGTCCGATATCCCCTTGGAGGCATGACTGCAGCCTCCACACATACTCCCACAACATGCACTCAACACACAAGAGGGACCACCAATGACCACAGCAGAGAGGGAAAAATCACAGCACAAAACACTCCAAAATTAATCACATGTGAAACACTAAATAACTAACACCACACGTCTACTGTGACAAGAGGTGGAAAATTCAAGTTTGCTGTGCACAAGGGCTGTAGGACTTGTTGGTAACACTGCAGTTCAGCTAGGAGGAGCAGATGCAGCACTCACAATCAGCAGACGTGTCTGGTTCCCAGTCCTGTTGAGAAAGACCAAATGTGGAGGGCAGGAACTCTGTTGCCAGAAACAATCAGGCAGACCTCTGCGGTGTGGATGAGGAGACGAAATAGGTGAGCAAGCCCCGGACAACCAGTGCGCAGATAGACAAACTGCAGACAAAGTTGAAGCACAGCACCAAGCACAGCCACAGTCAAAGTAACGCGCAAATGCCCGCGTTCAGAGTCTTTGAATTCACTTCTAATCAGTGACACCAGTGATCAGCTATGCCATGGAAACTGGTGGAGGGCGGCTCTGCCCAACGAGCCAATCCAAGTGGCAATCAAGTACACACAACAAGAACACAAATGGTTTAGGCAAATAAAACAAACTAAATAGACACAGCAAAGTAAACTTAATAGCAAAGTAACACAAGCAAAGGAGCAAAGTGCACACAACAAAAAGGAGTATAAGAAAAGAAAACACAACATGCAACAAATCCAACCACACCACTATGGATCCTCTGACATAGGTTTCCAAAAAAGGATCAAAACAACAGCCTACTTTAAGAATAAAGACATGACTGCTATTCTCATCAACGATCAATGCCCATAAAACATCCAGCCTCCCTACTACTCTTGACCCATATCAGTTTGCTTACCGCCCCAAGCACTCCACTGATGACGCCATAGCAACAGCACTCCACCTATGCCTGGCTCATCTGGCACAGACAAGCCTTCACTTCCTGCGGAGGATGAGGAGAGCTGACTTCCCCCCTTCTGCGCACACCATCTACTACACCTATGAGAGCATCCTTACCAGCAGCCTCTCTGTCTGGCATGGCAGCTGCTCAGCTGCGGACAAGAGAGCACTCCAGAGGGTGGTAGGGACTGCAGAAAAGATCATCAGATCACCCCAACCAGCTATTCAGGACTTATACACATCACAGTGTTCCAAGAGAGCCATCAACATTATCAAAGGACACCACTCACTCAGCACATTGTTAGAATTTTGTATGATTTATGTGATCTCTTGTTCCCATTTCTAACTGTCAAATGAATAACTGTTCCTCTGTGTGTTACTTAAAATTATCTGTTCCACTAAGTCTGTACAGAATGTTCGGTAAACAACTGTTAGACTTGGAGGAGACCTTAGAAATAGCCTTGACCAGTGATCATCTGTCGATACTTGTCAAGACGTTGGCGTCAGTATGGATAGGAATGTGCCTGTTTAGGCTAGGTGCTGTTCGAATGCTTTGAGTGTCCCTGAGCCTTGCACGTATATGGAGTCGTGCCAAGTTTAGGGACTGGTCAAGTTATTTCTTACTGTTTAGGATAGATTTATGATTAGACCTTGGAGTATATGTAGAACCCAGTTTGCCTTTCATCGGTGAGAAGGATCCGGACGAGCTACGCTACAACATCTTCGTTGTCCTGTCTCAACCTCGCGGGAGAGACAGAAGAGTGACTTAGGCAGATAGTCTTTAGACTTCGCTTTGTTACTTCAACCTTTTATTTTCATCTAATCAACAGTTGTAATTCATTTAATTAATCCTGTAATAAATCATTGATCCTAATCCAATGTAACCGAGTCATCCAATCTTCTATTCCGCTGGGAAGAAAACACAACGCAATCTTAAAGGTGAACAGTGACTTCAGGTGTAAAGTTAAACTGTAAAACCCCGAAAATCTAACAGTTGGTGCCGTGACCCGGATACTAGAAAAGATTAAGAGACTTTTGAAAAATCCAGTGGGATGTGAGTGTCGCCTCTACTCCAACTCCGATCTACTATTAGGTGGGGAACAAATCTCTGACTCTTTTCCTAGTATGAAAATAAGAATGAATAGCTGCCCTTCCTAGTTTAAATTAATAACTATCTGAAATAGAAGTTGGATGTAATATAAGTACCTATGTCATTGGTTTATGAGCTCAAGAAATCATTGATATAAGATAAAGTAAAGGCCTGAGTAAACTTAGATTCGTGCGAATTAAAAGAACGAAATTTCAAGGGTCTGTAAACCCAGAGTGAGAGTGGATCCCAAATAACTAGTCAAAGAGTTAAAGTGGTGACAGTGGTGTGATTGAATGTTTAAAGTGTCTATGTGCAATCCTGTAGGCAATATTGAGATATTGTATGTCTTGATTGATGGTGTAGATATTCTGAACATTTACAGTTACGGAAAAGCCTAGACGTGGGTTTAGGTGCAAAGTGGGTTAATTAATGCGAGTAAGTATTGATTTAAACGCCTCTTTGTTTGTCACGTAAAGCTTAACTTGAAAGATACTAGTTGAGTGAGAGGCATGCAGTTAATCCTGTCTGAGAGACAGATGACATAAACGATCGTTAAGTTTAAAGAGAGAATTTACTCTGTCATTTCAATCCTGCTGTGAGAGTCTACCAGAGGGGGGTAGGGAGTGAAATCTGACCTTGACAGACGGCCGCTGACAAGAGTTAGAAAAAAAAAATAGCCCACTGGCACTTGTGCAGGGGGGAAGAGAGAGAGAGAGTAGAGTTTTCCTGTTTTTTTTTTTTAAGCGCTATTTTGTGTTACTTGTGTTGTTTTATTTGTTTTGTTTACAATTGCTGTTAAAAGAAGAAAACCAACAGCTGTACAATGGCTGAAGCCTCCAGAATTTATTCAGATGATGAATTTGAGACCCATGAACAAAAGTCCCAGAGCAGATTAAGAAATGAAATGATACGCGAATAGTCACAGCATAGACCCGTCAGCGCCACCTTGTGAATGGGCGGAGGATAATCCCCCGAGAGCCCCGACTCTTCCTAGTGGTCCAAACGCAATATACTCAGTAAGTCAACACCTGATGGATGATGACCATGTGCGCCCCCTACGCACAAGAATGCAGCAAAATAAAACTGGAGACGGCAAAGATAAGAAGATAGTGGCACACATCTCATACGTGCCGGCTCCTGCTGAAGCAATTGAAAAATGGGCCAAAGAGGCGAAACATCCGAAAGAAGTGGGACTATTGGATATGGAACCAGTAAAGCTGACTGGAAAAGTTCCCCCAAGCACGAAACAATATCCTATCAACCGAGCTGCCATCGAAGGCTTGAAACTAATCATCAAAGAATTGGAAGAGAAAGGAGTCCTAGAAAACTCAGAGTGTGTCTAACAGCCCGGTCTGGCTGGTGAAAAAGCCGAATGGGATGTGGAGATTGACGGTCGATTATCGAGAGGCCAACAAGGTAATTGACAAATTGACACCTGTCGTCCCTGACCCTTCCACCATCTTTAACACTCTCAGACCCGAACATAAATTTTCTCAGTACCTGATGCCGTGAGCGCTTACTGGAGCATTCCATTATCCCCCAAATGTCAAGACTGGACTGCTTTCACCTTCGATGGAAATCAACTGCATCAAGCAGTTCTGCCACTAGTTCAGCAATCTTTATGGGTGTGCCCTTCGCAGTCAAGAAATCTCTTAATTTCCATATTTGTCCAAAATCGTGGGCAATTCCAAACGCATATCTGGATTCCGTATAGATGTTTGCTGTTTTTGCTTCTGCAAGTTTGCAGGCTTTAGCCAAAGCTTTCAGTTCTGCTTGTTGGGCTGACGTTCTCGGTGCCATTGAGTCTGATTTCAACACCTCAAAGTCGTTGGTCACCGCCCATCCAGCACATCGTACTCCATCGACCACCATAGAAGATCCATCAGTGTATAAAATCAGGTCAGGACTCGGCAACGGGTCCTCCCTTGTGAACTGGTCTTCATCCATCAGTTTGACTAGATCTTCGCAACAATGATCGTCCTCCACCACGGCAGAATTGGGTGTTAAGAAAGTTGAAGGGTTGGACACAGTAGCTTTATGAATGGAGATGTTGGGCGATTCTAACACTGCTTGCCAGTTCCCTCATCGGCTGTCTGACACTTTGGCAACTTTTCTCATGGACAGCAGAGTGTTCACAGCGTGTGGACATCTTATCGTCAACTGCTGGTCCAGCACCAGGCTAGCCACGGCTTGGATCGCCAGGAAGACTGCTTGGACTGCTCGTAAACAGGGGCCGAACCCCAATGCGGTAGTATCGAGCTTCGCTGAATAATATCCCACAGGTTTCTGTAGTCCACCATGCTCCTGTGTTAGCACCGCTGTCATGAAACCGTCTCTCTCATGGATGTAGAGTACAAAGGGTTGGTTGATGTTTGGGATGCCCAAGGCGGGTGCGTCACACAGGGCTTGCTTCAACTCCTCGAAGGTTTGCTTTTGGACTTCAGTCAGACTGATTTTAGCTTTGGATTCAGGACTTCTTTTTAGCAAGTCCATCAGGGGTTGAGCCTTCTCGCTGTATGACTCAATCCATGCTCAGTTGTAGTTGCACAGTCCCAAGAATGAACGTAGTTGCTTAATTGTGCTTGGTTTGGGGGTTTGCTTGATTGCGGTTGTGTGGTCAACTGTAATTTCTCTTTTTCCTTCCGAGATTCTCTGCCCCAGGTAAGTCACAGATGGCATAGACATTTGTGCTTTTTCAAAACTCACCTTGTGTCCTTTCAGCTGGAGATAGTCAATCAACGCCCACATGTCTCTGTCATGCTCTTCTTCCGTTTCTGACGCGATCAACAAATCATCCATGTAGGTAATAACTTCTGAAGTGATTTTCGGCATTTCAGGCAAGGACAGTGTCGCTGTAGAGCTTGGTTGTACAGGGTGGCGCTGTTGTGCAGACCTTGGGGAAGATGGGTCCATTTGTATTGATTTTCCATCGAAGGTGAAAGCCGTCCAGTCTTGACATTCGGGGGCTAATGGAATGCTCCAGTAAGCGCTCACGGCATCCAGTACTGAGAAAACTTTATGTTCAGGTCTGAGAATGTTAAAGATGGTGGAAGGGTCAGGGACGACAGGTGTCAATTTGTCAATTACCTTGTTGGCTTCTCGATAATCGACCGTCAATCTCCACATCCCATTCCAGTTAGCTTCACTGGTTCCATATCCAATAATCCACAGTCATTTTTCCCTTTGCCCAGATAGGGTGATCTTTGAGGTCGCAGGCTTGTATTCGCTGCAGTCTCCACTGCACCTCTCCTTCATTGAATTGAGGCTTGCTTTCAACTGTAGTGATACATCCATTCCCAAGAGGGGATCTTGTATCTTCTCTCCCACCCATATGCGACAGGGTATTTCCGTTTAGCCAATGTTCAAATCAATCGTGGTGGTCTCTTGCAATGTTAATCGGTTCGTTCCAGCACCATATGCAAATCTTGTCTTACCCGAAAGAGAGATCTTATGTTTTTCCGCAAAATTTTTAGGAATAATGGTGAGTTCAGCTCCAGTGTCAATTAAAATTCAAATTCAACATCATTGTTTATTTGGGCAGGCATGTAAAGGCTATTTCATTCCAATCTCACAATGGCAGCAATCGGGTGGACGGAGGGGGCCTCTAGTTTCCCGACATCGTCGCTACTAGTTGTTTCACTTTTTCTTCGTCCATCTGGTTGATCTGTTTTATCGCTTCTTTGCGACAATCGTCATCTCTTGAAGACTTCCAGAATCTGCAATCTTTCGCCCAATATCCTCGCTTACTGCAGACATGGCATTTTCCTTTTACAGGCCTCCTCTTTCCCTTTGCCTGGGCGGATGACGCAGCTGCTTGCTTTTCTTCCCCCATGAGTTTGGCCATAGTGACCTGGCGTACCTTGATGTCCAGATCTCTGGCTACTCTAGTTGCCGCTTGCACCACCGCATCCAGAGCGACCGAATTGTCGTCCCAGGTGCCTGATAAAATTAGCTTTGTCCCTTGCTTGATTTCCGGGATCAGGCCGTCGAGGAAGGTAGCTTTGGCTACTTGTTGCGTGGTGGCTCCCAGGTCATCGAGATTGTCAGTCAAACCGGAGTGTAGCACATAGACATCTCCGAAGCGCTTGAAATATTCATCCACCGTCTCGTTGGGCTGTTGCACCGTTGCGGTGATCTTGCTCCAGTCCACATTGGCTCTGGCTCTGCCATAGATTGATCTTGTCGTTGGGACATGGCTGCCTGACGACCCACTTCAGTTTTCAGTCTATTTGCATCAGTCTGGAGGCTCTTGTTTGTAGTTTTCTCCTCATCTATTCTTTTTCGGTAGACTTTTCTTAGATTATCAGTCTCGTGTCTTCTCAACTGACTCATCAACACCATGGCCAAGGGAATCTTACTACTCCTGGCATTCTTCCATTTATAAAACACCTTTGATAGGTCTTCGAACGCCCACATCGAGCCATCGAGGTTGATATTCTCTTCTTTAATCAATCTTTTTTCGATCTTGTCCAGCTTAAATTCTTTCATCACACTCTGAGACAATTCTCATATCATCTCATTTCTCAACTTGCTTCGGGACTTTTGTTCATTGGTAGCATACTCATCATCTGAATAAATTCCCGGTGCTTCAGCCATCGTACAGGCTGTTGTTTCTCAACTTTTTTTCAATTTAAATCGGGACAGCAATTGCACAAAAACAAAACAAACCACAAATAACACAAAGTAGCGCTTCCGGAAAATCTGTTCTCTCTCTCTCCCCCTGTACGAGCCCAGATAGGTTGCCAGCTGCAGTCTGTCAGATTTCACACCCTCCCCCCTCTGGCACACTCTCACAGCGGGAGAGAAATAACAGAGTAAATTCTCTCTTTAAATGTAACGATAGCTATATCTCATCTGCCTCCCAGACAGGATAGTTTGCATGCCTCTCACTCAACTAGTATCTTTCAAGTTAAGCTTTACGTGACAAACAAAGAGGCGTTTCAATCAATACCTACTCGCATTAATCAACCCACTTTGCACCTAAACCCACATCTAGGCTTTTCCGTAATTGTAATTTGGGTACCACTCTCACTCTGGGTTTTCAGACCCTTGAAATTTCGTTCTTTTAATTCGCACGAATCTAAGTTTACTCAGGCCTTTACTTTATCTTATATCAATGATTTCTTGAGCTCATAAACCAATGACATAGGTACTTAAATTACATCCAACTTCTATTACAGATAGTTATTAATTTAAACTAGGAAGGGCAGCTATTGATTCTTATTTTCATACTAGGAAAAGAGTCAGAGATTTGTTACCCACCTAATAGTAGATCAGAGTTGGAGTAGAGGCGTCCCTCACATCCGCGCTCCGTCAGCATACAGGCAAGTTTAGACACAGGTCAGCAGGGCACCAGGCACAGCTCCAGGACAGAAGATTTATCTCTAGTTATGAAGGTAAAAACAATGAGAATGGAAAACATGCCTGTGAGAACAAAAGAAAAAAAAGTTTAGTCTGCAACACCATGAGATGCACTTCAGCACCATCGACTGCCAGTGCAACATCCACTGGATCCACTGGATCATCTTGGGAGTAGACCAGCAGGATCTTCATGGTTTGAGACTGGCTGCTTCGGTCCTTCTCCTTGATTAGATAAGAAAAACACATGACATTAACAAAGTAGACACTCCACTATGGTACTCTAGAAATCCAGAGTTCTCGTGAGAACAGTTTGAATTTGGTCCGCAAGTTACTTTTGCAGTAACTAATGATGCTCATTTCTCATGCCGCCAGAATCAATACACAGTTAGCCATTTGCAAGCGAATTAGCTAGATTTTGATTTTAACTGTACTTTAACTTTAATTGTTTAACATTAGATGCTCATAACACCAGCATAACAAACAGTCAAAAGGAAGATTAAATAAGGGATTCCTAAGAATGATGGCAATAAATGATAGCTTTTCAAGATATTTATGTTTAGTTACTTACCTTAACAGTTAATACTTTGGCGCCTCTCTTTATTCTACTCGGCTTTAGTACGTCCACTGCCTTTCGGCTGGCACCACCACGGCTACAAGTAGCACAAACAGGCTATTATTCACTCACACACGATTAGCAGGCTTATTATTTATGCTCATTGGCCATGTTATATTAGCACAGTGTAAATTAGCCCACATCCCAACAATTTAGTGTATCCATGAACCAGAGAAATTCATAAACCGTACTAGCGAGGTAAATTTGCCAGTAAGTAGCCTACGTAAATGGCAGAAACTACCTAATGCTAATTTGAACTTAACATTTTGGCCGTTGTTTAAACCGAATATATTATTGTAACCCAAATGTATTTGCTTTATCCACTTAACCAAATGTCAGTGAAGTTATCCACCTAGCTGTCACAGTGAAATACCACCACTTCTCAATTTTAAACATTATGTCAGCTAGTTCGCTTAGCATTAGCTCGCTAGCAACAAACGAGATGGCTAAGCAGCTGCAAGTAGTTGCAATATCTTTATCACGTTGAAAACCTTGCCTCATAGTGAAGATAAGATGAGTCGCAATCAGCCTTGAGCACGTCGTCGCCGCATGATTCGGGGACAGCTCCTCTTCGCTTCAGTTCTCTCGATTCAGTCAGAAAACTTTTAATATGAGTGCTGTAGGCCTAGTTCGTGTCAAATGCATGTCTACTGATTACTTAAAAATTTAGATACATTTCACCGGACACTTAACATTCTACATGTATCTTGCAGGGACTTTAATAATAAATAACGTGTGTCGTTCCAAGTATGTTTTACATAATAAAATGAGGTAATTGAGTGCAGTTTATGTAATATTATAGTGAAGTTGACAGAATGTTGTAATTTTATGTATAATATACACGTTTAAGTATAGCTTATTTATACAGTGTACCATCTGGAAAGCGCTACCGCAGCATGCGGAGCCACTCAAGTAGACTGGGAAATAGTTTCCACAAGCCGTCAGGCTTATGAACACAAATTCAATGAACATTTCATGAACATGTTACTGATATCAAACACAAAACGGTCTGTGCTGGGTCAAAGGGGAGTTTGAGGTGGGGAGAAAGAGAGTGAGAACACGCAATAGCAGGAGGGAGGGGGTGGAATCAATCAGCAAGGTACCAGGGCTTTGTGGGGCTGCTAATGCTGTACAGCTGCAGACTGGCCTTTTGCTGGCCTAAATTGTATCTCCTGAGTCTACTTAAATTGCTCAGCTGCTACAACGAAAATAAAGAAGGGGCCAATTTTCCACCAAGGATAGTTTCCAGAAATAACAAATATGCAGCGAAGCAGCCTTCAGCCAGGGCCTTGGAGGGAGGAGGGATGGGTGGTTGAGTGGTCGGTGGAGGGGAGGTGACTGCTTGGCATTGCAGATGTGGGTTTCAGAGAGGCTGGCACCGACTGTTTTTTTAAAGTTCCTCTAGGGCCCCTATATGTGGCTTTGGAGCCCAAGTTACTGTAGGAGTTTCCCTCCCTCATCTCTCTCTCTCTCTCTCTTTCACCCACCTTCTATTCCCACCCTCACTTTTTCATTCTTTAGTCATCTGTTTAAACTCCTCTTTACAAACCCCAACCAACCCCCGCCCTCTCTGTCTCTGTGTCTGTCTAAGTGGCAGTGGATTTGAAGCTCACTAACTGTTGGTGGTATTTGCTTCATCTTGCTGGAGATACTTTTTAACTCTTTCATCTCTTAAAAAAACTCTTTTGGCTTGGCATGACGGAGAGCCCTCTCCCTAATCATGTTCCCATTCAGGGCACGTGCCATCTGAGTCTGTGGCAGATGACGGCAACAAAGAGACTTTAGATAACACAGGCCTTTATTGTCACACCGAACAAATGGCAGTCATGGCCTTTTGATGATGTAGTGGGGTGTAACCTGAGACAGCTCCCCCAGTGGATTGTGGGTAAGAGAGCTACTATGTTTTAGTAAAACTAACATTTACAGTGTTCCTTTTTCGACCTCTCTCTCTCTCTTTCTCTCTCTCACTTTCTGAAGCCATTTCGACATGTGTTCCCTCGCCTTTCTCCTCCCTCTTAACCTAGCCAGACAGGGCATGATAGCCTGCCTGATTGCCTGATTCACTTTTAGGCTCTTGCGCAGAAAATACATGATGGTTGCACTCCATGTGATCAGTAGGAGGGAAGTGATTTTAATGTCTCAGCTGAGGAGATGCAGGAAGCTGGGTCCTCTTCTGAAGAACTTTCAGAATAAAGTTGATGAATCCTCTATTTGTATTTTTTCTTCTTCCTCTTTCTCTCTCCCCTTCTCTCTCTCTCGATCTCTCTCTCTCTCTCTCTTTCTCTCTCTCTCTCTTTCTTTGTGTGTCAAAAATGGGTCAGTCAGTCTTTTCAATTTCCTAGCCGTCACTTTTGTCCTGAAACCCTCGAGACCAATAACCTTGTCAAGGCACAACCATAAGGGATATTTTTTAAAAGCAGCTGCAGCCAGAGAAAGTAGAATGTGCTGTTCCACCTTTGACACACGCAAAAGCACATTTATGCACACACACACACACACACACACACACACACACACACACACACACACACATACACTCATACAGGTGTGGTAGGGTTGCTTTCGATCAAGCAGTAAACAGATAAAACCCTTGACAATGTAATCTGCTAATTCATCTCCATCCAGCCTTAGGGGTCATAACAGGAATTCCTTCAGCTCCACTTGCAGATGGAGATAAAGAGTCTCTCATTTGCTCTGTCAGTGTTTTCCAGGGACAGATGTGGTGCTGTGCTGTAGAGTGGTGTGCTGTGGTGTCCAATGGAGTGGAATGCTGCAGGTGCAGCTCAATAGCACATCCACCTGCCCCCACCACCACCACCCCCCTCAGCCCCCAGATGCATCCCCCAGCCCCAGCCTCTCTCAAGGCCTCTGAAGACAGGTCTCTTCGGCCCAGCCCTAGCCTCTCTCAAGGCCTCTGAAGACAGGTCTCTTCGGCCCAGCCCTAGCCTCTCTCAAGGCCTCTGAAGACAGGTCTCTTCGGCCCAGCCCTAGCCTCTCTCAAGGCCTCTGAAGACAGGTCTCTTCGGCCCAGCCCTAGCCTCTCTCAAGGCCTCTGAAGACAGGTCTCTTCGGCCCAGCCCTAGCCTCTCTCAAGACCTCTGAAGACAGGTCTCTTCGGCCCAGTGACAGGGCCACTCAGGGTATAATCATTCTCTAAAGATTCTTGGAGTGAACCGTGAGCTCACTCAAACACACACAAAAGACTCACAGACTGTGTGTTTCTGTGTGTGTGTGTGAGTGTGTGTGTGTGTGTGTGTGTGTGTGTCTGTGTTGACACAAGCTTGACAAAACATGCAAAATATCCCTTTTTTTGCTATTGTAAATACATGATTGTATTTACAATAGCATCAAGGTGCTGAAAACAAATTTGCACCCAGATTGGTTTCCAGTGGACAGCTGGCCAATAGGGCCTTCAACCTATTTTATTCCATACTGTAATATGGTAAACAGCGACTTCTGTTTTCCGACTTATTGTATATTATCTTTGTTCATTATGCATGTAAACAAACCTATTGAGACAGCTGGACAGGAAAAGGCCTTCAGAATATTTATTCCAAATTAGACAGTAATATGCCCAACAACTACCTCTGTTTTCCTACTTATTGTAAATGATCTTTGATCATTATGCATGTAAACATGTCTGTCCGACCATAAAAGTAATATGGTTTTAATTTAACAAAGATTTGTGTATGTACTTGTGTTTTTTTTATTTGCATTGCTCTCTTATAAATAGCCTTGCCGGGCAATGAAGACTATTTTTAAAATGAAGCCACACAACATGCCCTGGCTTTTCTTTGAATAGGTCTTCATGTCTCCAAGTATGGTAGAAAGACGCAGATATGAGCCCAGCAAATTAAGAATGGAGTGAAATCTTTAGTGGCTGCCATGTGGAGAGAGGGGTGAAAAGGCTGTGATGATACTGTACGTCAGTCGTATTTGTTGAGCTGGGAAGCCACGGCTTGCCAGCCAGTCAGCCCGGCTGAGGAGAGATAGCAGCTCTCTCGGTGTCTCTCCAGAGAGAATCAATAACACAACTCCCTATTATCGCTTGTTTGTGTGTTAGCTTGTTCCTCCCTTCCACCCTCCCTCTTTCTCTTCCTAACATTCCTCTCTCTCTCTCTCTCTCTCTCTCCCTGTGTTTTATCATAACAGCACCACCATGATGAAAAGCTTTGTCACATCGATGCAGCCACATTCAGGGAAACTAAGTGCAGGAGCTCAAGGAGCAGTGTCTAGGTAATTTAGATCTCACGGCAGCAGTGCCACACCGGCATGCAAAACAAAGATGTTCCGATGAGTCACGTGTGTTTACAGCAAGTCCCCCCCAGATTTTCCCCCAGAACTAATGTAATCAAAAGACTGTAATGTACACTGTGACCATGACTGGCACATTCTGTGCTGTCTGATCAGGACATATCCCCTCAGGGGAGGATGGGAAGAATGGCTTAACTTAAGAGGAGAGAGCCCTGGATCTGGCCAGACAAAGCAGATATCTTTCCTTATTGAAGAACAGCTAAAGTACTCCCACCTTAAGCCTCCCCATCCTCACACCCAAATTAAAAAAAATCCTTAGAAACTCCCCTCTGGCATAAAAAAGCCCGTCTTCCATATTTGGCCAAGTGTTTACTTTGCTATTCTAGATGTCCTCATTCTGGTCAGAGGGCAGCTTGAAACATGAGAGGCAATGGCGAAGGAAACCTGGGTTCAGAAGTTACAATTCCACACAAGTTCCCAAACGAGAGCTGTCAAAGGGCTTTGGAGATGTCATCTTGGCTCCTGGAATGAAGATGAATGGCTGTGTGTCCGGACAGAGATCTGCACTCCTCAATTAAAAACACATTTTCAGGCCCCTCAGCTGCACATTTCCCCCCTCCATCCATCCAGTGGGTGAATCCAAATGCATGTTCTCTATCTCAGCACATCTCCTTTTTGACAGCCTTTCAGGAGTACAATTCCTGTTTGAAATTCAGAGGCTTTTACACGCTTTACATCTGAGCACAGGAAGCTGTCATTTATTGTATACTTGTATTTATTGTATTGTATATTATCAGTCCATGTTTTATTTATTATTATTTATTTATTATTATTATTTACACTTCTCCATCTACTGCTCTCTCTCTCCCTCTCTCTTTTCTATTAAAAGCAAATGTGAAACTCTACTGAAAGTGCAAATGTATGGGGCGTGGAGACAAGGACTCAGAGGGAGCATTTTAATGTAAAATGTCACCCATTTCGCAGCCTTAATGGAGGTTCATCTATATCAATGAGCCTTACTTCTGCCCCAGCTGATGGCTCTCTCTATTTCCCAGAGATTAGGGAGGCTCGCTGGGATGCCATGGGAATCTTGATTGGAGGGCGACCTTCGACAGATTCATTTTCCCCGGGAAATATATATTTGGAAGGGTCACAGACAGCACTGCCTCTTTTTCCCACAGACTTCAAGCAAAAAATAAATAAATAAATAAAAGTGGTGAAATATGTTTGGCCTTTGTTGATATTGGCTGCATTACTGTTGCTATTTCCTTCTGGAAGGTTGACCAATCGTCCTGAACTTGACTGTTTTAATAGTCGAGCATGGTACATTAAAAAAAAAAAAGAAAGAAAGTAAGAATCATTCAAAATACTCCTATACAAACATGACAGGCTGTGGGTGAGAAAGGCATGGAGACTGCGTGCTTGCCAGTGCCCCTGCTGTAGCCCGTAATGAAGGTGAGGAATTTCAGCTTTGGATCACCTCCAGCTTGTCCACTCGCTCATGGTAGTTTGTTTAAGATTCTGTCCAGATCCTTAAATCTGTTGTGGACGTTAGGACCCTCGTTCCTCTTCATTCAAACTGATTGATCAGTCTGGAGCACCCTAGCTTTGGGAGTGCCCAGTCTGTGAGTGTAAGGGGCTTATGGGCAGTTTAGAGGGAGATGATTCATGTTGGAGTATGTTATTGTTGGACAACTCCACAGTTCTCTTTCCCCACAAGAGTCTGTTCATATGTAGGTCACTGTTTTATGCATGTGTGTAAAGCTGTGTGTATGTGTGTCCTTAGTCATAAAACTGTGTGTGTGTGTGTGTAGTTAAGAGTGGATCTGTAATGTGTGTGTGTGTGTGTGTGTGTGTGTGTAGTTTAGAGTAGATCTGTAGTGTGTGTGTGTGTGTGTGTGTGTGTGTAAAGGGGCAGCCGGGTCTACTGAATGAAGACCTGTATTGTAGGCCTCCAGATTACAGAATGTTAATCTTTTCTGTTTATTACAAATTCACGTTAATTCCCAGAGATTAAAAATAACAATCTTCTTGGTAATTTTCTCTACCTGGTTGGAGAGTAGTTGCAGGTTTGGGTGTACATGTAGTACATGTTTGTGTATGTGTTTGTGTGTGTGTGTGTGTTGGGGGGAGGGCAGAAGGTCAGCAACCAGCTTCCAGCCATCTCTTGCCCCCTATCGCTACTTCTGTAACACCCCCCTCCACACACACACACACACACACACACACACACACCTCCCATCTTTCTCACTTCTCACTTCTCTCTCTCTCTCTCTCTCTCTCTCTCTCTCTTTCTCACTATCTCTCTCTCTCCCTCTCAGGTCTTGTTAGCGTGGTCACCTGGGCCCTCCCTGTCTCTCCAGTCTAATCAATACCTCACATTCGCCACCTTAGTGACACCACCACCTCAGTCAGTGACACTGCCACCTTGCCTCAGTGACATCTGTCTTCCTAAAAATACATTTGACTGGGAACGTGTGTGTGTGTGTGTGTGTGTGTGTGTGCTTGTGTGCTTAAATTCTTTCATCACACTCTGAGACAATTCTCATATCATCTCATTTCTCAACTTGCTTCGGGACTTTTGTTCATTGGTAGCATACTCATCATCTGAATAAATTCCCGGTGCTTCAGCCATCGTACAGGCTGTTGTTTCTCAACTTTTTTTCAATTTAAATCGGGACAGCAATTGCACAAAAACAAACAAACCACAAATAACACAAAGTAGCGCTTCCGGAAAATCTGTTCTCTCTCTCTCCCCCTGTACGAGCCCAGATAGGTTGCCAGCTGCAGTCTGTCAGATTTCACACCCTCCCCCTCTGGCACACTCTCACAGCGGGAGAGAAATAACAGAGTAAATTCTCTCTTTAAATGTAACGATAGCTATATCTCATCTGCCTCCCAGACAGGATAGTTTGCATGCCTCTCACTCAACTAGTATCTTTCAAGTTAAGCTTTACGTGACAAACAAAGAGGCGTTTCAATCAATACCTACTCGCATTAATCAACCCACTTTGCACCTAAACCCACATCTAGGCTTTTCCGTAATTGTAATTTGGGTACCACTCTCACTCTGGGTTTTCAGACCCTTGAAATTTCGTTCTTTTAATTCGCACGAATCTAAGTTTACTCAGGCCTTTACTTTATCTTATATCAATGATTTCTTGAGCTCATAAACCAATGACATAGGTACTTAAATTACATCCAACTTCTATTACAGATAGTTATTAATTTAAACTAGGAAGGGCAGCTATTGATTCTTATTTTCATACTAGGAAAAGAGTCAGAGATTTGTTACCCACCTAATAGTAGATCAGAGTTGGAGTAGAGGCGTCCCTCACATCCGCGCTCCGTCAGCATACAGGCAAGTTTAGACACAGGTCAGCAGGGCACCAGGCACAGCTCCAGGACAGAAGATTTATCTCTAGTTATGAAGGTAAAAACAATGAGAATGGAAAACATGCCTGTGAGAACAAAAGAAAAAAAAGTTTAGTCTGCAACACCATGAGATGCACTTCAGCACCATCGACTGCCAGTGCAACATCCACTGGATCCACTGGATCATCTTGGGAGTAGACCAGCAGGATCTTCATGGTTTGAGACTGGCTGCTTCGGTCCTTCTCCTTGATTAGATAAGAAAAACACATGACATTAACAAAGTAGACACTCCACTATGGTACTCTAGAAATCCAGAGTTCTCGTGAGAACAGTTTGAATTTGGTCCGCAAGTTACTTTTGCAGTAACTAATGATGCTCATTTCTCATGCCGCCAGAATCAATACACAGTTAGCCATTTGCAAGCGAATTAGCTAGATTTTGATTTTAACTGTACTTTAACTTTAATTGTTTAACATTAGATGCTCATAACACCAGCATAACAAACAGTCAAAAGGAAGATTAAATAAGGGATTCCTAAGAATGATGGCAATAAATGATAGCTTTTCAAGATATTTATGTTTAGTTACTTACCTTAACAGTTAATACTTTGGCGCCTCTCTTTATTCTACTCGGTTTTAGTACGTCCACTGCCTTTCGGCTGGCACCACCACGGCTACAAGTAGCACAAACAGGCTATTATTCACTCACACACGATTAGCAGGCTTATTATTTATGCTCATTGGCCATGTTATATTAGCACAGTGTAAATTAGCCCACATCCCAACAATTTAGTGTATCCATGAACCAGAGAAATTCATAAACCGTACTAGCGAGGTAAATTTGCCAGTAAGTAGCCTACGTAAATGGCAGAAACTACCTAATGCTAATTTGAACTTAACATTTTGGCCGTTGTTTAAACTGAATATATTATTGTAACCCAAATGTATTTGCTTTATCCACTTAACCAAATGTCAGTGAAGTTATCCACCTAGCTGTCACAGTGAAATACCACCACTTCTCAATTTTAAACATTATGTCAGCTAGTTCGCTTAGCATTAGCTCGCTAGCAACAAACGAGATGGCTAAGCAGCTGCAAGTAGTTGCAATATCTTTATCACGTTGAAAACCTTGCCTCATAGTGAAGATAAGATGAGTCGCAATCAGCCTTGAGCACGTCGTCGCCGCATGATTCGGGGACAGCTCCTCTTCGCTTCAGTTCTCTCGATTCAGTCAGAAAACTTTTAATATGAGTGCTGTAGGCCTAGTTCGTGTCAAATGCATGTCTACTGATTACTTAAAAATTTAGATACATTTCACCGGACACTTAACATTCTACATGTATCTTGCAGGGACTTTAATAATAAATAACGTGTGTCGTTCCAAGTATGTTTTACATAATAAAATGAGGTAATTGAGTGCAGTTTATGTAATATTATAGTGAAGTTGACAGAATGTTGTAATTTTATGTATAATATACACGTTTAAGTATAGCTTATTTACAACATCCCAAAGTCGTTTTTATACAGTGTACCATCTGGAAAGCGCTACCGCAGCATGCGGAGCCACTCAAGTAGACTGGGAAATAGTTTCCACAAGCCATCAGGCTTATGAACACAAATTCAATGAACATTTCATGAACATGTTACTGATATCAAACACAAAACTTACACACGCTGATATCCATGCTACCCTCAGCACTCTTGCACTTTACATATTGCACCTACACCTTACTGCAACTTTACATATTGCACATTTCACTTCACCCTATCTCACCAGCTACCATGAAGAGCTACCTCAGTACTTCCTTCTTGTTGGAAGCCTATATGGTATGGTAACTTTATGGTATGGTAACTTTATTATCAATTTCTTCACATGTACAAGACATACAAAGGAATCGAAACTCTGTTCCACAGTTCCCGCACCTCTGCCCACTGCCCCAACAATGACGGGAAGCCGGGTGGGGCTTTTGACAGCTGTTGCAGTCTTTTTCAATTCTCTGTGTTTATCTGTATGTTTTATGTCTATATATTATTGATGTCTGTATTATTCATTGTATTTGTTGATGTGTGTGTGTGTGTGTGTGTGTGTTTTAGTTAAATTGCACATTTGGTGTCTGGTGAAACACAATTTCAGTCCTCTTTGTAACGTTGTTACATAGTGAATTGACAATAAAATACACTTTGACTTTGACTTTGATGGTAATATCGGGTCTAATGGCATTTAAAGCAGGAAATACAAACAAATCATGATGCAATGCAAACATCTGGGGTTTAAGAACATGGTTTGTATACACTGTTTCTGTAGGTGAAAATATAAATCGTAATCGTTTTAGCAAAATGTCCACAATCCTATCATGTCTGTCTGCGTATACAAAGGTCTTTATAGAAATACAGTCATTCAATACATGTGACATAAATTGAACAATCTGGTCTTGCCCATGGTGAGTACATAATACACACATACACACAAGCACACATATTATGGTGACCGCCAAACCAGCAAGGACGAAGTTGTGCACAAAACCCAATAGGCTAGGCCTACTATTGTTTTAAGTCTGACTGAATAAAATGAATCCAGTAATTTATCTGATGTATCTATTATTTAAGTATGCTGGGCATTTGCACACTTTTAGTCTACAATTTCACCAGATACTATTTAGTGAAGATGTAAACACATCCCAAAACATATTCATTGTTAATTGGCCATCATCATTTCTGTTTCATTCTAGTGTCTTTCTGACTGCGTGGGTGTGCAGCCTACGTGTGTGTATCCGTATGCAGTATGCAGAAGTATGCAGAACACACTTTAGTGCTACAATATGCAAACCCCCGTTGTGGTATTGTGATTTCTATTGTGTCTTAGACAGTTACTTAGTTGTCTTAGATTATCGATGTAGCCTGTGAAGATGTTTGTATAATAAAAAACATTTGCGTGCATATAAGTCAAATGAATAGCCTACTGAATTGGGGAGGTTCACACAGGTCGAAAACTGTGGGGCCTGCGAAAGCATAGTCAGTCTTTGAAATCACTCTACTGAGATGAGTTCTATTTCAGAGGGCTGTCGCCATTGCATGGGACGTAGCCTATCCCTCTTTAAAATGTTATGGAGAGGTTATTAGTCTTTTTTTTTTCGAGTTTTAATTTTCTGGGATGTACCGGCAGACACCGAGAAAACATAATGAGAATGTAAGTAACTGCGTACAAGTTTTAAGGCTATAGCCGCTTAGTCTAAATCAGTCAATTAATTAATTGATTAATATTTGGACACAGCTTATAGCAAACGCACGTCCTAAGCATTAGTATTTTGCCTGAATCGTTTTGAAAATTAAGTACAACTAGGTCAGTGTAGGCATTTCCATAAATTTCCATGGCTACGGCATGCAGGTCTACCATCTGAAACGCGCGCCGAATGATTGATTCTTATGATGATAGCCTAAAAGATGTTACGAATATGATTGACAATATATTTGTTTAAGATAGGCCAAACTGTGCAGACTGTGTAACTGAAAATTAATTTATCCCAGCCTAGAGTATGTATTTTGCTGATATTTTGCAGCGCCCTTTTATTGCGGAATAAAATATGAGGTGCCAGTAAAGTTTGCGTTTAAACGAAAATCTTAGTTCCTCCAGTACATGTTGGTCATTAAATTTGATTACCTCGTCAGTAAAGTCGTCCTAGCCTCACAGCAAATTGCTATATTTCATGTGTGTGGATTGTTTGTTTGTTCAGCCTATTTATTAAATTATTTATTCAGTCGTTTTAAAATCGGGAAGGTTATGAAAGAACAGCCTATTTTTTCACAGAGAGACTGTCTGATTTAGGCCTATTTAAACATTGTTATCATAAACCTGTCAAATTCTGTTTTGGGTCTTTTCTCACTGCAAAAAGAGATGTGTTAAAAGTGTGATTAGGGACAACACGTGTTATAAAAATAATTAAAGTTAAAATTAAACACATTTAATGTATGAGCCATTTCAACACACAAATTGTGTCAGTTCATTTTCATGATGTGTGAGTCAATTTTAACATGTAACTGTGTTGGACAAAATAACACAAATGTGTAATAACAAAATGTTTACACGAAATACGTTAACTATTTTAGCACAGTAAAATGTGCAATTGTTTAAAAAAATAGTCAATATAATAATGTGTAGCTGAAAAGACAAGCTACTAATATGTTAAAATTAGCAGGCATTTGTGACTAAGGGACAAACAGATGACAAATTTTAGCAATTAAGTATATGTGCAGTAATTTTAGGTTAAAACATCAAAAAAAGGACAGACAGGAAGCTACAGAATGTGAAAAAACAAGACTGTTTATTTAAAGACTGTTATATGTATTAAATTAAATGCAAGTAAATGCAAAGCTGCATTCAAGATCACTTTAAACCACAAGTATTGCATGATAATTACTCATACCAGCCTTAATCAACCATCAAATGTTGTCAAGGAACAGAAAATACATAACACAAAATGCACAAAGCACAAAAGTGAGGCAAAGACAACAAAAGTAAAATGTCGCCCATCAATGATAGCATTTGGTAATTTAAACATAAGAAGCATTTACAGCTAAGACAGTTGTAGAATAATTTATGAATGCAAAATGCAACAATCTTTTCAAGGAAGATGAATATGCCAAGTTGCACTCATAGTAAAGCTTAAAAAGCTGTGCATGGGCGTTTTCAAAATAGTCCCGCTGATAATTACATCCTGAGTGAGACCAGTTTTTTTGTCTGTCTGCCAAAGCCTCTCCCTTCCGATGATAAGCTGTTGAACTTGGCTCGCTGTCTTGTAAATGAACCTAGGCTACATTAAATGTATTTAATTTGTCCCAACTCTCCAAGTTTGTGATTTTCATTGTTCGTACTTCATCATTGCCCATACTGTAGCTCTCAATAAGTTATTTACCTCGGCTACCGACTTGTGGTTTTAACTGTTCTCAGTTCCCATAACTGTAACACTGACAGGAAACTGCAGTCGCCTGGTTATTTTTGTTGACTTTGCTTTATTCACATTATTTAAATAAAGATTATATCAACTTTAAATTAAATTACATTAAGGCTAATGTGTGCAGTGGTAGGTAGGCCATCAGTTCATTATTTATAGGAATGGTCACTTGATCATTTCTTGCAATGACAATGTTCCATTGTGCTGTGTTCCTCAGAATAGCAATGCAGGTCAGCAGTGGTTGGGTACTTCTTGCAATTGAAATTGAAATTCCTGAATGTCAGCCCTAATAGTGGGCCACCAGAAGCGCTGGGCGAGTAGATGGTAGGTGCGAGAGGCGCCCGGGTGACAGGCTAGGCGAGAGTTATGCCCCCACTGAATGACCTCAGACCGTAGGTGTTCCGGGACAAACAGGCGGTCATCTGGACACGCGCTGGGGCCAGGCTGCTCCTGGAAGCCTCCCGCACCCGATCCTCTATCTCCCAGGTCAGGGCCCCCACGACACGGGAACCGGGCAGAATAGGTGCAGGACCCTGGGGAATGACGTCTGGCGGGAGAGGGTGTCGAGTTTGGTGTTGCAGGACCTGGGACGGTAAGACAGGGTGAAGTTAAATCTGGAGAAGAACAGGGCCCAGCGAGATTGAAGGGGGTTCAGGCGTTTCACGGAGCGAATGTACTCAAGGTTCTTGTGGTCCGTCCACACCAAAAACGGAACCGTCGCCCCCTCCAACCAGTGACGCCACTCCTCCAAGGCGAGTTTTACAGCCAGCAGCTCCCGGTCCCCTATGTCGTAGTTGCATTCCGCTGGCGACAGTCAGCGCGAGAAGAATGCGCATGGGTGGAGCTTTGAGTCAGTGGCCGAGCGCTGTGACAACACCGCCCCAACTCCCACATCTGAGGCGTCCACCTCAACAATGAACTGGAGGTTGGGGTTTGGCATCTGGAGGACGGGAGCCATAGCAAAACGGGTCTTGAGGGTGAGGAAGGCTTGGTCGGCTGCCAGGGTCCACTCGAACCTCCTCTTGGTGCTGGTCAAGGTTGAGAGTGGGGCGGCGACGGCACTGTAATTCCGGATAAACCGGCGGTAGAAATTGGCAAAGCCCAGGAATTGTTGCAGTCTCTTCCGGGAGTCCGGGGTTGGCCAGGAGGAGACGGCAGACACCTTGGCTGGGTCCATCAGAATCTTACTCTCTGCCACGATGTACCCCAGGAAAGTCACGGTCTTCACGTGGAACTCGCACTTCTCCGCTTTGACAAACAGGGAGTTCTCCAGGAGGCGACGAAGGACTTGGCGGACGTGCTGCGTGTGTTCAGGCAAGCTCTTGGAAAAGATCAGGATGTCGTTGAGATAGACGAAGACAAAGCAATTGAGCATGTCACGCAGCACGTCGTTGACTAAGGCCTGGGAAACGGCGGGGGCGTTGGTGAGCCCAAATGGTATCACGAGGTACTCAAAATGGCCGGTCGGGGTGTTAAACGCCGTCTTCCATTCGTCGCCCTCCCGGATGCGCACCAAATGGTAGGCGGAGGGTAGCGGTTCTTTACCGTGATGTCATTTAACCCCCGGTAGTCGATGCAAGGACGCAGGGACCCATCTTTCTTGCCCACGAAAAAGAAGCCTGTCCCGGCAGGAGATGAGGAGGGACGGATGATGCCGGCTTCCAGGGATTGGGAGATATGGTCCTCCATGGCCCGTCGCTCCGGAGCTGAGAGTGAGTAGAGTCGGGGAGCAGGTCAATAGTGCAGTCGTAGGGTCGGTGTGGGGGCAGGGACGTGGCTCTGGCCTTGTTGAAAACCTCTCCCAAGTCGTGATAGCAGCTTGGGACCTGGGAGAGGTCTGGAGGGGGGCTTGGGGGTTCGGAAGTGGTAGGAGGCGAGGCGGAAAGCAGGCAGGTTAGATGACAGTGCAGCCCCCACTCCCGTACCGTCCCGGTCCTCCAGTCGATATGGGGGTTGTGGCGTCGGAACCAGGGATATCCCAGGATGAGGGGCTGACCCGGAGAGTGGAGGAGATGGAATTCGTCCCTCTCTAGGTGATTGCCCGACGCCCTCATCTGCACAGGACCGGTTATGTGGGTTACTGGGCCGAGGCGATGACCGTCTAGTGCCCGGGCAGGGATGGGAGACGGCAGACGATGGGACTCCAGCCCCAATTGGCGAGCAAAATTAACGCCCATGATGTTGGCCTCTGCGCCCGAATCCAACAGGGCCGCCAGAGACTGGGTAACACCCGGCAGATGGAGGCGGACCTGGAGAAGAGGTTACGTTCAGCGGAAGGAGGGGATGATATCGAGCTCACAGAGAAACACAGAGAAACAGACAGGAGTCAGAATATGTGTGCTTGCCTTCAGCAGTTGACGCGTACAGATTCGCTAATTCTCCGACAGGGAGTGGAGGAAACAGAGGGGAATAAATAACCACGGATAATCGGGGAAGACGAGACACAGGTGGGGAACAAATAAGTGAAAACAGGTGAAAAGGATCCAGTGATTAACGGGGAAATGAGGAAGTGAGATAGCGTGATTGAAACCCATGAAGCCAGTTAACCTCTTTGTGGCAATTTATACCAAAAGAAGAACAGCACTAAAGTCTACTACTTTTCTTGTTTGTATGCCTTCAGGCATAGTCAAGTCAGAGCCCGTCTCAAAAGTTTGCATTATTACAAATCCAAATTCTCTTGTTTTTTATAGATTGAGAATGGGGAAAATGCTCTGTGTTGCTATCCTGGCTCTTTTTACAGTTCGTTTTGTCAGACACTGCATGGTAAGTCCGATAATTTAATATAGTAATTTATGTAGTGTATTATACAGTTCTCCAAAATGCTGTGGGAGGTTCCATTCATTTTGAATGGGCCTTCCCAATGTTCGGAATATTTCTGTATAATGACCGCTTTGAAGGTATGCTGACCACTGTAAGTCACAAAACAGTACAAATTTAAAAGACTTTTGTGAGAAGTTTTCTGTCGTTGTTTTAGCAAACAGTCATAGAATGTATTGTCCGCTGGTCATTATAGGAAAATATTTCCTGACAGGATGAACAGGACGCCAACGCGAATGCGGAGGGGTCTTGTTTCGTTCTGAAGGAAAATATTTTCCTATAAAGACCGGTGGACAATATTATCCCTTACATATCAATTGTGTGGAGATGGCAGTCATAGTCAATAAGCAAAACATGACACACAAGACATACCTTTGTAATAAGTATGTTTGAAAAAATTAAAGGTGCATTACATGCAAGAATTGTAGGTTAATTTACCAGCTGTGTGGTTAAATGAAATGAATGTCAGCAAAAGAGAATAGTAATGTGATACAGAATGTATGGCCTGTGTAAAACCCAGCCCTGAGAGACAAGGAAGCCAACTAACCAAAATCTGGTTAATGGGTAACTTAAAGTGCTGGTGAAACCCAGAAGGGTGATGATTTGGCTCCACCAGGAAATTAGGCAAAGTAAATAATGAAACCTAGATAAGCCAAAACAACAGAAGGACAAGAGGTCAAAAGAAGGGCATGAGGGTCTGCAATTTGTTTTTACAACAAGTGATGTGTGCTAGGGAGTACAAAAGGGAATCCTAGTCTCCAAGAAGATAGGCTTGTTACTCGGCACAGCTTGTGTAGGTTTTGTGTGGGTAACTTGTCTCTGGCGTCGTGATTAAAGACTGCAGTGATCCACCAAGTTGCCTGCCTGGTATTTTTGACCACAGGGCCAATTAAATTAAGGCTCTTTTGGCTCCCCCAGTATTCTGGACAATTTACCTTGCTTGCAAGATGCCTAATTATCTGATCTTAAGTTCAGATCTTATTGCTTTACTTAACTCGCTTATGTTGAATTTTTGTTGGCATGTATCAGCCTGATGGATCAGTATTTCCAGGAAATGCACCCAGAGCATTACTGCAGTTAAATTTGTTTTGGTATGCACATGTTCAATTACTTTATGTGCAAAAAAAAAAACTCAAAGAACTCAAAAATTTGGCACCCCTCAAGTCTGAGAGACCTAGAGCAGTTTGCAAAAGAAGAGATGTCCAGAATTCCAGTTGAGAGGTGTAAGAGGCTTGTTATAGGAGGTGGTTGGTTTCAGTTATCATTGCCAAAGGGTGTGCAACCAAATTTGAATGTTTTAGAGTCAAGTCGTATCTTTTGTTTTGTTTTGTTTGCTTTTTTAATCCGACATGTCCTGTAAACAGGAGCATCTCATTGTTCATTGTGAAGGTCTCCACACACTGTCAACTGCACAGCAGTGCGTTCCATTTTCATTACTCTTTTACTCAGACACCATTGTTTTCAGTACCACCCCACCACATCATCAAAGTCTGCCACCGACATCACTAATGTACAGTACAGATGTCTAGCTGAATATTGAATATTGAATACTGTAATTTATTTTGCCTTTCCTTGAGCTGCCTGTTCACATCTTCTGATCCACTTTAGTGCATCTTCCATGCAAGCAAGACAAGTGAAAGTGAGATAATGTGAAGAGACATATTTGCCTCTTGTACAGAGTACACAATGCAATAAAGGTTGTTCAGTGTCGCTGCTCCCCTGGAAAGTGAATCAGCTTAGGTGTGGTCCATGTGCACTCAGTGTGTCTTTGTATGTGGTCACAAAATGTTGGAGGTATATACAGCAGCTCCTGGTTGCCATGTTGATGTTTGTAGTAAGTAAGCCTTGTAAATGGCTTGTTTTGCTTAGGCAATAGTTTATACTTAAGAAACATTCCAAATTTCAGGGAGTGAAAATGACAAAAGGTGAAGGGCATAGAGAAAATAGATTGATCTCTTAACATGGCTGAATACCTGTGCAGTCTGATGCTTCACATGGAGCTGTATGATGACTGGAGCGTAACCAATGTGTTTAGGCAGGAATGACCTCTTGTAGAAGTTCTTAGTAAAGTGAAAGAAGCAAATTGAAAACACCCAGTCGTCCGAGCCATATGTCATGTGCTAAAGAATAAAACGGATAAAGAATAAAGCAGTCCTGAGCACAGAACAAGTCTTTTTTTTCATCTTGTTGGGTGTCTTGCAGATGCTGGCTACCATTGCTTTCAATCATAAGGCTGCAAGAAAAGCACTCTTGCAACCCCATAACTGATGAAGTGTAGATGTTGGAAGTAGTGCCTGCAGGAAATACTGTTTTCATGCATGGACAGACACACAGGATGGACTTTCTTGCTGACAACAGATATAGACTATATTGTCCATACTTTGGAGGTGAAATCATGCTTGTTGGTTGTTTTGCCATCTAGACTGTTTCAGAATGGTTCATAATGCTAGCAATGCAGGCATCATGCCAAAAAGAAATATTTTTTTCTTACTTATAGTGCTCCTAAATTATGTTTATGTCTATTTGGGAAAACATGGATACTTCCAGGAAATAAATGCTTTTTGGCACATTCTAACCACATCCCACCTGACCCCCAGGACTTCCTAATCTGTAGCAATATTGAATCGGCCAAATTATACAACAAGGGGTAACATTGTAAATTGAGATTTATCAAATGAAATTTATTGATCATTGCTTTCTGCTGACAGAAGGATATGACCACTACTGTGTCACTGGATATTTGACTTTCTCACCTTTCACAAAAGGTTAGAGTGGGTGATCTGACGCATTAACCGTTAATGGTGCCCCCCAAGGCTACATTTGTACAACATCTCCTCAACAACTCATGACTAATAAGCCAGCAGTAATCACAAATAACACCTGTCTAGATAAATTATAAATTTCATTACATATTTATGTAATGAAAAAAAATCTTAAAAATCAAAGTAGTAAATTGCAAAACCAAGCCTTTAAGCATGTGTTTAGGCAAGGTTAATTGGTGAAAGAGCATAATAGAATTTTAGCCCTATGCAAACATGCTATAAAATCTGGGGGAAAAAGGTACATGGGACATGTGAAAACAGACATCTACCAGATAAGGGAAGTTCATCTACATGCTGCACTGTTATTCTCTTTTTTGTAATATATATATAATATTCTATAATATTAAACTAATGTTGAATGTTAAACTAAGTTTATCGCAGTACTAGCATGCTGTTAAAAGTGCCTATGATGGGCTGTCAAAAAACACTGGCAAACAAATCAAAGTGAGACAAGCTTGACCAATCACAATCCAATGTCCAAAAATTTTAATCTAATTAATTTCAGTGTTCACAACACACACACACACACACACACACACACACACCACAGTACTTTCTGTAAATGTATCACTTAACATTTTGTTTTCATTCTTTAGATAAAGCCTAACCGTGAATTTCCATGTAACATATATTTGGCCCCTGAAGATGTCCACAATGGCTTCTATGATAATGCATCGACCACTTTAAACTCAAGCTCTGCTGATTGGAGTAATAGGACCTTTATTGATCCAGCTGAGTGGCAGTCTCTGATGACGAAGATTGACTGGCCTCAACCAGCTCATTTTCTGACTACAACAGACATAGCCACTGACCCAGCACAGTGCTCATGCTCTGTGCTCAATCCTAACACAACCCATCTTGTAGGAGACTATGTGATTGTCAAAGTCTATGCAAAGGATGCCAAGGGGAGGTCAAAAACATATGGGGGTGACTTCTTTCAGGTAAAACTTTATAACATGGAGCAGAAGGCAAGTACATTTGGTGAAGTGACTGACCACCACAACGGCACATACACAATCCGTCTGGTCTTACTATGGCCTGGTACAGCAACAGTCTCTGTGCGTCTGATCCATTCCAGTGAAGCTGTCCAGGTGCTGGCCAGGCAAAGAGATCAGGACCCGGACAAGGTTTACTTCCTGGGGCACTTCAAACAGGAGGACCAGGAGGAGACAGTGCAGTGCAATGCCCAGAGGAGTACTAGACTCCTAGGGGATGGTAGAAACTGCTGTTGCATGTTCACCGACCCGGCGACAGAGGAGACTTGGGTCTGTCGCAAGCCAGCCAAGCTGCCGTGCAGTGCTTGGATCGAGCACAGCTTTGGGGGCTACCAGGCCAAACTCTCAGAGTTGGAGTCAAGCCTTCTTAGCAGGTTGGGGCATTCATGTGCTTGATCACTTGTGTTGGGGGAGGGAGGGAGCACAGCCTATGGGTCACAAGACTGTGAATGGTGTTGATTAGGGGGAGAGGCACTGAATAATATGAAAGGAAGGGAAATAGAACATGAATGCCAATAGCATATTGGCCTTAAAATGATAGTTTGGAGTAATTCCAGTTATAGCCTTGTTGTATGAGCTTGCGGAGTGCTGTCGGAAGGAAGGAGAATGTGAAAAATTGGAACAACATAAACCAAAAAGCGAACTTGGCAGCTAACACTAACTGAATGGTATATTGTGGATAGAGAAAGTGAAACTGAGCTTATGAGACCATTCAGTTGGCATAAGCTATGTGTTCGCTATTTGGTCTACAGTGTATAGTACAGAATTCCCTCATTCTCCTTCCTACCGACAGCACTCAGCAAGCTCCTACAACAAGGCTATAATTGGAATTACTCTGAACTGTCGCTTTAATGTCAGCACTAATAGTCTGCATCATGACTGATTCTTCACACACAGTTTGCATTTACAGGAGTTCAACTGACATTACTCTACCAGGATGCAATATTGCCCTTAATGTTCAACAACCGACCTTGGAACCATGTAAGTCATTGAAAGTAACTATTATGAATGGAGTAGACATAAACTTAGTTGTTTTGCACCGTCACAGCCCTGTCGTTATCTTGCTAAGCCCGCCCAATGAATCTCTATAAAGATAGAGCATTGTGACTGGTCCTACCAAGCCTTGGTAGAAGACCTACTACACTAGATGGTGTAAACATCTTATCTTACAATAGGCTACATACCCTGCCAAAGAGTTGAGCAAATCTAAAGGGTTTAAAAAGGTTTTTGTTTACACTGAGGTACAAAGACAGGGCTGTCATGAGAAATCACTGCTATTAACTCGTCGAGTCGAGTCGAGTCAAGTAATTTTATATGGTAAATACAGTGCTTTATAGGATCAAACAGATGAAATACAATAGACACAACAAACATGTAAAAAAACATAAACGAGTGATTCTGTAGCAATAAGGAAAATGCATGAAATGGAAATGGAAAAATAAAAGTGTGATGATACAAAATAAAAGCATATACTAAATAGGGGTTAGTCAGAAAATTGCTTGTGAGAATAAGTTTGTTTGTCTCTTTTAAGAGAGTATATGTTTAGGAAGCAGACCTTAGATCAGGGGGAGTTGCAAGAGGTGAAAGCTGTCAGCTACCTAAGAGTGTATCCTTGGTATTGAGAACAGACGTACGACAATCATGATGATCATGTATGAAACCTAGGGGGTAGCTAAGCCATAATAAAACCTTCAAAGTTAACTGGTAACTGATTTTGAAAGGACAAGTGTATAGGACACTATACTGTGAAACAGTATAGACATGGGGCACAGAAGTAGATAATATTTAATTGTGAAGAAAACAAGTGCTACACATTACACTTTGAATATTCTTATCAGCATCAGTTGAAAAACAAACCATACCAGCCTCAGTGATTGCTGTTTATGTACTTTGGTGCTATGAGGAATTATATTTATAATGCCGAGGGTCTTCTTCATGAGTTACCCATAATATTTTCCATCTCTTTCAATTCATTCACACAGCCCCCCCAAAAAAGTGTTTGCCAGGTTTGGAGACCCCCATTCCAGCTGGGTTTTTTCTTCAGGATAAATGGATGTCTTTGGTTTGTGAGACACAGTCATTCCCTTCTCCAGAACATATTTCTACCTGCATGAAGGATAAACACATTCTTATGATGGGTGACTCAACACTGCGTCAGTGGTTTGAATACCTCCTACAAACTGTGCCAAGTAAGAGCACTGTCATGTGTTATCATTATGTGGTTAGTAGGCCTAGTTTGCAAAGGGCCCAAGTGTGCGGCACACAACAGTGGTTAGTGAAAGTGTTGTGCATGAAACGGCAACATTTTTTCACTGGATATGAACAGAGGCTGTTTAAGAAAACAGTTTTGTGCTAATTCTAAAAATTAACTCCTCACTGTTATAGATAGGTGCACAGTGGGGTGGAGGTAGAATTTAGAGTATTTAGCAGCATAGGTGTGCAGGTGTGCATACAGTTCAGTGTGAATAAACATGTCATGTTTCTTTGTTCAGCCGTCTGACTGTTTGAGTCACATTCTGGCGGTGCGGGCAAAACATGCAGTGCAGGAGCAGGATTTTTTTGTCAAATTTTTTTTGCCTACTGTGTTAAAAAATAGTATTCATTTCACATAACTAACAGTAACTAATATTCATTTTGCTGGCAATTAACGCTCATGCTTAAGGAAAGTGACAGATTGATGTAATGTATCATGTAGGCTAATTGTCACCAATGTTATGCCAGTGGGAGTACAGAGCACAGTGTGATTGGGCTCTATACTGATCTCAGGTATTTTTCTGAAAAATACAATTAAAAACATGACAAAATGGATTTATCGCATTTTGGAATCAAGCTCTTTAAATGTCAACTGTTTTTTATTGGCTACCAAGGGTGCTAATTCAAAAAGAAGAACCAATCAAAAAACAGATCTTTATTAGTAGGATAAACAACGCTGATGTTCATATTTGTTACAGTAATGCTTTTGATGATGAGCACACAACCTGATTTTGACTGATGGGAAATACACAACCACTACCAGTGTTATAGCAACCAAAACAATCCAAAACACCACTGTACTAACAGGCCTATGTACTCCTCTGCAGCCTTGAAGAAGCTGAATTTCTTTAACTCCCAGAAGTCAGGGCCTTTTGAGGCAGTAGATGTGGCGAGCAACACACGTCTGGAGTGGCGAGCCCACGGCCTCCCGCTGCGTACGGACAAGACTCCACGGGCTGATTTACACTACATCGCGAGTGAGCTGGAGCGCCTGCCAGGCGGGGAGCACACTGTGGTGGTCTTCACCATCTGGGCCCACTTCACCACCTACCCGCTAAGCACTTACGTCAGGCGCCTGGCCATCATTCGCCGGGCAGTGGTCTCTCTTCTCAGACGGTCGTTGGGTCGCACCTTGGTTGTCATAAAGTCAGCCAACACGGGTTACAAGGACGTGTATGGCAGTGACTGGCTGAGCTGGCAGCTGGACTGTGTGCTTCGCGCCATGTTCCGGAACCTTCCTGTAGTCATCCTTGATGTATGGCAGATGACTTCATGTCATTATGCTCCAGACAACATTCACCCTCCACCGGTTGTAGTGAGCAATGAGGTGGAGCTTTTCCTGTCATTTGTATGCCCAAAGTAAATGGAATGGTTGTGAGAGTAAATGGATGTGTGTGTGTGTGTGTGTGAGACAGAGAGAGAGAGAAGGATGACTGTTTTGCTACTGATACATGCACAAGTGCACTATGTTTGTTTTGTGTGTAACGTATAGCCACCTAGTAGAGGGTACAGCAGAGGTTCTCAACCTTTTGCAAGCTAGGGCCCCCCAAAACTGGTTCATTGCAGTTGGGGCCCCACCTCCTCCGCTCCAAATACTACATATGGTATGTTGGATTTTATGAAACTATTGATTTGTTTGTGTGTTATAATAGTCCAATCACCTGCATTTTGACATGGGCGAATGTGTTGCATCTCCTTGCATCTACTAATAGCAAATGAGCCTCGGATTTTTTTCCCCTGTAGCCTACTCCCTACGCCCCACCTGTTGAGAACCACTGGGGTAGAGTATAGGGTCATTCTGTGGTTAATGCTCTATCCGTGAATGTGTCTGTGTGTTTTCTGTAACGGTTTTTGCAACTGCCTTGAAATTAACCAGGCTAATGTGGTCAGAAAATATTTTTCTTTGCAAACGAACGAAAACTAACCAAACTGGCCAACTCATAATCGAAACACCCAGATAATCAGAAACTTTGATCTCATTTCTCTCGGCAGGCAGCAGCTAGGATCGCACTTACACACACCCCTCGAATGAGAAAGACACAGTGAGGTTGTTAAATGGGTTTTGGTAACAACAACAGTTGCTGGCAACAACTGCTGGCTTGTGTATATGTACAGCGTATGTCTCGCGTGCAAAACAATGAAAAGTAAAGTATGTACAAAATGTACCTACAGTGCTAAATGATTACTGAATGATTATGTGAAAGTCCCCCGGTCTATGCTATTTGTATCCTTGTCATGTGCCTCAATATGTTTTCTATGAACTGCCATCATTTGTCCCCATTGTCACCATTTAAATTGTTAGAGTGTCAAAGAGAAAACATGACTTTGTTCACTATACATTTGATGAAACTGATCCTCTGTGAACGTGTATCCAGTTTGTGTTTATCAGTTTCAACAATTGATCATTTATGGTTTATTTCTGTTCAGTTTATTTCTGTTCTGTTCTGTTCTGTTTCTGTTCTGTTCAAATATAAGTCTTTCAATAGTCCAACAGAAATCCAACAGATAAGCAGGCAGCGTGGTTCAAAGGCCCAACACCCAACACAGGCCAGATTTGCAGCAGCATAAACGCAACGTGCAGCAACTGAGGGAGCTGAGGTCAATGACGGTATTCTGCTGTTCCGCCTTCTCCCAGTCATGCGCTACCAGCGTCATTTTATGGGGTGGCACCATCACCACCTGTAGAGGGTGCAGTCTCACAAAATTCCAGAATACAGAAAAAGTATAAGTAAATAGGGAAATATAAAAAACTTGAATGTGGCTCCTACACACCAGCCCCTAATTGTTCTTAAAGAATCAATTACTTTAATACATACAAAAGAAGCCATAAACATAGTGATCACATTGTTTTATGTGATGCAATACGTAATGGAATTATGTATACATTACTTTCCTTTACACTGAAACCAGGAACATCATGGTCCTTCATCAGCCTCAAGGATACGGCACAGCTTGGTAATAGGCCTCTCAAGGACTGATGTCTTTGTCTTGAGCTTCACAGATCTGACCAGGCCTCTTCCATCAGGTTTGGTCTCCAGCACCCTTGCTAATGGCCAGGACCCTCGTGGAGCAGTGGGATCGACCACCAGGACAATGTCTCCACCGTTCAGGTTCCTTTTCACGTCCATCCATTTCTGCCTCTCTTGAAGTAGAAGAAGGTATTCCTTAGTCCACCTGTGCCAGAAAAGATTGGCCATGTACTGGACCTGTTTCCAGCGGCGTCTGGCATAAAGGTCAGATTTCAGGAAGACTCCAGGGGGCAGAATGGGCTTGGTTTTCAGCAAAAGGATATGGTCAATGGTTCCAGGTCTTGGGGGTCTGAGGACACTGTGGAGAGGGGGCGGTTATTCAGGATTGCCTCCGCTTCGCAGAACAGGGTTTGAAGACCTTCATCATCAATAGATTGCTGATGCAGAGTGGAGTTTAGCACCTGCCGGACGGATCTAATGAGTCTTTCCCAGACTCCGCCATGATGTGACGCAGCTGGTGGGTTGAAACTCCATTCAATGCTATCAGGAAGTAGTGCATCTTGGATTTTCCTCTCATTGAGGGACATCAGGGCCTTCTTCAGTTCTGCATGGGCACCCACCAGGTTTGTCCCATTGTCAGACCTGATGCACTTGACTTGGCCTCTCCTGCAAACAAACCTCCTCAAAGCATGAATGCATGAGTCTGTGTCCAAACTATAAGCAATTTCTAAATGAACAGCTCTGCTGAACATACATGTAAAGAGGACTCCATACCTTTTGATGGTGCTTCTCCCTCGCTTCACTTCAATCGGGCCAAAATAGTCCAATCCGACATTAGTAAAGGGTGGAAGGTCAGGTAGGATTCTTTCCAGTGGCAAATCTGCCATCTTCTGCTCACCTGCTCTGCCTCGCAAGGCGACACACTACACATTTTGAGAGCACCTTTCTTGCTACTGAGTTGCCCTTTACAATCCAGTACTTCTTGCGGAGCTCTGAAAGCATGTGGTTTTTGCCACTACAATTCGTCAATGACGTGCTGTGGATTCCTTTCGGAAGAAACTTGTGGAATTACGCGCATCGGAGACAATAGGAAGTGTCGGCCTAACGCGTGGGAAATTCAACAAGAAAACGTTTCGTTGGAGGTTTGTGCAGTCAAATGCTACAATGTTGAAGATTTTTTCGTTGGACAATAATATTGGAAAATTTTAGAAACAAGTTGCATTCATAGTTTTTGCGAAACTTGACTGTGATCCTTAGTTTGTCGAGTTAATTGGTGTGGCCAAACAAATCAAAGCGGTGAAACCGCGGCCTACTTTGAATGAACGCGACTCTAAGTTTTGAAAAGAAAATTAACTGTTTTTGAAGTTTTTGAGTACTGTTGGATTAACCCTCTGATGCATGAATTATGAAATCCTGAGTCAAGATTTTTTTAGAATGTGTTTTTACTCTTCTTAAGGCATGAAAAAAACAAATATTTACATTTTTTTCAAAAAAGTGATGTATTCAGGATGTTACAGACATGTCCACTGCAATGGACTACATGCGCATAAGCACTCAACATAAAACAGCATAAACTTAATGGAAGAATTCATCAAACTGATTTTTTATCAGAAATCCAAGAGCATTTGCATCTCTAAAAAGTCCCTGCCTCTTCAAACATTTCTCAAATGAACTTAAGTAACAGTTAATTGTATCAATCCTAGGCTAGGCTAGATGAAAGTTTGCAAAACATCCAGGGCACAGTGCCACGCAGCATTGCATGCATATGTACTTTGTCTTGCGTGTGCATGCAGCATCATGGCATCTGTTTGCATTTTTGATCTGGATGAGCTTTGGCCAGTGATTCCCTGTGCTGAACCTGACCTCACTGGGCACTTTGGTCACTGCTCTGCGCTTTGCTGGAGGTGGTGTACTACTGGGTCTTCCTCTTCTGCTATGCAGAAGGGAGCCAACATTTATCAGAGCACGTGCCACGGAAGCTTTGAAGATGAGGAGATTCATCTTTTCAAATCCAGACATAAGGTAGAGGCGCCAGGCATTAACAATGGTCACATCCAAAAAATGAAAAAACACTCGGATGTACCACCGCTTGTTTCTACGTCTGTGGGGATACATTGCCACACACTGGTCAACAAGATCCACTCCACCCATGTGTTGATTGTAAAGGGCCACTGAGAAGGGTCTTTGGACACTGATCATCTTTTTTTCTGTCTTGAGCCATCTTTTGGCCACGTCTTCAGGGGACTGGCCAGCACAGGTTGATGCCATGTGAATGACTGAACTGTCAAGCCAACGTGTGACAGTGATGTTTCCACTTGTGCTGACAACAGAGCAGGCCCCTCTGCCTTCTTTTTTTAGTTGTTTTTCACTCTTGAGTTTCTGACTCGCTCCTTTCACTCTGTTTGTTCTGCATGTACCTGTGCCATAGATGCCTTGGTCTTTCAGGGCTTCAAGTAGTGGAATGCTGCAGAAGAAATTGTCAAAAAACACCTTGTGGTTTTTGTGCTGTATGTCATCACAGAGGCGCATAACTACATCTCCAGCTATTCCCAAACCACTGCTGTGACCCCTATTTGCTGAGCCCTGGTACACTTCAAATCTATACACATAACCTGAGGACCCTGCCCTTACCCACACTTTCACTCCCCAGGGTTTGGGCTTTTTTGGAATGTATTGCTTGATTGACAGTTGGCCTTTGAAGGGAATGATTTGCTCATCAATTGATTGGAATTCTTCAGGGTCTGCTGCTGCCAGGAATGTTTTCTGAAGTGCACTTAGCACTGGTCTCACTTTGAAAAGCCTATCTGTGTTTCCTGGCTGGTAAGTGTAGTTATCCACAAAGTGTAGATAACTCAGAATTTGCTCATATCTGTTTACAGACATGGCATCTGCAATTATTCCAAGACGAAGGCCATCCTCACTGGACCAGTACATTCGTGCCCGAGGATATCGAATATACCCCATGACCATATTAATCCCTAGAAATACCTGCATTTCTTCCCTTGTCACGGCCAGATTTTCTTTCCCTTTCTGCAGAGCATACTTGTTGGTGTTGTGCACTATCTCATCAATGAGATGTATGGGAAACAGATGGCAAAAGAAATCAACTGGTTCCGTGCCCTCAACATTCACTCTCCAGTCTCCTAGAAAAGGGGGCAAGTCTCCATCGAAGTAGTTGTCCTGGAGTTTCCAGACATACTGGCGGGCTTGAGAGCAGGCAGATGCCTTGCAAACATTTCTCTGGGCAGGTACCATGCGGACATTTCCCACAGCTCCCTCATCATGCTGACCTGCCTCTGCACCCTGTCCCTCATCATCCTGGACTTGATCATCTTGACTGTCATCCTGAGCATACTGACTCTCTGCATCTCCTTCCTCATCCTCATCTCCTATGTCTCTATTGTTCTCTGGCAGCCACTCATCATCACTACTGCCACTATACTCATCATCACTGGAGTCGAAGGGAATTTCCTGGACTATTCTATAGTTTTCCTTATTCTTTGCTGCACTTGTGGTCTAAAAACATGACAAAAAATACTGTTTACGAAGACAAACTACAACTAATATGCACAAAAATTAATATTTTTAAATCTAACTTATAAGTATAAACTCAACCGCACCCAAAATAATCATAATAAAAGATGATTCAACAACATAACTTACTTGTGGACACATGGTTAATCGCAATTTCTGACTTATCTGCAATAAAACTTTCAAAAATAAAGGAATAATATTGTTCCTTAGATACACCTGCATATCATCATATTTTTTTTACCTCTAGGGTCCTCCTAGAATAGAAGGATTGACAGGATATTCCAGCAGTGGTCAACAAGTGTGTCTGTCTGTCGGCCATCTTGGATACAGACGAGGTTCACTTGTAGTTACAACAACTAACCACTAGCTAAACCTCAATGAAGGGGGGCAGTAGAGAGCATTCTATTGGCTGATATGCAATTCCACCACAAAAACCATTGGATTTAGAAGAAAATGACTTTTAAAAAGCTGTCCACTGTAGTGACCGCTATGCGCCAGAGGGTTAAGTAAAAGAAGATAAACATTTTTGTGTGAACTTTGGATGTTTATTTTTTGAGAACAATGGCCGAATCTGCCGAATCCGAAGTAACTCAAGTCCCAAGCATGGATGAAGCGGTGGCGCGTTTGCGCTCAGCAAGATCTGGAAAAATGTCTCACTTAACGTGGAGAATGAACATACTGAACAGCTTAATGGCTGAAAAGGATTTTCTTGATGAAGTAAAAGAAAACATGTTTAAGTTTAATGAATTTCTTGGTGAGTTTAAAGAGTTGCATGCATCTTATGTTGAAAAGCTTGATGAAAGGACACGCGATGAAGATAATGAAAAATGGTATCAGCCTAGATATTCACATATCACTGCTTTTATGGCGAATGTAGACAAATGGATTTCAGCCGCAGAAAATCCTAGTTCCCCTGGCTCAGCTGAAGTTACTACCTCTGCCGATCCAGTCGCGAATTCTTTCCCATTATTTGTTGAAAAAGCAGACGACTACCTCGATGCGCAATCACAGCGGTCCAGTGGTTCCAACAAATCCAATGCATCTTAAAGGAGAGGAAAAGGAGAGAAACATTGGAGCTGAATGTTGAAATTGAAGCCACTAATGCAAAAATTAACTATCTGAAAAGTGCTGAAAAGAATATGACGAATCCTGTTCAATTTGATTCGGTCCCAGTTCATATATCTGTATTGGGAGCAGAAGCAGTGAAAACCTCAGCAGATGCACAATTGGATGACAGGGTGGACAGTTTATTTCCCTTTCCTGAAAATGCCCCAGTAGTCAGACCCAAAGCACATACTCACGTTCAGTTTCCCCCGCTTAATTCAGGGGTAGTTGACCATCATAGCAGACCTGTATTTCATCCTAGGCCCTCTAGTGATACCTGGCCACAATTACAACACACTTCATCTCATAGTTTTCCCTATGATGGTTCTTCTGTCATTCCTCCTGTCACTCAGCCAGCCGCAAGCTTAGCTCGAGGCACTCAGTCTACTGTACCTCAACCTCAGCCTAGAACACCTTCTACACCTAGCTTTCCGCATGAAACTCATATGATCAAGGTTCTGGAAAATCAAAGTGAATTAACAAGAATGCTTATGAAACAGCAACTTTTGACTACTTTACCTCAAGGCAGTATTCCAATATTTGATGGCCAAGTCCTGGAGTACAAGTCATTCATTCATTCTTTTCAGAATATGATTGAACGCAAAACTGACAACAATAGAGACCGATTGCAGTTTCTTATTCAGTACACTAAAGGCCAAGCACAAAGGCTAGTTAAGAGCTGTGAGTATATGGCACCAGATAGAGGCTATCAAATGGCAATGAAATTACTGAAGGAAAACTTTGGAAATAAATACAAGATCTCCTGTGCTTACTTGGACAAAGCTCTCTCCTGGCCACAGATAAAATCAGAGGATTCCAAGTCCCTACAGGATTATGCCATGTTCCTCAGGAGCTGTTGTAATGCAATGGAGGAAATGTCCTACATGGAGGAGTTGGACACTGTATCCACCATGAAGAGCATTATCCTAAAACTACCATACAAGCTCAGAGAGAAATGGCGCAACAAGGCTTATGAGCTGCAAGAACAGCGTGACCGTAGGGTAAGAATTTTAGATTCTTTAGATTCTTTTTTATTGAAAAACAGTCTCGTATAGCAGCTGATCCAGTCTTTGGTGACCTTCAAGACCAGACAGCTGTTAGAGGAAAGTCTAGAGCCCCTGTTAAAGCACAGACCTCTCAGTCATCCAGCAGTAGCTATGTCACAAGTGTGGCGCTTCCCCATAAAGAGACAATGTCCGAACCCTCATGCCATTTTTGTAGCTCCAAGCATACACTGGACTCATGCAAGACGTTTATGAAAAAGGCCCATAGAGATAAGCTTAGCTTTTTAAAGAGTAAGGGCATATGCTTTGGATGTCTCTCCATAGGGCACATTAGCAGAGATTGCAAAAAGCGTCTTACCTGTAGTATGTGCAACAAAGCCCATCCAAGCAACCTCCATATTGAGCCCAAAGGCGATGCGACCAAGAAAGCAGAAAGGCCTTCTGATGTTATAGGTAGTGCATCAGCAGAGTTATGTGGTCATATAGGGGCCGGAGACCATGAGAGTGTGCTTTCTATTGTCCCAGTTAAAGTTAAGGCAGCAAAGGGCAGCCATGTCATAAAGGTGTATGCTCTCCTGGATCCTGGGTCTTCTGCCACTTTCTGTTCCGAAGAGCTCATGTCATGTCTCCATCTGAGAGGCAAAAAGACACACATTCTTCTGCGCACGATGAACCAGGAAACATCTGTTCCAACTCATGTTGTATCAGGACTGGAGTTTCAGCACTGGGCAGTGATACTTTCTTACCTCTCCCTGACACCTTCACTCAAAAGGATATGCCAGTAACCACCAGCAGCATCCCCAAGCAGAATGACCTGGCGCATTGGGCGTACTTGAATAAAGTGACTATCCCTTCCATTAGTTCCAAGGTAGAGCTGTTGATTGGTACAAATGCTCCAAACCTATTAGAACCATGGGAGGTAATTAATAGTCAAATTGGGGGTCCCTATGCAGTTAAAACCCTATTGGGGTGGGTTGTAAATGGGCCACTGAGATGTGCTGCTGGCAGTGGAGAAAGTGTGACTGTGAATAGGATTTCAGTGGCGAGTTTGGAAGAGATGCTGGTTTCACAGTATAATCAAGATTTTCATGAAGTTGCGTCAGAGGAAAAGACCGAAATGTCTATTGAGGACAAAATGTTCTTAAAGATAGCCAATAAGGCAGTGCTGGAAAATGGACATTACAGTTTGAGATTGCCATTTAGGAAACCCAATGTGTTCATGCCAAGCAATAGGCAAATTGCAGAACAGCGCCTGCATAGCCTGAAAAGGAAAATGAAAAGGGATGAACAGTTCAAACAGGAATATGTTGCATTTCTCAATGACATCTTTGAGAATAACTATGCTGAGGAGATCCCACAGGAGAAACTTGCACAGCCACCAGGAAAAGTATGGTACTTGCCACACCATGGGGTGTACCACCCTAAAAAGAAAAAGCTAAGAATAGTATTTGACTGTGCTGCTTCTTTCCAAGGTGTGTCCCTCAACACAGAACTACTTCAGGGTCCTGATCTGACTAACTCGCTCATTCATCATCATCATCAGATTTCGCAAAGAGCCAATTGGAATTATGGCTGATGTCAAATCAATGTTCCATCAAGTAAGAGTGGCAAATTCTGATGTTGATTACCTGCGATTCCTGTGGTGGCCACAAGGTGACACCAGTCAGACCCCAAAGGAACACTGTATGCTTGTGCACATATTTGGTGCTGTGTCTTCCCCAAGTATTGCAACCTTTGCGCTGCAAAAAACTGCTGCTGACAATGAAAGCTGTTTTCCCCCTCAGGTGGCTGAGACCATCCGACACAACTTTTATGTGGACGACTGTGCCAAGTCTGTGGCAAAAGAGTCTGAAGCCATCCAGTTGGTAAAAGATCTCACTGCACTGTGCAGTAAAGGTGGATTCCAGCTCACTCAGTGGGTCAGCAGTAGCCGAGCAGTGTTGGCATCGATTCCCAAAGAACACAGAGCAAAGGGAATTAAGTCACTGGATCTTGACAAAGACAGTCTGCCTGTTGAAAGAGCCCTGGGACTGCAGTGGTGTGTAGACTCTGACCATTTCCAATTTAACATCAACCTAAGTCACAAGCCACACACCCGCAGAGGCATACTTTCTGTTGTCAGTTCAATCTTTGATCCACTCGGCTTTCTTGCTCCTCTCATTCTTCCAGCCAAGCAGTTGCTACAGGAACTCTGCCAGAAGGGCTTTGGATGGGATGAGCCTTTGCCACAGGCCATATCAGGGCGATGGATGGAATGGACCAGCAGCTTGGAGATGATAAAAGGCTTCAGTGTGCCACGCTGTCTGAAACCAGAAGGCTTTGGAGTGACCAGATGTGCTGAATTGCACCACTTTGCCGACGCCAGTGAGAGTGGCTATGGCTCTGTGAGCTACATCAGACAGGTAAATAAGCAAAAGACAATACATGTCACTTTTGCCCTAGGCAAATCCAGAGTTCTTCCCCTAAAGAACATCACAGTGCCAAGACTGGAGCTGGCGGCTGCTGCGCTGCTGGTGAAAGTGGACAGAATGCTGAGGAGAGAATTCCACCTTGAACTAAAGCCCTCAGTTTTCTGGACAGACAGCCAAACAGTGCTGAAATATATTGCTAATGACCAAGCCAGGTTTAAGACCTACGTGGCAAACAGAGTCTCATTGATACGGGACAACACCGAACTGTCACAGTGGAGATATGTAGGCAGTAAAGACAATCCTGCTGATGATTCTTCAAGAGGATTGAGTGCAAGAAAGTTCATGGAGCAGAGGAGATGGATCCATGCACCTGAATTTCTGTGGAAACCAGAGGAAAGTTGGCCAGTAGGAGAGGCACTGGGCCCCATGTTTCAGGACGATCCAGAGGTCAGGAGAGCCACTACTGTGTTCACAGCAGTGGTGAAAACTGAAATGCCTACAGACCAGCTTATTTCTTTCTTTTCAAATTGGATCAGGCTACTAAAGGCTGTGGCTTGGTACCTAAGACTGAAGCTTTGATGTTGATGGTGAGAAGAAAAAAGGAGCTTTCTTCATCTCAGATAAGCACCCACTCAAAAAGGCAACAGGGCAGCTTTAAGGTTGAAGATTTGAGAACCCATGTTGGTGGACAGCTCCTCACAGTAAAAGACCTGGCAGATGCAGAAATGTCAGTTGTCCTCTATGTTCAGAGACGAGTCTTCTCTCCTGAAATATCTTCATTGCAGATGACCCCTCCTAGAGTGCCAAAGACCAGTAAGTTGTGCAGGCTTGATCCTGTGCTGGACAAGGGCACCCTAAGAGTAGGTGGCCGTCTGCATAAATCTGCAATGCCTGAGGAAACTAAACACCCCTGCATCTTGCCCAAAGAGTCACACATCTCAGTTCTTCTGTTAAGACACATTCATGAACGCAGTGGACACAGTGGCAGAAACCACATGCTTTCAGAGCTCTGCAAGAAGTACTGGATTGTAAAGGGCAACTCAGTAGCAAGAAAGGTGCTCTCAAAATGTGTAGTGTGTCGCCGTGCGAGAGGCAGAGCAGGTGAGCAGAAGATGGCAGATTTGCCACTGGAAAGAATCCTACCTGACCTTCCACCCTTTACTAATGTCGGATTGGACTATTTTGGCCCGATTGAAGTGAAGCGAGGGAGAAGCACCATCAAAAGGTATGGAGTCCTCTTTACATGTATGTCCAGCAGAGCTGTTCATTTAGAAATTGCTTATAGTTTTGACACAGACTCATGCATTCATGCTTTGAGGAGGTTTGTTTGCAGGAGAGGCCAAGTCAAGTGCATCAGGTCTGACAATGGGACAAACCTGGTGGGTGCCCATGCAGAACTGAAGAAGGCCCTGATGTCCCTCAATGAGAGGAAAATCCAAGATGCACTACTTCCTGATAGCATTGAATGGAGTTTCAACCCACCAGCTGCGTCACATTATGGCGGAGTCTGGGAAAGACTCATTAGATCCGTCCGGCAGGTGCTAAACTCCACTCTGCATCAGCAATCTATTGATGATGAAGGTCTTCAAACCCTGTTCTGCGAAGCGGAGGCAATCCTGAATAACCGCCCCCTCTCCACAGTGTCCTCAGACCCCCAAGACCTGGAACCATTGACCCCAAACCATATCCTTTTGCTGTATCATGTTAATAAAATTGATGATGTGAAACAATTTTGGTGTAGCTCTGATATGTGTGTGTGTGTCAAGGGGTGAAAATCAAGAACCGGCAATCGAGTAGAATCCAGAAATGAATACTTAGTTTCACTGACATACATACACACTCTTGCTTCAAATCTACTGTAGTCTGCCGTTCTGTCAGCTCATTTAAAAAGGCAACCAACAGAGTTGAAAGTTCTTGAAATTGTTTTAGAAGGCACAATGCCCTCTCGCGATAGCCTGTTTATACGGTTTTCCCACTAGGCTACCGCTAGAGGGAGTCATTGCACTCTTTAAAACAATTTACCCATTTACCCTCTGCTAAGGAAATGATAGCTGTGAGAGGCTGCAACCAGGTGTAATTTATGATTACTGTTTCTAGTGTTTCTAATGTAGCTGTGGGCATATAGGGGTTGCTCTATTTCTTTTTCTCCCAGTGATTTTTGGTTGTCCGTCCCTGTGACGTCAATCACTGGGCATTGTGAAACTCACTGGACATGTAGATCCACTTGAGTTTTGAACGCGTAGTAACTTTTCACTCGCCCCTGCTGTGGCCCCCCAAGAACACGGGGGTCCGACACAGTTTTTGGGGAATAACTCGAGAACTGTAGCACCTGAGCCAACAAAATTTTGGGTGGTACTTAGCCCTAAAGGAGTCTCACAAAATAAGCTGTCATGCACCCATGTGTGCTGTAGCGCTACCTATTGTCGTGGAAAACCACCTTGATGTTTGCAAACCCCAACAATGTCCTAACCCACCGAGCACACTTGGTTAAAACCAAGAACTCACTGTTCAAAAGTTGGAGTAGAGTTGTTGACAAAGACTTTATTCACAATACCAGCAAAGTATACAAGAGACAATTGCCTCAGTGCTTAGTAGTGTGAAGGAGTTCCGCTGCAGAGAGGATACTGTTTACCTTGAGAGTTGATCAGGCTCTGAATGTTCCCTCCAAAACATCTACCTTTTATTCCACTTTGGAGCATACACTGATTCCTCCTACCTTGCCTATGTCACGGGGCTCTTGTTTATTAATTAGGAGGCTTCGGGCCTAGTTCATATTGGTGGATTTCCTCACCCATCCAGTTATTAAAAAAAATATTATTCTTCCTTGCTGGGCGTTTAGTCTGACGTATACTTCCTTATGCTGGACTCTTATCTTTATGATTTATATTCCCTTAATTTAATCAGGACCCATCTGTACCATGGTTCTGATGTGAACAGCATCCATTCATACAGCGGACCCCATTCACTGCCACCTGGACTCTTATCTTTACCATGGTTCTGATGTGAATAGCATCCATTCATACAGCGGCCCCATTCACGGCCACCTTATCATGGTATCCTCCCAAACTGAGATATCCCCGGATCCGAAGCATCTCCCTGCATTAAATCGTGTCTCTTGAACTGTTCAAGGCCTCTTGCTTGTCCTTGTCCTCTGCTTGAACTACCCAAGTCCCTACTCTCTCTCTGCCTGAACTGCTTCGGCCTTCTGGGTTACAATTAACATGTTACAAACCACCCTTCTTTCATATGTTAGCATAAGCATTACACTCTTAAGTTAATATTTTTATATACTAAAATAAACCTCCTTTTTTATGATAATAATCTCCACACTATTCAGACAAAAAATGGCAAAATCTGTCATCCTGAACCATAGCGCCTTAGCTGATGAAATTTAAGCGACATGCTAGGTCTCAAGAAGCTGCATCCAATAAGCCCTTGTAACCGGTGGCATTGGCTCTGCGTTGTGACTGGGTGGTTCGTGGATATAAATGAGGTGACGCAGCATAAGAGTGAGGCTGTCCTTCCCTAACTCCTCTTCCCAGGGTAACAGAGACAGGGCAAGGTAACCCAAGCACTTTACACACTTGAAATAAAGTAAAATAAAATCCAACAATTATATTACAAATTTCCCTGAGCAAAATAGCAAGACTAGAGAGTAATCAAAGCTAAATTTACTTTAAAAACTAGCCTACCCTCCCATTCAAACACAGTATAAACTGGCTACCTAGCCTAGCTAACTCCATTAGCATTTATGCTAGCAAGACCTAGGATAAAAAGAAGATAAATAACTTGCCAGGATGACACCAAGAGTTTAAACTGACAAAATGGTTAAAGGAGAAATCCGGTGCGAATCAATCTATAGATCCTGTTGCTCGAGGTCACTAAGTGCTGTCAGCAGGAAAAAAGAAAAGGTGACCCGACAACTAACACTAAGTGAATGGGGCACAGCAACTTACTTTGTTTAAATTCGCTAGGCTCCATATGCTATGCTATGCTATGCTACGCTCCAGTCAATCAAAATTAGTTATTAGTTCATTATTAGGTCTATGTTGCTTCTAATTTTCTGGTTCTTTTTCCTACAGACGGCATTCAGTGACCTTGAACTACAGGGCTATTGTACGGTGGCCGGGAAGTGTCACAGCAAATGCAAACGCCGCAACAAATACAAATGCCACAACACAACTACAAACGACACAACACAAGGAAAAGCATCAACACAACAAAAAAAGCCACAACACAACAAAAAAAGCCACAACAGAAGTGACCTCGGGACTCTATTTTCCGACGGACCAAGCGAAGCAGACACGGCTTAAAGATCAAGCGTGAAATAAATCGAAGTCAAAGAAGAATTTTGTCGAAAGTAACGGAGAAGTGAGCTAAGTTGGAAACATAAGTAAAAGGAATTTATTGTTTTGTTGTCAGGGTCGTGTCACTGTCTGGCCGTTATAAAATAATATGTGCATTGCTATTATGAAGCTAACGTTAAGAAGTTCAAACGTGCATTGGAACTTACCGTAAGTTTTGTGTTTGTCATCAGGATATGTTTTGTCCATTTTGTGGAGTGAGCCTCCAAACTATAGAGTCCTACTGTGGCTCATGTTGAAGAAATGTTCAGTTTTTAAGGGATCTTCAGTATGAAGGTAGGCTGTGCTTTGTTTTACACTGTTATTCAGGAAGATTGTTTGTAAATTGTTTATGCTTTACTTTTATTTTCAGTTTGTAGCAACAATTTAGATTTGGTGCTCTTACTCCATAGACTTTCTATTGGATTTTGTCTCACTGTATGTTATAATTTAGACTATTGTATATAATTAAATGCAATGCCTAGGCTAGACCTTAATCTGGTATCTGAATTTCTACCCCTCAGGTGTAGAGACATCAGCAGTGATTGATGAGCTAATCCGGATATATTTCACTCTCCAAACGCCACAGTGCCACAATGGGAGGCCCAGATTCCTCCTCCTCCTCCTACAGGGCTGTCCTCCTCACCATCACACTACTCAGGCGTCTACAGCGACTCCCTGCTCAACCACTTTGGCAACAGCTCCTACCCAGGCCTGGACACGACCGGATTGGTGTAACCGCGGGAAGGAACCGAGGTTTGAGGCATGCGCCAAGTTTTAGCGTTTTAGCGGACAAACTGAAAACACAGGCAGAGATGTCACGGGACAAGGCTCTTTGCCTGCAGGGCACGTGAAGGGGGGGGGGGGGCAGCAGTTCTTGAGCAGACTGATACTGGCTGAGTCAGCAGGCAAGGCCCTTCCACTCCTCCACCCCCAACTCCACTCAACTGCTGTGCGAATGCTTACACTATCTGGTCTCAGCATCGACTGCCCGTTTACTGTTTGTTTGATTACCACCAAGGCTACCAGAGCTGGTGCAGTTACATGTTATGAGGAACAATTACACTCATCATTTGAAAAAAAAAATGTGCTGAGTTATATTCTATGATTATTGTCAGTCAGTGTAGTAGTTGATAGATTGTGTGTTTGTGTTTTACATTTTCTTTGTAATATATCTCCATAAGCCTATGTCTAGGCACTGTATTTATAGTGCTGACTGTATTTCACAAATTTGTCTTCAACATTGTATAATTAAAACATCTGATTAACATTTCAACTTGAGCTCACATCAAACTTGGAGACATAAAGAGACCCAAATGACAAAACAAGTCATTACAATATAGATGTACCCTGCTGTTCAGGAAACCATTAAAATTAATATAAGCACAAAATACGTTGTCATTTTCATTTAAAATTTTAATATAAAAAAATTGGCAAACATAGCCCACTCAGCTTATGTGCTATTAAGATACAACAACAATAACACATTCAATTAGTAACATCCAAATCCAGGAGAATTCTTTATCCCAAAATCCATGTTTGTTTTAAAGGTATTGTAGCATTCTAGCAGAGGGAGCTTTAAAGTATTGGCACATGTATTTGCCATCGGGAATGTTGAACTTGTGAGGCGTGGCTTTGGATCCATTCCAGCTGGAGGCACTCGTGGCACCCCTGTGGCAAACATGAAGAGCTCCTCCAAGGACACCAAACTGTCATTTTCTAAAAATTGACATGAAAATCAACTGAATGTAAACATAAACCACAATAGCAGTATTGTTCAGACTGTAGAGAAAAATAAATAGAGGAAATCACCTTCACAATCAAGTAATTTTTTCAATGCTGCTTTGTGCAGTTCTTTGGCATCTGTCCCTGGTTTGACTAAAAGGGGGAGTGTCCTCTTACAGGACTCAGGACTCCATCTTTCAGCCTCATAAAGCCCACCGAAATCTACAGAGAAACACAGAAGAAAATTTCTGTTAGGAATGCAATATATGGCAAAGTTGACGACCTGCAAGCTAATTCACTTATAGCCATAGAGAGATTACCTTCACAAAGGTTTCTTCCACAGGGTTTTTTTTCAGCGATTCTTTTTTCTTTTTAAAACACAATTGCCTCTCCTTCTCTTTTAAAGTTCTGAAATGCCTGAATGACTCCAGTACATCTTCTTTTATGGCTCCTGCATTAAACAGAGCCAGGGTGGGTTGATATATTGCTAATAAGGCAGCTGCAATCTTTTGCAATCTCAGCCTGAAGTCAAAAAACATTATCACATATTTATGCTAGTTGACATCACAGTGGAAAGAAATCTACTGCATGCCTGGCAAGTGTATTCTTTTAAGTGTTGCTGGTAAACCATTTGTTCTAAAACAGGTAAATAATCAGATTCTGTCTGTTGCCCAAAAGAATGACACAGTGTAGCAAAATAGCAGTACACTGCACTGTAGAATCTCTTGTAGCAATATTGTAACACTTGAGCCATACCAACCAAGACAAAACAAATGTCTTTTAATAAGTGGAGCTTATACATGAAAGTGAATTACTTAATCAACAGAATCATGATAAGCAGACACATAGGCTATGGTTAGCCTAAATGTTAGCTGGCTCACAAAAAGGCCAAATTACCCTATGCCAATTTTGCAAGCTGTAAGTGAGAATTAATTAAAACTTCTAAAAATCAGAGTAGCCTTGATGACTGCTGAATTCCAATGTCCTTCCTAAGCCCTCTGAACCCTCAAAGACTTAACTGGCATGAATCAATCATGAAACCAAGTCATGCCAGTTTTTGGTTCAGGGTTTGGGATGATGATGAAGTAAGTAGTCTAACAACCTGTGTAAATACACCAGAATGCAGGAAATGACATCTAATTTGTCAAACATCTATCTTCCCCCTCAGTAGCTGTGCACAAACACATTACAAATGCTTTGTATACCCTTGTATTTATTGAGCTACAATTGCTGGACCAGCCTATATTGTTGTGTTGTATATGCTATTAGCCCCCCCATCAGCAATGTGTAGTCCACAAAACATATGTTCAGCAATACTACTTTGAAACAAATGATGGCACCCATGTTTGCGCCCATTTAGTGAATATTTTTCTGCAAAACAAAACAAAATTATTTGTACAGGCAGTCGCATACCTACATGTGATAGCAATAATTTCAGAAGTGTATTCTGCCTCAGACAGCCAGGAGCCGCCACCATTTGGCATGGCAATGAAACAATAGGGATCATCCTCCCCCGGTGATCAGTGTAAATTAACTGCTGGTACCCCTGTGGCTGGGGAGAACCTTTTGTTCATATTTACATTGCAAAGACAAACTTACCTCAGATGGATTTGAAATGTATATCTGTATGTTATGAAATGTGAATCTATTCATGTTTGGTATCATCTTTATTGTCTCAGTACAAGGAGTGCAATAGTCAAAGTGTATGACTGGTCAGGACAATCCATAAGTAATATTTCTGAATCTTGGTGTATACATACAACTGGATAGCCATTTAATAATGCTAATTGCCGTAGGAGTGTCCTTGGGCCATAAGACACAATGGCGCCAGGTAAAGAACCAATCACCTTTCATTCTATTGTACTTCAACTGTATGCTTACTGTATGCAACTCCCCTCAGTTAAGTGTATTTAAGTAGAACACTTTCATTGTTTAAGTTAGATTTAATGGTGGATGCTTTCGGGCTGAAACCCTTATCTCTCCCTTGACGCGTGCCATTGTAACGATTAAACCTGTTTCCTGAAGTTCCGGAGTCTGCCACCAGTCTGCAATTATTACTACAAACTAATTGCTTTCACATGTTACACATTATAACGCCTACAGCCATACTGTGTTTGTGATGGGCAACGCAAAACTGGCACCAAGACCTGAACACACAGTACCTAGGCTGGAACTCTGTGCAGCTGTACTTGCAGTTGAGCTTGCCGAACTCATTCTGTCAGAAATTGACCCCAGCTTGACCAGACACTGTTTTATACTGACAGTAGAGTGGTCCTCAGCTACATCTATAATGATACAAGAAGGTTTCATGTTTACGTCAGTAAGAGAGTTCAGCAGCTGCATCTACAAATGCATCATCTGCCACAAATTGCGGGGCAACTTCCAAACCCAGAAGATGGCTAATTTCCCGGCAGACCATCAAGCTATGCAGCCACCTTTCTTAGAAGTAGGCCTTGACGTGTTTGGGCCCTGGTCCGTACTCACACGCCACATATGAGGTGGAAGTTCAGATAGCAAAAGATGGGATGCAATGTTCTCATGCATGAGCAGGAAGACTGTCAATGTAGAAATCACTGAGTCACTCAACACGTTTCATAAATGCTTTCAGAAGATTCACATCCACCAGGGGCCCCATCAAACAGATCAGGTCAGATAGAGGCACCAATTTCATCGGGGCCTGTAAAGAAATGCAGATCACTTCTAACACTGACTGTGAGCAGGTTGACAGATACCTTGCGGAAAGGGGATGCAAGTGGACATTTCACCCACCCCACTCTTCCCATATGGGTGGGTGCTGGGCAAGGATGATGGACCTTGCACGGAAAATATTGGACTCAGCGCTCTTGCAGACACATTCAAGGCTGACCCATGAGACCCTCACCACTCTCATGGCTGAAGTGGCAGCCATCATGAATGGACGCCCACTGACCCCTCAGACCCATTCATAGTTAGCCCCTTAGCTCTCCTCACACAGAAGGTCAAAACTCTAACAGCACCAGCAGGTTCGTTTGATGCAAAAGACCTGTGCAAACAGCAATGGAGACATGTGCAAAGCCTCGCCAATGTGTTCTGGGACAAGTGAAGGAAGTAATATTTGTCCACTCTCCAAACGTGCAACAAATGTCAAAGTGTCATGTCAAACCTGGAGCCAGGTACTGTCGTGCTCCTCAAAGACTCTCAGGCCAACAGAAACTGCTGGCCTCTTGGACTAATAACCAAGGTCTGCCCCAGCAAAAATGGGAATGTGCAAACTTTGGAAGTCAAAGAGGGTGATAAAAAAAGACGGGCCTAAACTGTTTCTGAGGCCTATTTCAAAACTTGCGCTTCTAGTTCCACCAGACAATAAATAAGAGACTTTCTTGCTAAATTATATTGTATTCTGAGTAAAACAGTGGTATTTAGAACAACCAGACGAGTAGTGTTATGTTTTGCGAATGATATTCTGTCTGTTGTCTCCCTCTGGTGGTGGGGATATTTCGTACATGCTAGTTTGAAAAAAAGTAATCTACACAAGTTTCATGATCTTTCCACCTCTGTTTATGGGTTTCGTTTTGTGTACCAGTATGTTCGGAAGGTTTCTCAAACACACATTAACATACATTCTTACGTTCACAAAGATGAATGTATTTGCTCAGTCTAATTATTTTGAGAGGTGTTAGCTACGTGTAATTCTAGCCCTCGCTAAGCTCCATTAGCTATTTTCTATGAGCTGTATCGCTTACTTTATTTTGAGAATGATCTCACGTAAGGTGTTATCTCTCCTTCTGCAGTTTTACCTTATCTAACAATAAAGCAACGGTCTGAACCTACGTCTTGTTGATTGGGAAGGAGTTTAGCTGCCTGTCAAATCATTCATCGTGTGACAGAACAATAACAATAAAAAGAAGCCACCTGGCTACAGCGCAGTACATTGCTTATCGAATAATATTACGTTATTGCAGTTCTTTGTTTGACTTTTATTTTGAAAACGGAAATGCCTCTCTGGGTGCAGGATGTTGCTGCTGCTGTTAGCAACGCGTCGCGTAGAGCTTTTCGTGGGGCTTTGGCAAGACGAGGAAAAGACGAAAGTTACATTTTCAGACCATGTAGTATCTTTAATTTCTGAAGAAAACGGAGTTGTAGATGGTAGTTATCTCTGAGGCCATTAAACACCAGAAGAGTCGAATGTTATTAACGCTCCTTAAACATGCATTAACTGTTCCTAACGATAACGTTAGCAACGTTAGCTGACAAACTTAAACTTGAGATAGCGCGATGTCGGTTATCAGTAGCCTTGTCCCTGCGCGTTTTCTCACACTTATTGCCCACCTAGTCATTGTGATTACTATATTTTGGTCAAGGGTAAGCTTCATGTATTTCCTTACAATTTTTGCACAATGTACTGGTATAATTGGCTGAATCCCAATCAGTGTGCCCCTAAGCCCTGAACCCTCAAATACATAACCGGTAATGACTCGCCTTCGTGATTGCCCGATTCATTCCAGTTTAAACGGGCGTCAAGCTATCAAGTTTCACAGTATGCTACTTATCGATTAGTAAAAATCTATCACAAATGAGTTACTGCAAATTAGCGGAGGAAATGATCCCGAGTCAGTGGGATTATCCGTGCCCTTGTTCTGTCGGGTCTGGTAGAGCAGTGTTTCCCAACCTTTTTGGTCTTGTGTACCCCTTGAGCCTTTTTGTCTTACCATGAGTACCCCTCACTCATACGTGTTGATGATTCTTCAAAAGTAAAACGTAACAGAACTGATTATTAAACGAAAATCGTCTGGTAGCCTATGATTTTGCCGCAGGTTATTGTCTCCCCGGGGAAACAACGCACACGTTGTTGTAGCGCACACATACCATTTTATGGACGGGCTTAATATGAAATGACTGAGAATATTTATTTATCATCTTAGAAATAAATTATTATTAAATATTTCACGTACCCCCTCCAGTACCCCTGGTTGGGAATCATTGTGGTAGAGAACAGGGACTGCTCTGCTCATTTGATACTGTGTTAGTTCATGTTACCAGATATGCCTTATAACTCACCACCTCATTTCTCACAGGAAAACAATGTAAGGGCTTCTTTGCCCTTGCAGTTTACAGAAGAGGAATATGATAAAGAGGACATCAGGTGAGTGGTTTGGTTTTATACTTATTGAATTCTTTTTTAAAGGCGTATTTATGGACTTTTATTGCCTTTACTGATAGGACAGTAAAGAGGTGACGGGATGCAAGTGGGATAGAGAGATGGGGTGGGATCGTGGAACATGACATGGTATGGACACTCTAACCAGCTAGCGCTCATTACACACAATAAACGGCCCTGTAAGCAGCTGCAATGCTGCGCCCCCTCATGTTTTTTCAATTTACGCCACCTCTTAAAATAACCTTTAAAGCTGGACTTTAGTGCTAGAGATTATTTCAGGGTTTTTTTTAGTTGCGTATGTTGGTCAGCCCCTTTGGTGAGGTTGTCTTGCAGTCTTTGTATTTCATTCAAAACATTATTTATTTACTTTCACAGGTTGGTGATAGCACTTTCCATCACACTTGGCCTCTTTTTTATTGAACTGGCTGGATTTTTCTCTGGTGTGTCTATGTTTAACAGCAGCCAAGGACTCCTTTGTATCCTTTTTTTTCTCCAGTGGTACTCCCTTTATAACCCTAATGTTTTGTAGCCCTAACACTTAAGGACTGACAAGATCAAATGATAAAAACCACAAAAAACTGATGTTTATCACATTTGCGAGGTACTATGCTTAAAGCGATATACCAGAGTATTTCAACTCATACCAAACCCGTACCAAATTTTCTGTTATTTTTGTGTGACCTCGAACAACGGGGCTATGGGTTGAAATACTCCGGACTATCACTTTAAAGGAGAAATCCATTGTGAATCAAACAGAGTGATTTCAGTTGGAAAAAGAATGAAAAAGTCTATACAACATAGACCAAATAGTGAACCGGCAACTAAAATTAACCGAATGGGGCACAGAAACTCACTTTCAGTTTAATTTTCCTCTACCCCATTCAGTTAATGTTATTTGCCCGTTTGCTATTCAGTCTATGTTGTATCAAATTTTCTCGTCCTTTTTCCAACTGATAGCAGTCGGTGACCTCAGACAACAGGGCTATGGATTGAATCACAGTGGATTTCTCCTTGAAGTTGAGATTGATTCCTATGGGGAAAAAAAGATCCAGTCAAACATTTCAGTTGATTTGGAGAGACAGCAATAGATGCATTGCCAGGTCATGCAACATATGTCCAGTACGCTTTTACATTCATAAATTAATTTAAACAACAGTATACTGTTGATCAATCATGCTTCAATGATGAAGTCAAAATAGGTTTTGAAGCAACCTTTCTGTCAAAATTCCCTGACTCAACCTGTCCTTTAACTCACCTTCTCAATATTAGCTACTGGCTGCCATGCAAGTGCTTCGGTTGCTCTTCTCTTTTTTCTCTTTGAGCAGTGGACCTATGACATCTATTGGTGGATCTTTGCCTTTTGCAGGTCAGTAAGGCAAAGGAAGTGACAACTGTTAACCTAGGTAAAACCAAGTCTGTGCCTCAGTTCAGACTGAGAGTAGGCCTGGAGACCATAGATTGACTTAACATTTTCATGTAACTAGCATAAAAGTTAAAGTTAAATTGAAACTCTCAGCAAATTCATCTCTCATGCAAACAGTGGCTTTAGATGCATTTGTTGACTCAATTCAACAAAACTGCCCCATGTCAGTTGAGAGGTTGTAATTAGTTCCTAGGTTTCTGGTGATAAATAAATGGGCTGCAGTTGGTTCATTTCCAGACAGACCTGCAGAGCAAAAGGAGACTTTGCAAGTGGTGCCTCTAGGTTTACCCAGGCTGGATAACTATAGCAAGACTATGACTATTTCCACAGTTATTCATAAAGTTTGTTTTACTCTAAGTATCACTACAGGTGGAGACGGTGTGATGAAAAGGGTAGAGCATGTTTTTTGACTATACAGCATAGAGGCTCAAAAGTCCATGGCATGATCCATGGCTTGTTTACCTTCTGGCTTCCCTGACAATCAAACCAGCACTTGCAGCCCACTGCAGCGCGTCTATATGTCTGTCCTTCTTTGTGTTCCAGAAGTGGCAGTGCTGGACCTACTGGTTCATTTTTGCCTTCTGCAGGTTTGTCTTAGGATTTGTATCATAGATATAGTAAAGTTATTGATGAGACATCAGCACTTTACTACTTGGATATTTGAACTTAACATAAATGTCAAATGTTAAAAGGACATCTGGTAAGGTATGTTGGACTTATACAATTGATCTTTAATGTGATTTAAAAACACTCCAAATGGGGGCGCTGTGGCTCAGTAGGCTAAGCGTCATACCATAAACCCAGGGACCGGAGTTTGAGTCTTCCCCATGTCTTTTTCCCACTCATTTCCTGTCACTCTCTGCTGTCATTGCCATTGCGTTTTACGTTGTTTCCGTCTGAATGCTTTCTGGGTAAAAAGTGAAATCACCTGGTTGATTTGGACATTATGGTGTAATGAACACTTCTTCTGTTCAACCTTTGCCATTAACTTGAGTGCACTGTAAATCAGGAGGACAACATGGGAGTCAGTAGTCCAAATTTATGTAAAAAAGGAAGATGATCAGTAAGGAAAAAAAATAGTGAAACAATATCAATGGTGTCTATGTGCTGCAACAGCTTTACACAGACTGGCGCCACCTCATAATGTCAATTTTTACCCAGAAGACATTACATGTAAAAAACAATGCCAATTTCTGAGTAAAAGGATTGATGGGAAAAGGAGTGTTTTTTTTATATATATTGACGCCAACATCAATAACATAAGGCCAACATGGGTGACTAACCAGGGATCTTTTTAACATTTGTGAAAAATTAATGAAGCCCCAAATTGTTCAATTTTCTAGGCCATATTTCTAGAAAAACAAATGTAAATTTTTTCCCTGTTACTGATATATATATATGTTTTTTGTGGCAGTAGATTACATGTTCATTGGATATGTTCTCTTAAGTGTCAGTGTGATCATATGAACTGTACGCTTAATCAGAATGAAGTTTAGGTACAGTCTAAACTGGTGAAAGTGGGAATATTTAAGTGGATTATTCAGTTGTCTCATTGCAAGAAGCATGTCCAAGTTTTGAACAGGGAAAAAATAATACTAATTCTAACTTTTTATGACTTGGAATTACAGTGAGCAAGTATTATACTTTTAAAATATTTTTCCACAGAAACATTATAACAGTATATGTATATACAGTGCCCTCCATAGTTATTGGTACCCCTGGTAAAGACTGTAAGCTGAATCACATTAATCTGGAGAAAACACAATGCATCAAAAAGAAATAAAGATTTTCAACAAAAACACAAGTGGAATGATTGGCACTCCTATAAAATATGATAATAATGAGGCCCAGGCTAGAGTTGTGGTTAGAAATAAATCATTTTTCAAACCATATTGACTTCTTAAAGTTAACCGAAGTATCTGTGAACAATACTAGTTGTAATTCATGACTTCATGGTTCACACAGATATAAAAACTATGACACAAAGTCAAATGCCCAAGTCATTTTTCAACATGGCAAAGTCAATAGAATACATGTTTTAAATGCATTCAAGAAAGTGTGCTAGATAGATAGCACCACTTTTTATAGCAATTGGCTTTATCAAAAACGCTCCATTAGGAAATTCCAGTCAACTGAAACTATTACAAGCTTGCCTGGTTAACGACCCATGTTTATCTTGCCCCCATGCATAGTGAGAAGGGTGGTAAGAGAGGTTAAAATTCCCTAAGGACCACAGTTGGAGATTTCCAGAAATAAGAGCATCTTGGGATCACCAAGTCTTAAAAAGAAATTACAAGTGACCCCCCCTCATTAGTAGATTTATTCAAAATGCATACCAGGAAATGGGCATTCTAGTCATTTAATCAAATGTGATTGGGACTTCACCTAGATCATGTTTTATGGTCAGATGGGATTAAAATGGATCTTTTTGACTCTTGCTGGGTTAAGCGTGTAGAAGAATTACTATACTGAAAATAGCCCCCTGCCTTATGGTAGTTGTTATGGTGAAGGGTCTGTGATGTTTTAGGGTTGTTTTAATTCCAAAGGCCCTACGAATCTTATGAGGATGAATGCCAAATACTTGACCATTTTAAATCAAAATCTGTCTGTTGCTGTCAAGACAACAAAAGTCAGTCATACTTCGCTTATCCAGCAGGTCATTAAATCAGAACATAAATTCAGATAAATAAAAACATGGCTTACTGATCACAAAATCAGGCCTCAACCATGGTTGTTGCAGTACCCTGATATTAGCAGTACTGTAAGATAATAAATTGAGCTACAGAGGAGTAAGCACCAGAGAGGACCTGTGAATATGGACAATCTGGACAGAATCAATGAAGAGGAAGGGTCTTAAATCCATTTGTGTTCTCCAACTTTGTGGCATGTCAAAAGAGCTAACACTTACTTTATTGGCAAAGGGTAGCTTTACGATGTGCAAAATGCAGGGGTAACAATAATTGTGGCACATGTGTTTTTTGTACAAAATTATTTATTTATTTAAAATGCATTGTTCTTTATCAGAATGAATTGCATTCTATATATTGGAATATACATGTAAATCATAAATGTCATATATACAGTTAAGAGTTAATGTATATGTTATATACAAAGTTAACATAAACACACACTGAAACAGTAATGTCAGTATTTCATATATTGTTCTAATCATGGACATACATTTTGTCATTCCCAGTGTGATTCCAGCCCTTGTGGAGCTAACTCTCTTCATTGCTGTCTTTGGCTTAAAAAAGAAGCCTTTCTGACAAGTAGATGCCCAACTGATAGCTGTGTCTCGAAATTATGACAACCACCTGACAGTTTAAATACATTCATTTGTTTAGCATGCAGTAGTATGGTGTCATTTTGTTTACCTTTTTAATGTTTAATAAACGTTTTATATGAAAATTAATTTGACCATAATTTGTCATTTACTATAATGATGTAAGGCAGTGGTTATCTACCTGGGGTAGGGGGTACACAAAATAAATCTGTTAATGGGTTCTCAGCTCTCACCAGCATAAAGATAACATGGAGAGATCTTACACCCAGATTTTTCCCAATGCAACCCTACAAGCCTCTACATTGTGTACCACACAATATGTGTTCACCATTTGTGTAACATTTAGTTTATTTATGCAAATCATATTTATGTGAATATTAATTGTTACAGGAAACAGTCCACGATGCAGGGGGACTCGGGTATTCGGTAGGACTCTAAGTATCAACTTCAAGGAGAAATCCACTGTGATTCAATCCATAGGGGGTACGAGTCAGTTAAAAGCTTGGTAACTGCTGGTGTAAGAAGTTGAATTGTAGGAAAATTTGTGAAAGTTGTGTTTGTCCAACTTGATAAGATATTTTATCTTGCACATGATATTTCTGTCAATAACTGTCTTGAAATAAAAAAAATGGTGATGGGTAGTTTTCAGTTTTATACATAAAATAATTATGTAAATAAATACATATTTAGTTTTGGTGAATTAGGAAAATGTGAATGGTACATTTGATTTCTGCGGATGTATTATTTATTTATCTACGAACCGGAAACTAACATTAAAATGACGACATGCACGCTTGCACAGTGCAGCCAATCAGGTACAACAACTGTTTCATTTGAAAACCTTGGCGGTGCGCTCTGGCCGAACACTGTTGTTTTGAGAACACTGAAGACAGACGGCATGTTTTAAACCTTCTCATCGATACGAAAGTTTTCATTATACTCCTGTTTATTTTACAGTATAACCGTACTCGTGGAATTCGAATTATGCAGGTAAGCTGAAATTCATGACTTCGAAAGTCAAGATAAAAAGTGGTCAGGAAATTAGCCGAGTTAGCCAACCAACGTAAATTGGGTCCTTGTTAGTTCCCCTCGCGTATAGCTCTTGGAATTATTTTTTATATAATTTTAATAATATCGTAAACAGTGAGGAACATGGTACCCCTGACCTGTCATAGTAGTTATATAGTCATCTGTTATCTAATTTATTCCGTAACCCATGAACGACACGGATTGCAAGAATTATTTTAGCTATGCTAGCTAGTGACGTTAGCTTTTCAGCAAAAATTAGCAAATCCATGTGACGTTGAGGGTTTCCCAGGCTTCCCAAGAGTTATGGTTAGAAATACAAGTCGTTTTGTTGTTTATCAAAAATAACATAAAACAGATGTCACTGCACAAAATGCTAGATATATTGTTGAGGCTTAACATCATCGTCATCCGTTAAAAATTCGTGTATGTCTTGTTGTAGAACAAGGAGAATCGCGAGCCCAAGGGTCCTGCCGGGCTTGTAAGTTTTTCTTGTGTCTACTATTAACGTTACTGGAAAATGAAATCTGTGAATGTTGCTAGAGTAGTCATCTGCTGTCGCCGTTGTCTTTAATTTGGTTACTTTTATCTTACACTGTAGTTGGCAGGACCTCAGCGTGTGGAGATCAACCATTCCTCTGACGGTTCAAATAAGAATGCTATCACGGGTAATGTATGAATTCTCATCTGACCCAAAAGTCACTTGCTTTAAAACATATCATATATATAACTTATTTATTCCCTATACTAGGTCCAGGAAGAGTGCAAGCTAGCTCCACCACTCAAAAGTATGCTTTCATTTATTTGTTTAGCTGCTCAGTCTTCTTTTTACAATGTTGCATGATCATACTGAGAACTCACTGTGAACTAATATACCTGTTTTGGTAGTATATTGATCTCTAGACAAGAACAAGACGGTACCATTAAATAGGCATTCAAACGGAATGTGCATTAATCAAATTTTTTGTAATTGTTTTATTCAGGAGGATAACCATAAAAGATTTTGATATCGGCCGTCCACTTGGCAAAGGAAAGTTTGGAAATGTATACCTGGCACGTGAGAAAAAGCTTAAAGTCATTGTGGCTCTGAAAGTGCTTTTCAAGTCTCAGATGGAGAAAGAGGGAGTAGAACACCAGCTGAGAAGAGAGATTGAGATCCAGTCCCACCTCAGGTGTGTGTGTGTGTGTGTGTATGTATGTGCGCGTGTATGTGCACGCATTTAGATTTATCTTCGGTGACACAGTAAAACAGAATCTCACAAGTCACATCCTGGCCCAAATCCCCCTGCTCCCCACTCCAAATAAGTTATATTGCATCCCAGTAATCCTATTGAAGGAGTTCGGACATTTTTTTTTTACCATGGACATCTGTCGTTTCATTTGAGGGTCAAAACTCACAATTGCTTTGAATAGAAACCCATTGGAGTTGTTAAACTCCAATATGTGAAACCTGGTGTGTCGGCTACATATCATAGTAAATATATGCCTTTCCATTTGAAGGCATCCCAATATTCTTCGTTTCTACAACTACTTTCATGATGCCACACGAGTATTCCTGGTCCTGGAATATGCTCCAAGAGGTGAAATGTACAAGGAATTGCAGCGTTGTGGCCGATTTGATGACCAGCGCACTGCCACGGTAAGAGACTTGTCCAGAAAGACTGAAAGACACTGAGATGTCTTGCTTATCGGTGTGGGTTTAAAGCAGTCGTCCTATGCTTTTGACTCTTGTTTGTAATTGATTGTGATTACTGGATAGTAAACAATAACCAAAAGTTATTGAATATGAGTTTGCAATGGGAACTGTAATCCAGACTTTTTGTGCATGTGCAAGAACATTAGGGTTTTTTGCTATCAGGCTGCAGTGTTATACTTCTGTTGTTGAAAATCCTCTGATGAAGACTGAAGAAAATGGAGGGTATAGGTATTAACATGCCACACATCCTCAACAGTACATGGAGGAGCTGGCAGATGCCTTGCAGTACTGCCATGAGAAGAAGGTGATCCATCGTGATATCAAACCAGAGAACCTCCTGCTTGGTTTCAGAGGAGAGCTGAAGATTGCTGACTTTGGCTGGTCTGTACATGCGCCATCTTTGCGGTAAGACGTTTTGTTGGTCTTGTGTGTCTCTTTAACCAAGTTACCTAAGGGGGGCGGTTGGTGGTGTTTTAGTTAACAGCAGCCAACACTTGAGGACAAGAATTCAAAGTGTGGAGGTGGCTCCGGCATCCAATGGATCCTTAAGAAGTCTCAAATTGTCTTAAAGTTGGTTTTTCCGCATCCAAGAACTAAAATTGTCAGGAATTATAGCCACTATGTTTGAGCAGGATGATGATTTTGTGTAGATTATTTCTGCTTTGGCAAAGCCTTTATGCCCTGCAATCAGTCATCGGACTACATTCTGCACTTTTTCTCCAACAGTTAAGCTATATTGAAGGAAGAAGTATGTTGGCATTTATATAGAATAAGTTGACACTGCTTGTGGTAATGGTATTTTCTTTTTGATTTTTGTATAAAAGTCTTGAGTCATTAAATATACTGCCAACAATTATTTTGTCAATGAAGGCAAACCAGTTTCCATTTCCCCCTCTAAACACTCAACCACAACTAATGCTTGTCTGGTAATTTCTCCTGTCACTTTTTTAAGCGATGTTAAGTGACCTTCATGAGATCTGATTTGTTTGCATATTTCTGCACAGTTTGCCATGTTTGGCTCCACACAATATACATAAGTGGATTAAACATTTGATTCTTTCTGTCTTTTAATCAAGTGAATTAAACATAGGACTTGTAAAATCTTATTCATGGCTGGTTGACTACTTTCTCTGAATTCAGACGTCGGACAATGTGTGGTACTCTGGACTACTTGCCCCCTGAGATGGTGGAGGGCCACTCCCATGACGAGAAGGTGGACTTGTGGTGTATTGGGGTTCTGTGCTATGAGTGCCTCGTGGGGAACCCTCCATTTGAATCAGCTAGCCACTCCGAAACATACAAAAGGATTACTAAGGTTTGTTAATCAAGCTTATTACAGGTACACTATGGAGGACGGCCTCCATTGTAAGAGTGATTGAATGACCTGTGACAAAGGGACTGTTGTCAGAAAAAAAAACATTGAAATGTTTAGACTGAACTCTTTTTGATGAATTTAGATAGTTTCAAGATTAAAGAAATTTATTTGTCACATGCCTGAATGTTCAGATACGAAGAGCAGTAAAATTTAAATTATGACCTAATTCTCCCCTGTGCAAGTAAGAATTTCTAATAATAAATAAGTGGAATATTATTTAAATGGAAATTGCATAAAATGATTTCAGTAATTGATGTATTCATGAACTGTATGGCTTGGCGGAGGAAGCTCCCTCTAAGTTTTAGTTCTGGCTTTAAAAGAACAGAACAGTGCTTTCCAGAGGGCAGCCTTTGAGGGTTGTTTGCCCCACTCTAACAACACCTTGTATATACACCCTGGCACAATAGCCATGGGGGGTGTACTATGAAGCCAGGTTACTGGCTAACCTAGGTATCATCTGGAGTAACCAGGAGCTTCAGATACAACTGATGCTCAATATAGGGTTCTTTTAGAGATCAGTGGTAACTCCCAAAGCTACCCAGGTTAACCAGTAACCTTGCTTAGTAGTACAGGCCCCTGGTGATTTCCCGGCAATATCCTGTTTATATGAACCTATCCTGTTTCTATACTCTGTATATTTTTTCCCCTCCATTTCAGGTTGATTTGCAGTTTCCCAAGGTGGTGTCTGATGGAGCCAGGGACCTGATCTCGAAACTCCTTCGCCACAGCCCTATGATGCGGCTGCCCCTCAAGAGTGTAATGGGTCACCCCTGGGTGCGGACAAACTCCAGACGGGTCCTGCCTCCTGTTTGTAACCCTCGGGTGGAAGGTGTCTAAACTTTGTTTGAGGAGACTGTTTAGCTTTGATTTCTCATTTAAATGTCCTGTGGGGTATTTTAAGTAGGATGTTGATACACCTAGCTAAGTAAACCCAGAGAAGGTGATAAACCTAAACAGAGTAGCCTGCTGACTCTGTTTAATTAAAAGAATGAGGACTCCTCCCCCCCCCCCCCCCCCCCCCCCAGTCTGTGTTGTATTATATAACTGTGGGACTCTTGCCTTGCTATACAAGTGTAGATACATACTGCTTGGGTTCATCTGTTCCAAAAGCTGTCCAAGGTTTTTTTTTTTTTTTTTTTTCCCCTTCACCTCAAGAAGTGAACTGTGGCAATTTATTTTTCCCAAGGTTACAAGAATGTTTGCTCTTTATTAACTATTTTCATTTTTTCCATCACTGTTTTTATCATTGTTTTTAAAGTATATATTGAAGTTGTAGTATTACACTGCAGTGTACATATTGTTTTAAAATCCACAACCATTTACAACTTGTACTGTCATCTTTTGCCTTTAGAATTTCTGTCCTGTGTTGAAACGTATGAGAGTGGCTATATATGTCTGTCAGTCACTTTTATGTGTACTGTTTGTGGATTCGCGTGAATAAAATGTACAACCTTAAATTTAGGGGTGTCAGTGGTTTCTGCGGAAGCCGTATGGTAGCGTGGCCGAGCGGTCTAAGGCGCTGGATTAAGGCTCCAGTCTCTTCGGGGGCGTGGGTTCGAATCCCACCGCTGCCACATTGTTTTTGATCAGTAATAAACTCATTTCACAAAGATACTGGTACCAATGAGTATGCTGAGAGCGTTGTGTGACAGTGGCCCTGAAATGTCGACTCCGGACGCTATGCACATACTAAAGTTGGGGGAACTGTTGACACCTTTGAAAAGGAGCTCTTAGGATTTAACAGTTGCATTATGGAAAAATGCTGAATCATACCTTCAGATATGTTCCAATTAATTTGACTGAGTATCGTGTATCGAAGTTTTGGATGGAGCCTCAACAACAGGGGGCGCTGTGTAACTGAAATGTTAGTTGGCTTCAAATGATCCGGAAGTGAAAAGACTGACTGAAAATATTCGAACACAAGGGCAGGGATGTAATGACAGTTTTTTTGATATAGAGTGCACAGCAAAATTGGGAAGGCACTGTCGTGTTTAATAAATTTTATATGTTCAATTGAGTAAATAAAGATGTCTATAATTGCGGAATTTAGCAGAAGCCTAAGGTTGTTGGGACAGATTAAACCATGCAGACACATGGAAGTTATGTTAACCATCCCAAGACACATACAGCATTTTACGGGTAAGGACTTTCTGAGCTACAAATTCCATCTTTGTATTTACACATCTAGCTGAAATATCTAATAGGCATAGCCTACAAAATAACCTGACGGCAATTGATTAACCGTTCTCTTCTGCCCTCAAGTTCGTAGTTTGAGTCAGGCAGCAGCCAAAAGCGAGCCTGAGGTCAATGAAAATGAAGCCGTCAACAAGGCATTCGTCAACAGAAACCCCCGGAATCTTGAACGGATGGCTATAGCAATGAAGGACAGAGGTTGGGCAACCACTTACCCCTCAAGAGAATTCTACCACAGGTAACGTTAACCTACCGCGGCCTACAGTGCATGCATAAATTCTGTCCAGTTTTGTTTAGTCGCGTTTCTTTCCATACCAGGTGATTTTATTGAACATTGGTCATGATGACAGTTAAAACATAATCCTTTTCTGGAGCAGTATCTGTTACCCTTTAAATATACACATGATTGTTGATTATTGTATTACCTAGAATAATTTTAGGTGTCAATCTGAATTCCTTAGACTCCACTTGTCACGGACACAGCATCATATCACAGCTGAGGTGTACTCTAAGGACTCCACAGAGCCTGTAATCACTTGCTCCACAAAGGAGTGGGCGATTAAACGTGAACTGGCCTCCACGCGGTCCGTGGCCGCTTGCCAGGCGGTGGGTGAGGTGCTTGCCCAGAGGTGCCGGGAGGCTGGTATCACGCGCATGGTTTTTCGTGAGCTGTCTTGGAGGTTCCGCTGCGAGTCGGTAAGTGGGTACTAAGTTATGTCTCTAATCCTGTATATAATTCCCTTACAGTCAAATATCTTCGTACAATACTCAGTGTGGCACCTATAACCATGGTATGCACAGCTGAAGTTGATCAGAACATCCTCCAATTCAGTAAAAAGGATGGTTTATTAATTCCAGTAACACTGACAGAAGTGTCAGTAGTGGACTCAGCATTTTACTTCTTTTAATGGCCATCCTGATTGGCTCAGTTTAGCAAGCTAAAGTTAGCTACATTTACCCTGGTGATAATGAAGATGGCGAGTTAGCAAGCTAACATAAACCAAAATTGTCCTCAATATCGCGTTTAGAGGTGTATCAAGTTGACGAAGTGCAAGGGACAGTTTGAACAGCATGAACAGCTGAAAGCATTGCCCTCGGAAATAAGTAAAGCTCCATCTAAACTGTGTTAGGTATAACTATTTGCAGGGCACCTGACTGACTTCCATCCAAAACTAACCTCTGTTTTCCCCCACGATACCCATAAGGAGCTTTTTTTGTGGGCGCAACGGGGCGTTGACCAGACTTGCCATCTGTATCTATAATTAGAAAATTTGGTTTGTAAGTTGGGCTGGTTTTGGTGACATTTAGGCCAGTAGCATTTAGGGGAAACATATTAGACCCCATAGCCCATATCTTTTCTGAGAGCTTATACCCTCAGTATTTGACCTATAATATTTTTTTTACATGTCCCACCCCCTCCTAATTTTGAAGCCCATGCTTATTTTGGGGAGGGAAATTACAAATTTGGTGCATTTCTCATGCAAAACAGTCTGTGAAATATAGGAAAAGGTAATTAACCCCCATAAGTAATACTTTTTTTGAAAGCAGAGGACTTCAGGATATCAGTAAACATAAACTGAGACAGGTCGTACTCCCCTCCCTTAGGTCATTGCGCTGGTACTGGTGACTGGCGTGTAGCCAATACATTTGGACCTGAGGCATTAAGGGGAAACTAATCTACCCCTTATAAGAATACGCCACCCCCAGGTGAAATTGAGTCTATTCCCGCAGTCTATTGAGTCTATTCCAGCTGACCCAGCCATTGTCTGAATCTGGCAGCACTGACTTTAGCTTAGCTTAGCATAGTCGCTGTAATCTAGTGTTGCCAAGTAGCTTAATATGGCAAAAGTAAATCAATTCACTCAAATTTTTTTGTAATTACTTTGCGTGACCTGTGCATTTAGATCGAGAACAAATGACAATACAAATTAACACGAAGGGACTGACCAAGCGGAATTTGGATGAGGGACTATATTCCGCGGAAGCACAGGCAAAGCACCGATGACAGGCGTAAAGACGCCACGCAGCACCTGGAAATCCCTATCCCCCGACTTCCGCCAACACGCCAAGGTTAATACATTGATTTTGCAAAATGTCTTAATCTTTGAGGTTAATACATGTGTGATTTACACAGGATGCATTTCTTTTCATCATTCTACTTTATCTGATTGTGATTGAGGTAATTTTTGAGGTCTGAGATCAATACAAGGGTGAGGTCAATAAATTTTTTTTTGAGGTTTATACATAGTGCGGCTTATATTAGGGAAATTTCTGTATACGGCCGATACCTTTGGGCCTGTGGCTTGAACGGAAGTCATCAACCCTCCTAAACCATACATTCTCTAAAGCATAACAGGGTATCAGTAAGCATAAGTGATAGATAGGGCGCACCCTCCTCCCTGGAGGGTGACTCAGCGGAGGGTAACTGAAATAAATCAATATATGCTGTTGGTTTACATTGCTGAGAGCTATTGGAAAGTATGAGAACGAGAGAGTTTGGTGCAACGTAGACCGAATTCACAAAACACTAACTGATGGGGTCACAGCAAACTTTGCTTCAGTTTTGTTGTCCTGTGCCCTCATTAGTTAGTGTTGGCTGGCATTTTCCAAATTCGGTCTACTTAGTACCAAATTCTATCGTGCTTTTACCTACCGACAGCTCTCAGCAACAGGAATTAGAATAGAAAGAACAGGAATATTGATTTATTCAAATCATTGATTCGGGTTTCTCCTTCAAGTGGACAACACTTAGCTTACCATGTTTTTTTTCCCTTCATATTTTGTCACTATGTCTCGAACATTTAGTTTGAGAATATAGAATAGTAAATCTGAAAGCTTTCATAAAGTATTCTATTTTTTGTCTTTCAGGTAACAGCATTTTGGACAGCTTTGAAAAATGGAGGAGTCTCTTTAAGTGAACCACGACGGAAGTACATCTGAATCAAGACTCTACTTTCCTTTTTTTCTGTCTCACAATAAACAAACTTTATTCAATACCTGTTTGGCAAAGTTTATTTGCAGCACAGTTATACAATGAATAGCTGGAGTCTACAGCACACTTCTATAAAAAGGAGACTATTTCTCTCCAGGTACACAAAAAAGTAGTTGTGCTGAAGAGACAAGTCATTTTCAGAAGTGCAACTTCTGGGTCATATAAAAACCTGACTAAGCAACTGACAACTTTGCAGACTAGAAGCAGAATTAATGTTCTTGACTGAGTTGTCTGACAGTGTTGTTCAGCAACCACTGGGGTAAGAGAATGCTCTAATTAGTCAACAGTTATAGCAGTAATTCAGTGATGTTCTAGGGAAATGGACCCCTAATTGGGAACCTTTTCACATTAGGATTGATCAAGGGCCCAGGTCATTCCTCAGGTTACACAGACTGTACATCAAACTGCATTTGCCTCACAGACTCTCTTGGATTTTTAGTTGGCTGAATCAAACAAAGATGTTCTCTAAAATCAACAGCCCTTGACTAACTTGAGTTGGTTGTAGTTACAGGTTATCACTGCTGGTGAATTGTTATATTGGAAAATGATGACAGGAATCAAATACTTTCATAGCAATTTATTCACTTTAACAGTGTACTTGTAAACAGTACAGTGAATACCTTTATACAATTCCCAAGACTAAGGCAATGCATAGGGATAGTTTCACACTGATCAACACGGAAATGAGTTTGCTATGGATGTTTTGGTTACATACGGCCTCAGTATCCATCTATTTTGAGTTTTTTTTACTCAAATCAGTGGTTTCATGAATATCTACTGAATTACATGTAATATTTATGAATGGTAGGAGAGAGCGTGCTATGGCTAGATTCATTATAACTGATCTGAAAAAGGATGTATTTTTTTTAAACCAAGAGACAAAATGTAGTTAGGTTATGTGGCACTGAAGCTGTCATGTTTGTTCTTACTATTCCAAACCCACTTCTATAAGGCCCAGTGTTACTAGAAGCCATGAAGGGATTGACCTGTAGCATGATCCAAGTATGTGGTGCTCAGTGTTCTTCCTGTAGCCCCGTTCTGCACGTTCCAACCTTTTCTATTCTACTTAACCCACTGTTCATAAACCAAACAGTCTATTTCATGAAAAGCATGTTTTTATTAACAGTAGAGGAGTGGCTGGAGAAAGGATAGCTTTAAGAAATTATGTAGTGCAGGCGTAGAGACTCCAGCAGTTCAGAAAAACACCATTCTAATCCGACATCATACCTTTGAGAAATGTTCTACTGGTTAAAAAAAAAAGAAAAAGAAAGAAATACAAGAATTTCTCAGTGTATATGTGCAAATAAATCAAATTTCTCTTCAGGATTTCAGTTAACAGCTAATCCCTCCAGCATATTCCATCAGACTTGTATACCTAGAATGCAACATAAAGAAGAAATTCATGCTGGCTGTGCATTTGATAGGGAAAGTGGAATCATTTAGATTCAGCTTCATTATTGAATGCTTTTTTAACTTGGCAAATTGTTAATACAGTACTCAGGGCTGGAATCCTGAATCAAATGTATTCCATATCATAATTTGAACAAGTTAACAAGACAAAACACCAGACTTTGTAGTATCATTGTCATGCATAGAAACATACACATAAATACACTATATGTTCTTGCATCACCACAACAGAGGACAGAATCACAGGGTCTGAGAACACACAAGTCTTAAAAATATAAACAGCAGCGACAGTGGAAAATGTTTCTTGTGAACACCAATCAGTGCTAAGTCTCGAGGTGATATTTTTCAGCTTAAATGATCCCTGAACACCAGTTTGAGGGTGTGCATTCCACGGTCTACTAGAGACTTGTTACCAACCCCTTTTTATTACAATGTAGAAATAGTGAGGCCTAGAAAGAATGCCATATTATATCTGTGACGTGATTTATTATGGCAGGTTATGTCAGGTGATAGGACCCCCATGTTCAGATGATGTATCAGAGTAAATCACACGGGACTCTTTAAAGATGGGTTTTTGGGTTGCAGGGGCACAGTTGACCGTTAGCAAGTTAAGTAAAAGTAAACACTGGATGATTACTTCTCAAAAGAGTCATTCTCTTAAGGCACTGAAAAAAGGCGGTCCGAACAGGTTCAACCATGCAAGGATGACAGTCGCACAGAAAAAAGAAAGAAGTCTGTTTTAAGCATTTTTGGCACATTAAAAAGTGTTTCAGACATAAACTACATACTTGATTTAGTCCACAGTCGGTAGCTTATAGAGTTTTTAAAAGGTATAGTCTCCCACTCCACTTCAGAAAAGTGTACAATGGCTCAAGGGTATGTTCCCACAGACATTACAGCATTCTAGTTCAATTCATACATTTGTTCATTATTGGCCATTGAGTTTTAAGGACTTCTGCTTCCTGTTTTGTTGAGGACTTAGTAATTCCAGTCTCTCAGAAATAGGACATTGGGATAACTTGACAGGTAAGGCCGAATGAAAACGGGCAGTTTTGGCCTAACATGCCATTAATTTCACATGGGATGTGATGGCAATATTAAATTACCCGATAGCATTCTGAACAATGTTTCTGTAGTAGATGTTAAAATAACACTATAAATTAGTAAAAATGACAATAAAATATTTGAAATAGAAACCTCTCAAAAGACCATACCTGGCAGTATACTGCATTCACATTCTGACACAGAGGAAGTAATAGGAATAGCAAAGAGGATCAGATTACCTGAGCATGGGAGGAGAAAACCATCACAAAATATCAAATGCTTGTCATAGTATACAGGACATGAAGTTGAAACAACCACCCTCCACCCCATCCCAAGTGAAACAATAAAAATGAAGAAATAATAATAATAATAATCATGATAATTAAAAACAGAGGACAGGTTCAGGCTCTCTGGTGCTACTTGAACCTTTTTCTGAGTCGTGACTGCGTGACCGATAGAAGGCAAGCGTGTGTGCTGAAGCAGGCCAACACCCAGACAAAGGCACACAATGTGCGTGACATTAAATAATACTAACGCTATGCTCAGAGAAGACAGGAGGGTGTTTTTTTCCCCAGACTTGCTACTGAAGGCACAGGGAGTAGATGGGGAGAGGAACATAACAAAAACGATGAACTGCATGGCGTTGTTTTACCATCTCAGAGACAAAGAGAAAAGTATTTGGAAATGAAAAAATCATTTTGAAATAAAAGCTTCTGCCTTAACTCTCTGGATATGCACATTGCTGAATTCTGTCATTTAGGCAATCTGTCATTCATAATTCCAGGATAAATATAATAACATAAAACCAGGAAATGTAGGCCTCATCCATTTACCTAACATCATAAGAATTACAGCATGCTGTCAATTTGGCACAAAATTCTAATTCTGTTTCAACCCACTACTTCTCTTTTCTAAATCATTTACTCCCAAGCAGGCATAAAAACACCTCCATTTGGAACTTGACTCTAAAGTAGGGTCCTCCTCTCAAGGTCTTTGGAATTTGATACTGGAATGTCTTGAGACCGAACTGACTTCAGAGGACATCAAGGGCTAACTCTTCTCTCTTTGATCTCCCACTGTGTTGAAAAGTTGAGGCAGAGTGTCTTGTTTTGTCTTTAAATAATAAATTATACATACTAATATTGTATATATATATATGTGAAGAATATCTTTGGATAGTAAAAATAAATGAAGTATGACAAGACATGCATCTCTTTCTTAGTGTCTCTGATCTTGTCCTTTACTTCATTTTTACTCCCATCCTGCCCCCCTCCCCTTCAACCACTCTTTTCATTGTCCATCTCTCCGCCTGCGCCTCCCATGGTCTCTTCTGCTTTACCCACATTCTCTCCACTGCCCTCCTGATCCTGGGGCAGAGTCTTGTTTGGGCCCTCCCCTTCCTGTTGCTTGCTGCTTGCTGCTTGACTACTTGGTTCAGGAGACACGTCGACATGGGCCCGCTGATGGGCAAGGGCCCTTCGGCCATGGCTCCGCTTTCGCTGAATAGGCGATCTCCGCTGGACTGCTGAAAGCTGTGATGAGGGAAGAGCAGAATGTAATTAGCAAATCCACAGCTGAAGTAGAAAGTTGTTTTGTTTCTCCCGATTCTCCCCAGTTTCCCTCCTGCTCACCTCCTTGTCACTGCCATCATCATCCAGCTCACTAATGGACTGCATGAGGGAGAAAAGGTTCATTCTGCCACTTCTGTTTGGACTAGGAGACACCTGGGGGAGGGGGGGGTGAAGAAAGGTAAAAGAGAAAATGACAAAGGGTATGTGGGCAAACAGGAGGAAATCAAAGACATGCCAAGAAAGACAGAAGACAAGTGGGAACAGAACTAAGTTACGACAGAAGAGTAACAAAAAAAAATGCAGATGACGTTTACCAGAAAGATGCGAGCTATTAGCGTATAAAACGATCTTTTTTCTGTAACTTACTTTGTCACTGTCATGGACTGTTATGGTTGGGTTTGGGTTTGAACTGACTGACAGTGGAGCAAGTGCATCTGGAGCAGTCAGAGTTGGATCGGCAGGCTCTTCAAATACCTGATGGAAAGAAACCAACAAAAGCAAAGTTTAACATGTTAGCAATTAGATGCATCTAGTTTAAGACCACAAATACCCATTCTATCCACCAGGGGGAGACCTCTGGCCACTTGAGTTCAAAGACATCTTCAGGTTTTGTCTGAGTGGCAGCTTCACCAGTTTGAGTTTTAGTTTTGACTTCAAGTTATCTTTAAACAACAATAAAATTTTAAGTGATACAAGCTGTGTATCACCAACTCATTCACAACTTAAAAGTGCCCTGCCACACAAAAACGTTTTTACCTGTTGTTTTTGCAATAAGACAGGTCTATACGAGTTTGAGCTATATGGTGCATGTGAAAATGTAATAAAAGCTTCACCGTCTGCAACAGCTATTGGAAATAAACAGAAAAATCAGGCCAATTCGAAAAGCCACTAGTAGATGGCACTGCATTATTGCCCAATCCATGCTCTTCTGTATTCGATTAGTGCCCCACAAAATCCTAACTATGAAATCCTAACTGAATATTCGTAAAATAAAGATAACAGGCAGAACAGCAACATCTTGCTGTTAGTATGCTGAATAACAGGAAGTTAGGGACAAGCGGCTGCAGTGAAGTTTTGGAGAAGTCCCTTTTTACTTCTGTGTTCAGCGCATTTCGAAAAGAATGACTTGTCAACTTTGGCGAATACTATAGGCTTTGTAAGTTTTAACCTGTGGTTGTTACAGTAACCTTGCCACAACGAAGCAGTTATCTGGTTATATTGGCTAGTGTGAAACCCTACACATTACAAACTTACCGTTGCAAAGTGTCCCCAAGCAATTGGTGGATGTGCTTATGATAGTCTATCTTCCACACTTTTAGGTCTTTGTCTCTTGCAATTCTGACATTAGCGAACTAATGTAAATAGTCTATTCACTTGACATGCCTCGAATTAGCAAATCAGAGCACAGCTGATTATCATAGGCGCTTTACTCGAGGGCTTTTTAAGTTGCATGTGGCGTTGTTATGTCTCCTAGGACCGTTTTTAGTTACATACCATCTATGAAGACCTCAGAGAACGATTTAAAATACCCTACAGAGGTATGGCTGGGCACCTTTAATGAAGTAATGCTAGAAAAATCCTGTTGGTGTTTTTATAATGTGGTTTTGAAACACTTTCAAATGAGTTTCATAAATACTAACTTCTAAATCTTCATCTTTGTCCTCATCTGGGCTCTCAGATCCTTCCTCCTCTTCTTCCTCGTCATCTTCTTCCTCGCTTTCCTCCTCCTCTTCTCTGTCCACGGACTTCTGACGAAAGTCTTTGGACTTTCGTCTCCAAAGAGTACTGTGACGCTGCTTACTGCTCACACCAAACACACAGACAGAAGATGATTCATTCCAGCAATCCAGGGACTCAGGTCCAGAACACATTGGGACTGATCAGTGGAACCTGTACTGCAGTAAAAAGTCTGGTCTTCACTCAAACAGGCCTAGGATTGCATTTGTTAGACAGGAGCTGATAAAACAATTCCTAGTTGTTACAGATACTGTACCGTATTCTATATAATTTTAAGTTCCATGGAAGTAGGATACGTTTGATAAGAGTGTCCACTGAGCTTATGAATATAATCATTAAATGGCTCTGTTGTGGTACGTTTCACTGACATGGAATGAAGTTTGCCAAAATCTGGTGGTCTAAAATTTCTTAAATCAGAAGCCACAAAATAAATTAATTTAAAATGATATTCTGGCAAAAAGCCATTCAGTAAGAAGCATAATGTATTGCCCACTGATCATAAGGGAATAAAATAAGTCCCTTCAGTACTAAACAAAACCCATCATGTTCACCCTGTGGGGACTTATTTCCCATAGACCAGCAGACACCACAGTAACCCCTGCTCATCATTACAAAACTAAGTACCTCTTTGTGCACTTCAAAGTGGAGAGGGATTGTGGAGAGGAGAGTGTGTGTGTACTGGGTCAAGGTGTGTGTGTGTGTGTGTGTGTGTTTGTGTACGGGGAGTGGCTATACCTGGCACTGAGGATGCCGCTGTAGGTGTGCAGCTGCTGCATGAAGCCGTCGTTAGGCTGCACGATGGGCCGGCATTCACGCACGTGCAACAGAGCCTCCTCCAGGGTCAAGTTCTGCTGCTTCATCAAGAACGCCATCACTGTGGACGCAGAGCGGGACACGCCCATCTTACAGTGCACCAGCACCGCCTGCCCACTTTGCCTGCCAGCATGCAGTGGAGAGATAGGATTATTGTCATCTCAAATACATTAATTAAAGCTGAGTAACAACAACAATAAAGCATCACGCCTAAAACAAAGCTGCATGTTACCATATTGTTTATCAGATTACATCAAATGACAATGCTTAATATGGCCATTTTTTCTTAAAACAATATATTGGGAGTTTTTACTATTGGGCAGTAATTGGGTAGCTGTGGATCGTCTTTAAGGCAAGGAGCCCACCTATTGTGATTTTAAATGCAAGCGTATGTGTATATATGTGTGTGTGTGTATGTGTGCATGTGTATGTGTGTCATGAAAAGCTCACCTGGCAGAGTTAATAAAGGAATATGTGTTTTTCCAATGAGGCAGCAGGTCTGTGGACTCCACATCATACACCCTGATGTTCATGTAGGTGAATGATCCTGGGTAGAAGTTGTCGATCTCCATGGTGACATTTAGGATGTAGCCAATGCTATCAGAGCAAATGCACATGATTAATGTCTGTTAAAAAAAGACACACATTTTCACAAACCCACAAGCATCCTGTGGTATTGAGCGAGTCAGTCAGTCACACACACACGCACGCACGCACGCACACACACACACACACACACACACACACACACACACACACACACACACACACACACACACACACACACACACAGACCTCTGAACATATTTGAGTCAAATTCTTGATTAGTGTACAACCTAAGGGTGCTACATAGATTTCATCAGTGCCAAGTTGAAGTCAGAGAGGTAAACAGCGCGGGTAGCGTCTCCTATTCTTAAACCTTAGATGTGGAGAGACAAAAACAGCTTCTCAGGTCTTACTTGTTTTTCTGCAGCTCTTCAAAATTGGCAGCGTTCCACTCAGAGCCCTGAGAAAAGAAGCAGTTTCACTTAAAAGTTTTATTGAGCTCACAAAACACCCATAGCTCCCCGACTCCTATCTAATTATGTGTGTGTGTGTGTATTCCCTCACCAAATAAAGGTAGTCCAGTATTTTGGAGGGTTTGTCCATCTGTGCCATGGTAACCATCATCTCGTTATCTATGAACTCTTTGTAGTCCTTCATGTCCATGTCCATTTTGGATTCCAGAGTGGTTCGGACCTATGGATGATGGACAGACACACCCACGCACGCGCGCACACACACACACACACACACCAGGAATATCAGACTGCGCTTGATATGGACTAAGTCTACTTTTCTTGTCTCTCTGTCTGATAATGCCTGGATGCGCTGGATACAAGTGTGTGTGTGTGTGAATAACTCATTGTGGAGCGTCAGCTGCCTTTCTGTTAAATCACTTGATAACCTTTCTTGTTTGGTCTTCACCTCTCCTTCTACTTAACCCCACCCTAGCACAAATTCCCCTCTTAGCCCCTCTCTCCCTCTTTTTCCCTCCCTTTATCTTTCTTCTCTCTCTCTCTCCCACCCCTTCTTCTTCTCTTTCTCTGTCTTTCTCCCTCCCTCTTTTTAAATCTCTTTCTCACTCTCTTTCTGCTTACTTGTTTAGAGGTAATTTTCTCTAGATCTTCTGTCCTCATGATCTCTCGGAGTAGTGCTTTGATCCTTCTCTCCACAGACTCTCTCTCCAAGGAGCTGCAACGTGAGGAACAGGAGCAGCATTCAGTCAAACTGGTGTGGTATGAAAAACTTCCACAGGCATCATTAAATTGGCTGCATACTGACCTCTGGCCCATACTGTCCTTCCTAACTGACTCCAGTCCAGTCATGGCAGCCCACTCGTTGAGACAGGACTGATCCGACTCCACGTGGCTGTGGTAGTGCTGAGACCACTCCAGGCCACAGCCGGGGATGACCGCTCCCTTCACTGCCCGCTCACAACAGCCATGCAACGCCTGCAGCACGGACCTGCCATCACAGAGGACACACACACAAGCATAAGCACACACACATGAGCAAACAATAACAAAAACATAACACTATAAATCCTTGAATAAAAGCCTGGTCTTTTATTTCCTTCAATCGACAAATTCAATGTATTCAGGCCAGGTGTCTAAATGGACCAAGCCTTTAATTCCCTTCACACAAAACCACTCAAAATATTCCAGCTTTAAGGCGCTACATGGAGTCTACACTTTCTTTTATCTTTCTTTACCATGTTATTAAGTTTATCATGGTTTTGCTGTATCCAAATGCACAGGAGTACGCATACTCATCAATACACACACATCCTCACCCCCATTTCCTTCAGCTTGAATAAAAGCAACCGTCCTGAGTCAATTAACCCATAATCCTGTTGTTCAGGGTTGCCAAGAGCTGTTAGTAGGAATAAGAAGGAGAAAATTTGGTACACAAACCAAATTTGGGAACTGACAGCTAACACTAACTGAATGGGGCACAGAAAACAAAACTGAAACGCAGTTTCCTTGCCATTCTCAGTTAGCACTGGCTGTTGTTGAAGAGCTATTTGGTCTACGTTGTACCACATTTTCTCATTCTTATTCCTATTGATAGCACTTGAAGACCCCGAATAACAGGGTTATGGGTTGACTGACTCCAGACTACTGCTTTACCACTTCATCTGGACAGCCCGTTTTAGATGGCCTTCATAAACTGACTCCACAAATCAGCAGCAGCAGCCAAACCCATTGTTTTCACTCACTGAGAGGAAAAGTCATATTCTCAGGAACATACAGCATAAGGACCAAGAAGACAATAGGTGGAACAGAGAAGCCTTGGGGTTGCATGGGCATTTGTTTTCAAATCTGTTGTGATGACACATTTATAATCTGAATCAAGGGAGCACAGCGCGGCACACCACTCTCTTTGCAAAGCCAGCAGGAGCCGGAAACTACAGTTCCTCTACACAGGACAAACAGAGAACTTACCACATTGTCTGCAGGGACACAGGTTTAAATATCCTCGTCACCTCAGCTGTTGTGACACTAAAACCACTAGAAAGAGAGCAAGAAACCAAAGATGGTGGAGAGAGCATATGAGTGTGAGTGTATGTGTTAATGACACGTGTGTATGTGAGAGTGGGTGAGAAAGTAAGAATACCTTATACAGTTTATGTCTAGCAACTTGCTGTTCAAGCAGATACAGCTAAAACAGGTATAGCCTCCCTCTCTCTCTTCCGACATACACACACATGCACGCATGCACACACACGCACACACAAAGTTCTCATTCCAAAAAATCTCTACATCCCAAACAACATTGGTGTGAAGTCTATAACTTAGTGGTGAATGAACCATGTGCTTGCCAGTGATGAACACTTTGCATGTTTAGCCAAGTGCTTTGCATACCACAAACCCTGATAAAGTCTCTGGTTTGTGATTAGTCATCACCATCACTGCCTCTGCATCAAATTGTTTTCAGAACGGAGAAGTCAGCTTCCTCTTTTTATGGCACTTACTCTTTCACACACTACTTAAGTCCTCCTAATCTTGTTTCTTTATTTGATGGAACATTTTTTCGGTCTTTCTTACCCATCTCCATCCAGGAACACTTGGGTGTCGCTCCATACAGGCAAAACCAGGCCAATTGTACACTGGTCACTGCCGCCCCCCCCAAAAAAAAACAGAATGCACAATCTTACTCAATTTTCCAACCACAAACCGCTGAACAGTGGTGGAAAACTCCACAAGTAGTTTTGACTATAAGATAACCTGAAACTGAAGAATTTTGCTCATCAGAATCAACTGGGTTTGTGAATGGTTGAAGCATATATGTGGTACTTTTACTTTCAGTAGATTGAGTTTTCCACCTTGGTCCCTGACATTTACAATCAAGTTTCAATATGACAAGAAGTAGGACATTGGACAGAATCAGAGTACTTGACATTGTGAATCTAAAAGTCCACTAATCCTGGATATAGCATGCAGTAGTGAAGCTATTTATACACCAAAGAAAACTATAACAGCACAGAACTTAAGCATCTTTTACTTTGAGGTTATACATATTAATTAGTGCTGTCAATGGTAACATGTTCACGCATGTTATTAATGTAAAAAATGTAACTTTTTTTTTTTACACAAATTACTCATGCAGACAAATATGTCACCCCCTGATGACCCCCTGCGCCCTCTTCATTTACACACAACACAAGGGCTGTGGCTGGTCGAGTTCATCACTCACTTTGTTTTGTTTGCTGGTGTGCAGCCCACTGTAGGTACTTTTAGCAACATGCTAGTCCGCTATATAGGCTTTGTAAATAATTTAAAACATTGTTTTGAATTCAGTGGCAGGATATTCTGATCGTATTTTGCCTGTCTTTTAATAATGTTTTAAATTCAGCTTTGTCAGCAGGCAGTACTTAAGTCATGACATTAACAGAACATAAACTGACTGCCCAGCAACTTTGTGAATAGTTCTGATCTAGTTTTTGTAACAACAACGAGGTTGTTGAAATATGCAGTGACACAAAAAAATAAAAGCATGGCAAAGGAATTTGCTAGACTCGACTGCGTGGTTGAAAGGCAGATAGTTCCACTCAAAGCAGCTTGGTAAATTGTGCTGCACGAACGCGGACACACAACGCAGAATCATAACAGTAAAACGATGGTGACAAGGCAACGAGTGCGCTTTGCATCGAGTCAACACAGAACCATAAATCAGTCAGTCTTTCTTCACAGAAAATCAAGGAGAATTCTGGAATTTTAAATATGTGATTAATTGTCATTAATCATGATTAACTTAAATTTTCTATTAATTATTATTAATTTTTTAGTCAATTGACAGCACTAACATTAATATGACATAGCAGTAATAACATTGAATACAGTAATTTCCCAATATAAGCTGCACCATGCATGGACTGTAAGACAAAACTACACCCCTGTATTAACCACAGCTTGTTAAACACTACTTATAATAAATCAGAAATAAGATAATAATGTAATGAGGATGTAAATTGAGGGAAAGAAATGCATTGCCATGTACACAATACATTACCCTCAGTTATTAATTGGGAAATGACCGTAATAGTAATGAGCTTATAAAGGGTTTATAAACCTCTGCATGTCTGGCAGGTCCATGCCCAGCAGTAGGCTCTCATTTTTGCTGCTGAGAGTGGAGACGATAAGCAGGTACCTCACTCTGACAGGACTCACTGACTCCAACTGCACTGCCTGTGAGGGGGTGGGTGGGTTTAAAAATAGAGGAAAATGACAGAGGTCGATTGATAGACAAAGGAGGGGGAGGGGGCAGAGTGGTGATGGGGGTGGGGTGGAGTGAAGAGGGCAAATGAGAGAGATAAAATGGAGGTGGGTAGAGATGTTCATGTTCAGGTGAAGGAGAGGTTAGTTCAACTGCCATTGTGCTCCAACGTGACTAAACTTTGAAGAGGGGATAGAATCAGCATGACGACAGAGTAACAATCTGTTAACCATGCCCTTGGGCAAGAGAGAATTATAAGCTGCAAAAACACACCTACCAATTAGCCATGTTACAGTCAGTGAGCATATAGTGCTTCACGCTAACAGTTTGACCTGGTGGAGTTCATGATTTTATTATACACTAGATGCTTTGCGTGATCACAGATGCCTCATACACAATACACAGATACCTCATACACAACACTAAGGAAGTCTACATGTTATAAAGTCCATTAGATAACTAAATAAACAACACAACCAGCAGAAAATTTGCTCACCTGTTTACAATTCCTAACTAGCTGAATCTAACAATGTAGGATTTGCTGAAAGCTGCCATTAATTGGGCTACAGGAGACACAACGATCTGATCTGTAGGTGCCACTAAACTTCTCCTGTTCACCATCAAAAATGAATGCTGGGCAAATCACAGACCACAACCATCAAACACCACTGCCATACACATACACAAACATTCCACACAAACATCACTACTGCCATACACACAAACATACATTCCACACGAGCACGAGAAGGAGTAACTCCCCAGGCTGGGATATCAGTATTTTAAACAGAGGGGAGCCACCAGCAGTAGTTTGGGCATAGCTGTGTAATTACAGCCAATCAGTGAGCTCCGTCAGACCCATTTAATACGACCATGTCTGTCTGACCTGCCAAGTTCCAACTCTGTAGATCACGCACAAACCGTTATGGGAAACGTCTAAAGGTCTGCACTCAGTAGCCAAGCAGTGAACTGTCTCTTGAGAAGTCAGTAATTTTTGTACATTTTCCCCTATAGTTTTGGACAAGAGTAGATTGTTGAATGTCTCAAGATGATGTGCATGTGCATGGCCTCACCAGTTTGATGGTGTCCTCTGGCCGCAGCAGTGACACCATGGCCTGGAGGTGTCTATGCCGCAGGTCTGAGGCCTTGGAGTCAAACTTGGGGCTCCTCTGTGGAGGGGGCGATGAGTTCTCATCGTCGCTCCGCTCTTCCTCAAGTAAAAGAACAGCCCCTTTGACCAGAGCAAAGCTCTCTCTGAAAGAAAGACCACAGAGTTTCATGCATTTACCTCAAAGATACATACATACAGCAATAGCTGTCCTGTTTTTTTTGGTTTGTAAGCCTGGATTTTTTTTCTAATTATTTTCTGAAATCAATCTTGATTTGAAGACAAGTGGCATAACTATGCTCAGATGAACAGACTATTAACAGTTTATAAATGTCAGCTTTATGTCTCTGATACACTCTTATGCCAGGTAACAATTTTCATGGCTTAAAGTGTATTACTGGAAACATGTGACAGACATTCAAAAACAATTTCACTTTGTATCACATCTCCATGTTCTGTGAGCAGCTTTCCATGTACACACACCCACTAAGGCTTTCACTGTTGTCATAAGCGCTTAGTTCGGAAGGGCATGATGCTCGGAACTGCGCAAACAGTATTGAATGAAAAACCGGCCAAGCCAGGATGAAACTTTAGAAGTGACGAGCACAAACACACCTTTTTTGAAGTCTCCCTCTTCTTGTTAAGGTTTCATCCTGAGAGAAATTATAGCAGAGGATGAGCATAATGCATAATAATCACAGTAAACGTAATCACAGTAAACGTAACATGGTTAATCCAGTAAATAATTAAATAAACACAGGCTTTTTTTATTATTATGTATTTATTATTTTGTTATGTGACAGTGAAAACCAGTGGTTGTTGAATTACTGAACTTCTGCAGACCCCAACTGCATTCATTCTAGGGAAAGGGAGGTCTATTTTAACACAGTTCATTTCATAAACTTCTTCATGTTTACAACTCATGTGAAGTCAAAAACTAGAATCATTCTATGAATTCTAGATCAACCAGACAACCAGGAATGTTTTCTAATTTGTTTCTAAAAAGAGTCTAGATTACAGATGGATTAGTTATTAACTACCTAATTGCTTCATGACCATCCATAATTACATAAGATACCAAATTACTATAGGTCCCTCGAAGTGCTGCCTAAAATATACATAACTAGACTCTTTGTAGCCATGAGTCACCTCTGAATCATCAGTGATTAGCTGACTTCAGGGAGACAACTGATATTAAATATCAATCAGCTGATTAAGCTTGTAGGCTCTGCTTTCATCTGCATTTGGTATTGATCAGCGCTTGTCCGTGACAATTACACCTTGTGGGACTTCGCAGAATTCCTAAATCACATCAGCTCCAGAAGGACTCAGCCATAATGGGTATGCTATTCCATCTCTCTGACTAATCCAGTTATGACATATAAGGTAATGGCTATTGGCGTACATGACAGTTTAAGTTCCTCAGTATGCGAGTAGTTGTGGGGGCTTGGCCAGCAATGACTACTCCTGGCACAGCAAGCGTGCTTGTTATGACAACTACAGAGGAATTTTACACCAAAGAGAGAGAGAGAGAGGGAGAGAGGGATGAGGGAGAGAAAAACAGCAGAGAGGTGAAGAGACAGATGAACAGATAAGACAGAAATGGGCCATAAAAAAGGGAGCTCTGTTTTCTTGAGGAAAAATAGCCTTCAAATGTGCAGTAAGTGAGATAAGGACACAAGGAAACACTACTGAAAGCAGATAGGGAGAGCCAAGGCAGAAGGAAAGAAGTGGTGGTGGGGGTGGCTAGTGGTGGGGTGAGTGAGCGCTGCATGTGTGTGGTTGTGCTGAATGAAACTAGAGACAGTAACATTACCTGTTATGCAACTGACATGCCCAGACAGACACGGACAGAGGAGAGAAGACATGGTGAAGCGAGATGGAAAGGGAAAAGAGGAGAAGAGTGATTAGGTCTTTTTTTTTTTTTAAACTAAACCATGGAGAGTGAGGTGTTAGTCCCACTCTTGTTTAAACGATTGTTTTAATCTACACAACGCTAAGAGATCCGTTTCATCAACAAATGTTCACTGTTCAAACCAGAGCAGCTGCATTCTTGAAAGGGTTTTCCATAAAGAGACATTTGCCTGACTTGATCCGAAGCTCTCTTACTGAACTTACTACAAAGCACCTAGAGGCAATGGGCCGAGCTCAACTACAGCACTTATTTACTCGGTTCAGTGCCTCATTTGGACAAAAGGGCCTGCAGACACTGTTGCTTGTTTTGGAAGAGCAGAGCAAGAGCAAGAGCATGAGAGAGAGAGAGAGAGAGAGAGAGAGAGAGAAAGTGTAAAGGATTGATAGTCGCCTGATGTTTTGGCAGAGAGCAGACATACCAATGAAGTAATGAAGTTTGTATTGCACCAGACATAGTAACGCAGAGAAAGAGGAAAGTGAGTGTGTTGATGTTGGGAAAGGCATGTTGTGTTGTCACCACACAATACAAACTGACAACTTACAGGAGCTGCCTCATGCAAAGTAAGTCTAATGGTTTTGTTACAGTCTTTTAAAAGACTATTTTATTGTTTTCTGCCCGTTGCATGCAAAGTTAAAGTTATGCAGTGCAGTAGTCTCAGGATATTCAATTCGGACATTTAAGTAAGTGTGGTAAGAATGCTTACAATAATTGGGGACTTACCGAAGCGGTGCAGACAGTCGGAGACCTGTGAAGTGTCAGAAGCGCCATTCCACAACCGGTGAGGTTGAACTACACCCGGGTAATCACGTTCGGGCTCATACGTAACTGGCAGGCCGACCGGTAGGAGAATATAGCTGTAAGGAGACAGAATACTATCAGTGACCAGTTATCACACTACAAAAAAAATCAAACAGAAAGGTCAACGGGTGTGTAGCTCATGCATATGTCACTGAACTACAGGCGTTCAAAAACAGCAAGCACAATGACAGACAAGATAGCCTAACAAATTTCGCAACAATGCAAGTCCAGTTGAGCGAGTTAACTCGTCGGCTGCAACATACCTGACATTTTTCTATGGGCTAACTTACTGCCCATAGAGCTCACGATTCTTCTATAGGTCAGCCATTTCGCATCCACATTTGTTGAGTACTTACACAGGAAAACTGAAATGTATGAAAAAAGCCCTAACCCTCGGATACAACAGTTACTATGGACAATTAAGGATGAGATGCGCAATGAGCAGCTGATCTGAGCTGGCGTTAAGTTAAATACCCCTGCACGGATGGATTCGCTTACACATTCACGGGAAAATAATACACGGCTGCCTACGGTTTGGTTGTCTAAACACTAAACACACAATCGTATACAAAGAAATCTGCAGCTGGTATGCGGGCACGCAACATTAGCAAGTAATTGTAGTCCAATATGACTTGGTAGCTGTCATGCTAGTTCCTCAAGAGAGAGAGAAGGGTGGCGGTGGAGTGCAGAGAGAAACAGTCGAGAGATGAGAATTTTTTCCCACATCAAGGATTACCTGTCTCCAGCGGAAATTCTTGATTCTTTCCTTCTTGTCTAAGGTTTGCGTTGTCTCCCAAATGATAACTGAATTGATAAAGAAGCTAAGTCAGCCAGGGAACGTTACTGTTTCGGTCGTTCAACTTCTGCAACCCAAAGATCCACTTAAAGGGGAGTGTACAGTGGAACCAGGAAGAAATCGTTTCGGCCGAGAAATGTAAACATGTCCATAAATGGAAGAGGCGGAATGAACACGTCTTATTTATTAAAGGGAAATAATGCCCATCCAAGAAATGGGATCAGAGGAATCAAACAGGGCTTTAGAGGAATTCAGCAAAAGCAAACAAATGATTGCCTTCCTAACTAGGCACAAGTTTATGAAACACCTGTGTCTACAAAATTCACACACTGTGGATGTTTAATCGGAATGTCAATTCTAAGTTTTTTTCCACAAATTTCGGCATGGGTGCGTATGAGACAAGGTCAGGTCATTGACAGTGGGTTAAATCAAAGACACATATGGCTCAATTCAAGAAAGCATCTGTAGGCCTAATCTCATTAGCAGAATTTGGTGCAGTATCTACCAGAGCAGAGTTATGCATGGATATCTTATGGAAACTTTTAATTCTGCTGACATATCAATTCAAATATAGGAACTGAAATTAAATTTAGACGTCAAAGAAACTTTAATCAACTTCAAACCACTGACGTCATTCCAATGCGCCACCTGGGTACCCGACTCGTCATGCGAATAGCGACTACTATGTCAAAAAAGCGGCTTCGATAAACAGTACTCTCTTCTGTTGCCGTTTTTACACACTGCCGTTAGCTTGACCTTCTCAGTGAAGAGTCCGACTGCTCTTGTATAGTGCTGCAGTTAAAATCAGAAAGTTTGTACTTCGTCGTCAGTTTCTTTCATTTGACTAACATTATTAGTTTGTTGCAGAATGCAGGGTGCACAGCAGCTCATGAAGGTGTTCGTGACCAGGCGTATTCCACAGGAAGGGATGAAAATACTTAGACAAGCAGGAGCGTAAGTTTTGCAACTTTGTTTTCCTCTGTTTTGCCAACTGTACATGTCTCAAATCTTTTTACGTCCGTACATGATTTCATGTGTCTCCTCTTCCTGATTTCGCCATGACACCCAGGTGTAACCTCTCTGTGTGGGATTCGGACGAGCCAGTGCCCCGTGCTGAACTTCTGAAAGGCGTGAGTGGTGCGCACGGTATTGTTTGTCTCCTTTCTGACCGGATTGATACCGAGGTGCTTGATGCTGCGGGTAGGATAATAGTATTCTTGTCCTCCTTGAAACTTACAGGTTGTTGTGCTGTATTACTATGTTAAACTATTGGACTACTGTTCAGGCTATGACAAAAAATTAACTTTTAGGTAAATAATGGAAAGAGTTCACGGGTCAACACTGTATGATTTATCATGTCTTGCTAGGTCCCAGCTTGAAGGTGATAAGCACCATGTCAGTGGGATTTGATCATCTAGCTATCGATGAGATCAAGAAACGGTAGGCCTATGTGATGTTCCAATCCTGTAGTAGAACTGTTCATGATCTGTGCGATACTGCGTGTGGATTACACCCTACAATTACAACTGATTTTCCTAACACTACATTTAAATTGGTTCTATCAGAAATTAACTTTGTTTTGCCACACAGCTTTGAATAGGTTGATGATAAACTCTAATGTCATGACTACTCTTTCGACACAGTGGGATCCGAGTTGGCTACACTCCAGATGTTCTCACTGATGCCACTGCAGAACTCACAGTTGCTCTGCTCTTGGCTACAGCCCGCCGCTTGCCAGAGGGTGTGCAGGAGGTCAAAAAGTCAGCACCTACTACATCTACACTATCACATATGCATTCCATCACAAGGGTTCACAGTGCTGTGATACCTCTCTATCTCCCAACAGACATTTAAATTGTGGTTTATATTATTTGGTGCATTCAACCTTATCAAGTCAGCTGCAAGTGACTGCAGTCAGCGATGCATACTGGGTAAAAAGCCTGTTCATAGTCACATCCCAATGGCTCTTGGTGGTGATTTCAACGCAGAATGCATCACTGCCTGCAGCCGACTTCATAGTGTTGAATTCACCTATTATCTCAGTGTCAGATATGTAGTAGGGGGAATTATGTGAGAAATCGTTACACGGTGGATAGAAGTGTGAAAATTGGTACATATGTCCCTTGGGTGATCCTAAGACATCCTAGAAGGGGTACCCAAAAAAATTTAAAAACAGGATATGAGTTTTTGAAGAAATTCAAAATGGCCGGCCATACAATTAGCAGCTGATTCAAAACACACCACAAACAACCTCATAAAAGCATGAAATTTGGTATATATGTTCTTGGGGTGACCTTAAGGCATCATAGAAAATTTGTCTCAAATATCTCAATCAGGAAGTGAGTTTTTGAAGAAATTCAAAATGGCCGATCATACAATTTGTAGCTGATTCAAAACACACCACAAACAACCTCATAAAAGCATTAAATTTGGTATACGTGCTCTTTGGGAGACCTTAAGGCATCAAAGAAAATTTATCTCAACCAGGAAGTGAGTTTTTGAAGAAATTCAAAATGGTCGACCATATAATTAGCAGTTGATTCCAAGCCCATCAAAATGCACCACAACCAATTCCATAAAAGCATGAAATGTGGAGTATATACTCTTTTGGAGACCTCAAGACATCCTGAAAAATCTGTCTTGAAAATCTCAGAAATCAGAAATGGCCACCTATACTATTGGAAGCTAATTGACAGCCCACCAAAAAAATTACCCTTAAAGGAAGGGAATACGAAATGGCTACCTATATGCCATTGGCCGGGAAAGATGATATCATGCACTTGAAACAGACTAACTACAACTATACACAAACCATAAACGAGGAAATGTATCTATTCACATGTTCCATCACATTGGCATAATGCTGTACATGGTAACCCTGCATTCTTGCATTTACACTTTCGAGAGCAGAGAGGTTCCATTTTACAGCTACATTTAAGCAGTTCTCTACATACTTTGGCTGCCTCAGGTAAAAGTGTCCATAAAGGTGTCCAAGATTCATCTATTTTGGTCCATCCATATTTGTCTGGAGAAGGCACTGACTGAATGGCCTGCATACTTTTGGACCAAATGCTGGCTTGGTATACTGCTCGATTAGAATGCTGTAGCAGTGCAGCCATGGTGGGAGGGATATTTTCCATTAACAAATTGAAAATCCTGAGATCATTGACTTTTACCAGGTTAGTTGTCTTATCATAAAGAACACGTGTACCTCTCTAATATCCCAAAAGTGTTTGATTCCAGGCTAAGCTGTTGAAAAGGACATGCAGTCATAGCAATGAAAGCATCTGTTACCTCTGGAAATGATTTCCATGCAGCCCATGCTGTCTTTTTGCCTTTGCCCTGAAATTGAGAGATGGTATCACAACCTGTGAACGCATGGATACCTGGTAGAGCCAAACATGCATCCTTCCCCAAGGTTTTGAAAATACTATTGATGTGTATTTCTTGAAGGTTTTGCCCCATACCGAAAGCAACCCACATATCAACACATGGGTAGTTGTCAAGAAGCTGTCCAAAAAACCCAAGAAGAATCACTACAATGTCTGTATCTACTGTCCTTACTACAATTCTCTGCACACCATTTTTCAGAGCATCATTTATATGCAGGCATACTCTTGTGTCTGCATCCTCATGGTCACACTCTGGCACTGAAGTGGATTGACCAGATGAGACAACATGTCTACCTTTGGCATATACTTGCTTTCCTTGCTGAAATGGTATCATCATTTTCAGGGTAGCATACATAGTCTCTATTGGCTAATGCTAATGCTAACATTGGCGTAATATTATGTCAATGAATTGTGTTCCAATTTAAGGCTTTATCTCTGCTCATTTGAACATTTTATTCATAAAGTTCCTGTGAAAGTTTTTAAAGCTATATATGTATGTATTTTACAAATAATTCCCCACTCAAACGAAGATTTATTTGAACGGTCCTCTCATTTTGACTGCTTTTTTCGCATTTTTTCCCCCATTAAAGCTGTATAAAAGCTATAAAACATTATTTTATGTATTAAATTGCACATAGTAATTGATGGCAGTATATATACATCACCTGCAAAAAAACAAAATGGCAGAAGGAGCCATAATGTCCAAGCTATAAACCATTTTGTTATTTTTGGGTCGCTTTTTGCAGCAATCTTTAAAATGGCCTTGATGGACTGAAAATTTTGGGCACCCTTTCTGAAATTATATACATCCTAAAGAGTATCTATAACAACGTTGGTGCTTCTGCGTAACGAATTGACCCTTTTTTGTTCATAATTCCCCCTACTACCCTACTAAGGTATGTGTATGTTGTCTAGTTATGGGTCTGAACTTCTGCTCTGCATCTGTTCCTTTTCCAGCGGAGGCTGGAGCACTTGGAAGCCTTTGTGGCTGTGTGGTTATGGGTTATCTGGCTCAACAGTGGGAGTCATTGGACTGGGGCGCATAGGTAAGAGTTTTAAATGGAGTTATGTGAACATGTAATATAGATAATAATTGTACGTTTTTATGCATGAGTAGAATTAAAAATAAATATAAATAAATAGTAGCTGTTGTACCTTATCCATCCCCAAATTAATTAATTTAATCCATTCATTCATGACGAACAGATTGTTTGACAGTGTTGTTGCTTTTTGTATAGGCTTGGCCATAGCTAAACGCCTGATGCCTTTTGGGGTGAAGAAGCTCCTGTACACTGGCAGAGGGGCCAAGCCAGAAGCGAAAGAGGTGGAGGGAGAATTTGGTAAGGCAAACAATTCAGCTGAGAAAATGAAGCATAACACACAAACACACACACACACACACACGCGCACACACACAAAAGGAGATAACTATGAGAGGGCAATGAATCCTCAATGGAGAGCAGAGTAGTTTAACAGGAAACATGTCAGGATGATCATGCAGTAGTTTCCTTGTGTATATGTATGTGCACTATGTACTGTATGAGGATTATTAAAACACATCATGTTGACAGTTTGTCTTTGTTTTTTTCTTTATCAGTGCCTTTGGACACACTGGTATCGCAGAGTGATTTCATCGTTGTCTCATGTTCCCTTACTCCGGAGACACAAGGCCTGTGTGACAAAGCCTTTTTCAATAAGATGAAGGACACGGCCATCTTTATCAACACCAGCAGGTAATGGCAAAACAATGTTTTGGTCTTGATTTACTGGCTGTTCGGAAGTTTTTAACACTACGAAGTTTTTGGTGTAAAACTAGTGAACTAGCTACCCTAAAAGGCACACAAAACCTTCATAACATCTTTGAGAGCTAAAGTTTAGATGCTTGTTGATGTCTGTTAGCAATATAGTCAGCAGTGTCATTCTGTGAAAGATTTCTTTTACTGTTGCTTTGGTTTGTTCCTACCTGGTGCACATAACTGAACAATGTACATGTGTCCTGGATGGATGGTGGGAACATGTGTGTTTATCCCCTCTTCATGTCACAGTCTGCCATGGTAACAAATTGCCTGATGAAAAGGATACTTCCAATACTGATGAATTGTTGCATATAGTGTTGCTTTAAAGGTTGTTGTGCGCCCCCTAGAGGTACAGTGGTGAATCAGGAGGACCTTTATGAGGCTCTGTCCAGTGGAAAGATTGCTGCAGCTGGTCTGGATGTGACTACACCAGAGCCACTGCCGACTGATCACCCCTTACTAACCCTTAAAAACTGTGGTAAGAAGCCCTTTGTAAACCTACGTGAGATTACATCTAGTTTTTTAAACCAGTGTTGTTATTGGAAGCCTCCTTTCTTGACCTTTTCCTCATATAATTTTTAAAATTTTCTAATTTGTTATAGACTTTTTTGCACCATTCATTGTCCCTAATATTTTTTACTTGTTGATCTACATGGGCAATTCCACGGAAAATAAACTTTTTCACATCCATAATGCCAAAAAAAACCTTGGTATGGTATGATGTGAATGATTACATGAAATTTGAACATTTGTTATTTTTTATGGTAGAACTTGCATGAAAAAAAATTACAAAACATATCATGTAAACATTCACAGCATGCAATGACATTTTATTGGCATTATGGACATGACAAAAAGTACATTTTCAGTGGAATTGACCACATGTGTTGAGTCAGGTGTTTTATCAGTTACATACATTCTCTCTCCTTCTTGCTCTCCTAAGTGATCCTGCCTCACATTGGGAGTGCCACCTATACCACCCGTGGCATCATGGCAGAACTAACCGCTAACAACCTACTGGCAGGACTTACAGGGACTGCCATGTCCACCGAACTGAAGATGTAATGTCTGCTACTTTATCTTCATCTGGCCCCCTAGCCAGTCAAAACATCTGTTGCAGTCAAATCTCTTTGCAAAAGAAAAACCTTGATATCTGGACCTGGATCTTAGGGTCTGTTTAGAACATATCTTTTGGAAAGGTATGTTTTTTTTAACTGGAATATCAATCTAAAATACAAATAAAACACCAAGGACTAAACCTAACAATTATAAGTCCATACATAATTTCTTTTCTTAATTTAATATATAGTCCTTAATTTGCACAACATTGGTGACATTTTAAATAGCCTATTTTTCAGATGTTTTTTGTTAATGTCGATTTCATATAAAGCACTCCCTTGCATGTGAATTTTTGTTCATGCTGTGATGGTCACTGGGGAGCAAATTCATAATAGCCCCACACGCTGGATTATGGAGTATGGACAAGTGCAAGTTTCAGTTATTGCCTTAAGAACTTGAAGAAACACATATATAGCAGCAGCATCGTTAACACTCCATGCACATGAAGCACCTTCACAGTTTCATTACGCAGCAGGATTTTAAAGAAAATGCCACACAAAATATCTTTGTCAAATGATTGTTGTATGGATGTCATGTCAAGCGTTTTGAATGCTGTTAGCATTGCTGCATTTCTTCTACATTGTTGAGAAATAGAATAAAATAAATGGGAACCAACCTGATCATTAAGATAAATTGGCTACTGTACTCATTCTGTGTGTGACTGAGTACACATGTGAAACCAAAAGCAAATATTAAACGTTTTCAAGCAAATATTGAAAACAGATCATTTCTTGTTACTGTTTTAAGGCAATGCAAGCTGTATGTACAGTATAACCTTAGAATACAAAGAGTTTGGTTCCAAAATGCTATAAATCCAGGAGGAGGAGGATACAGCATTTTGGAACAAAACTCTTCTATCTAATGGACTGAACATAGTTCTCTACCTTTCCGTGGAAACTACTTCACTGACCTTCACTTTGAGTCAGTCTGCACACTACAAATTAGTCGGTGTTTACTTCAACAAAGGTTCAAGTGGCCACATCTTCTGAACTCCTTTTAAAAGAACAAGTAGACATGAGCAGGATTTCTGCCAACTTTCCGCAGAGACATTTGTACTGTGTTGTAATGTCAAATAGGAATTTTTAAGAACAAATGGCAGGATATCCTCAAGAACAACACAGAGAAGTGGAGATCAAAACAATTATTATTAATAGATTCATCAGTACTTGTGTTCAACTTTCAACTGGATAAAAAGCTAACAAAAACAACACAATTCAAAACCTGTCCATTGTCTACAATAACCTGAACATATTTTTTTTCTTTCAATCTTTTATAACTTTAATGACCTAATTAGCCTTTTTTTAGCATCTAGCATACACCACAAGCCATATACATGTGTACTGTACATACAAACTCGCCCCACTCCACCTCAGTGCTCCCTCTACCCCCAGTCCTATACATGCCATCATTGTAATCTCCTTTACCTGCTTGCCTCTGTACTAACAAATCCACTCGAAGCACTAGAAAGAAGTAAATGTCACACATCAGTTCCTCTTCTCCCTCATTAAGCAGTCCATTAACTGTGCCATAATGTTATAAGAGGCCTTGGAAGACTAAAGTAAAATTGCTCCCTACTATCAAGCTGAGAGGCAAGAATGGCTCCAGTCTGTAAGATCCAATCTGTAAGATTTCAGCAAGGTTAAGGCTTTATTGGCAACTGGTATGGTACAGATATGAACATTTCTGACTGGCATGTAAAGAAATAGTCTGGAGTCAATCAACCCATAATCACGTTGTTCAAGGTTGCCAGGTCCTGTCGGCAGGAATAAGACAATATGACAATTTGGTACAATAGCCAGAATAACAAAACAGCAGCTGGCACTAACTGTTGAGGACAAGGAAACTACTTTGTTTCAGTTTCATGTGCACAATTCAGTCAGTGTTAGCTGCTGGTTTGTGAATTCAGTACAAGTTATAGTATATATTATAAGTATATAAGTCTTGTTCTTATTCACATGGACAGCACTCGACAACCTCAAACAACAAGGCAAGGTATAAGTCGACTGAGTCCGGACTATTCCTTTAAGTTGGTCTGAAGTCTACCCTAACTTAATGTGTTGTTTTATGTTCACTATACATAGGTATATAGCCTATACTAGAACAAGCAATACAGACCAACAAGCCATATGCCCTATTAAATACAAAGCAATGTATTAGCAGGAACATAGACTAATCTTTGCACAGGCCTGGTCTTGTTTCATAGTAGTATCTACAGACCAGAACACAAAATGCACTTAATCATGGTCTATGCACCCAGGGATTTAAATCTTCCTGTCAACACAAGTGACAGAGGAAGTAATTCTGCCTCACAAAGACATAACCTGGAAGTTGGACCATATTTCATCTGCCTTTCTTCTTTTTTTTAACAATTGGAGTCTATGAAAGTGTTGCCACTCTTTTTTCTCTACTGTTGTGCAGCAATAATGGCTAAGAACCAGTGGTGGATCAAAACCAGTCCCTAATCAGGTCAACAACTGGTGAAGTGTAATTGGTCCTTCCACATCTACAGATACAATAGTCATTGCCAAATCTAAACACAAAACTAATGTCATAACAAAGAAACTCGATACTTCACCTAGTACCCTCTAAGCGTAAGTGTAGTTGCAGTAAATCACGGAGGCAACATTGTGCATGGTACATGCATACCATGCAACATACCATTACAATATACCATGCAAAAGCCTACCCGTACCCTACTGCTGCAACTACAGTGGAATGCAGCCTAGTAACACATTTATTACACTGGGTATACAGTTGAAATGGCACTTTTCTTGGGTGATACATGTGGGGTGTCCAGCTAATTACACATGTGAGCCTGCATCATTGCGTTTCCTCTCCCATGTGTGGGTATTAAGTGTGCCTTAAAGATTGTTTTTGTGATTTAATGTGAAAGCAATAAATCTACAGCAGACACAGAATGCCTTAGCACATACAACTGCATGTTTGGCACATTCACCATAAAATCTCATTCCGTGCTGAATATGTTATTACTTTTTCATACTTTTGACTGGTATGCTAAAACACATCTAGATTAATTAATTGAAATCTGTCCACTCTCTATACCACTGACTGCATACATTCCTGTGTACTCTAAGCCTGGTGTCTTCAACCTTTTTTCCTTTGAGTGCTACTTTGATCAGTGTCCCTTTGGAGAACTATTCTTAAACAGGTAGGGAGCTACTGGAAGCTCCCAAGCCATCTGTTGGAGACCCCTGCTCTAGATTTACAGGTGAATCAAGTGGGCAGCTGTTGGCCTGTAGACATTAAACAGCCTCACCTACATATTTTCTAGAAGTCTACACCCATCTTCCTCGACAGTATTTCCACTGTACTAAAATGCATGTGGCTAAAATACATAATGCATTCCAAATGGTCAATGTTAACATTCAATTTCATATTCAAGAAAGCCACAAAGACTTATTTTCGTTCCACGAATTTATTGCTGAGGCAACTAGACCCGCTGGTCTTCTCGCACTGCAACAATAAAAACATTCCTTTTCTTTGCGATTAGAAAAATGAATCTGGTTATTGACATGGTGTGAATAACGGTCACGTGAATATGAATAATTACAATATTTCAAACAAAATTACATTCAGTTGCTCATACAAAATAAAAAAGGCAAAATAATCATCAGTATTCACATCATAACATATAGATAGTTTGGACAGAGGGTGGTTTAATGTCGCTGAATAGTGTCCGACAAATCAGCTTCTGTGTTTATGCAGGATTCTGACTGCAGCGGTTCTACACACGTGGTTCTGGTTTCTGAAAGTCCAAACACGTGTCCAAACAAGTGACTTCATATGCTGTCCAGTTTCTTTAGGACATACGGTGCTAGAAAAAATAAAAATGAAAAGATAAAGGTCAACTGTTGGTCAAAAACACGCAGCTAATTGTCACTCCAAACTGATGATAACTGTGTGCATAATCAGTGTCTATGGTCATTGGATGAAAAACTGCATTAGAGCCATGTTTCTGTTGATTCACCTCTGTGGTTTATGGCACTGTGTAAGCCTAATTGTAATGGACACAGGCCAGTGTGAGGAGATTACAAATAAAATGAGACATCACTCAAAAAGTTGCAAATCATTGGTATTCACAATTAAAATTGTACAAATGTAACATTTTTACAGCACATCTGGACAAGTTGACAAGTGGATAGTCACCTGTAATGTCAATAGGCTAATATAGAACAGAGCCTAACATAGGGCACAGTTTCTGAAACATTTTTGCTCTCATCATTCTGCATTTTAAAAGGTGAAAATTTTAAGAGTTCCATACGTCCCCAATATCCCATACAGAATTATAACGAGATTAAATAATTTTTGCTCAGTGAATACACGGTACATTATCCTCCCACTCCCCTGTCTATATTTAGATAGGTATGCGATTGTTTGGTTTGTCCATAAAGGTTGATATTACTAAAGATGGGCATAAAGTGTCAGTCAAACATTTCCACTACAGCAAAATGCACACTTCGCACTCTTTTAGCGGACTTAATTACACTGAGGCCTGCTAACAAAGACAAATAACCTTGCAACGTCTTTAACATTAATCTCACGTAGTGTAGTTAAAATCCCCACCTACCCACCCCCCGTTCGCAAATATCTGGAAAAATCAACTACATGTATAAACGCACAAATACAGGAATGAATGACTGAATAAATCCCAAAGTAGATCAATGTTGCGATTTTAGTCATAACCTCGCCAGCTACGTAGCTAACGTTAAGTAGCCTAGCTAGCTGATCCAACACAACAATTCAATTAATATCACATGCCCGATATGCGATTCATTCAAAAGAGGTTTAAAACGATTAAAACCCGAAGCACGAAGAGATGCATTAAAGCACTTCAATGAGATCTAATGTTACATAAGAAGAAAACACCGGTAACGTTAGCCATTTCATGGACATTAGCAAATCTGTCACTGGAGATACCTACTGACTCTGAGAAGAGCAACGTATATCAAAAAGTTCCTCACGGACGTAATGACATCCTCCCTCATTTTCCTTTTCAGCTCCTCAGGGTCCATTTTAGGACCAAGACCCTCAATCTTGAACATCTTGGTTTAACGTTAGGTCTAAAAGGTCCGATTACCGATTAGCTCTTGCTTGAACCTGCAGAATTGCACCATGTGAACTTAAACGGAAATACGTACCTCTAGTATCTTCAAGCCCTCACGCCTTCTTGGCACGCTATCAATTGCCACTCTGAGCTATCTCAGTTTGTGTAATGTAATTTTCATATACGATCATAAAATGAGGTGATATCAAAGTTTCACAATATCTATAAAATACGTATTAAGTTTTTCTTCACTTTTTAATTTTTGACTGTCACTGATTATTGATTTTATAATCCGGCAAAATAGAGGTCCTCTATGTGGTCGCACACAATTGTTTTGATTTTGCCTTGGTAACTTTCATACACTGCGCAGAAAATGACGAAAAACCCCATGGTCGTAATTTTAAATTTTAAGACACAAGGGAATTAATGGGTTTGATATACAGACCGCGCCATCATGCTTTTGTAAGCTGCAATGTCTCAGTTGTCATTGGTATCAAACTGTCGACATAACGCGATACGTTGCACGTTGCGACGCTAGATTTCTTCGCTAACGCTAACCAACCATCCCAGCTCTGCTCAGCGGGTTAAATTCTAAAGTGGTGCGCCACTGAATTGACAGACTGTTATATCCTGTTTCTCGGTAGCCTGGGGTCTTGTTTATGATATTGGAATTGATTGATCTCCTAATATCGGTATAACGTAACCTTTGTGACTTAAAGAATGGAGCAGTGCAATGGGCTTTTCTCCTCCGAGAGCCTTGATGGACTTCTCCAGCAAAAATGGATAAATGGAGTGGGTGATAGCGTTACCTCTTCGGCATATTTACCTAATAAACGTAAGCGAGATGATGTGGGGCAGGATATTAACGGTGTGCATAACGGGGATACAGTACTCAGAAACTCTCTTTTTCCCGAATTCTCAAGAAGGAACAGTAAGTTGGATATTCTTGCTCGTTTGGCATCCTGTCACAGCTGCGTTGTTTCCCACTCCTTAATCCTTCTTGGTAGGCTACACAGTTTGCGTAACGTTAACGTTACCAGACTTGTGTCCTGATTCTCACAGTGAAAACTGGCGTTGTCTTGAAAACAGTCAACAGGACAATTTAGTGCACATTTCGCTTAAAAAAATTGTGTAAGATCAGTGTTGTTTCAGATTCTCAGTAAAACAAATGTGTCAGCTTAGTATATTCAATTGAAAACAATTATATTTGTTCAGCACCTTTTACAATAGTATTGTCTCATGGCGCTTTACAGCAGGGAGCACCCAAGAGCAACAGGAGAACAGTTAGTCTAGAAAGAAACCTTGGGCAGATCCTCAGATCAAGGGGACATCCCAGCTTCCAGGGGTCATGCAGGAAAAGTGAAATCAGCAGTTGCCATGATAGACTACAATTTGTCCATGGTTTTAGCTGAGCATCAAAATAATTCCAAAATATTATCCCACAGCGTTATATGGTATTCAGGCCACAAGTGGTTCTAGTTCTAGAAATGTTATTCTTGTCAAGCCATAAGGCCTGGAAGAGTTGGTGCTGAGATGGGCATCTAGGAAGAGTCTCTGGGAAGGAGAGTCGGTCTTGGCATTGGTCATCCCTTGAAGTTTCTGATTAAAATTTATAAATACATACATACATACATAATTTACCTTAAAAGAATTGATAGAATAAATGTCACCAACATCAACAGACATGGAATGTACCCCAAATTATAGAATGACTACTGCCCATGGTTATTGTAAATATACCTTCTCTTTCTATAAGGTCTGCATATAATTGCTGTAATGCTCCATTGTCATTGCAGGACCTTTTATCCATATCAGTGGTCAGAAAGGAGTGTATTTCTCTGAACGCTGGGAACCTAATGGAAGCACACTGTACCTCCCTGTCAATGGTAGTCTTCTCACAAACATTGACAAGTATGACCAGATAAGCTTTGAACAAGGCTTATTCTTCATTGGAGACATATCTGGTGCATTTCAGCAGAAGGCTCAAGGTATTAGACACAACGCATGTTCTTATCCGACTTTGCCTTCACACATTATGATTATCAATGTGCTTAGATGAGTACTGACCAGTCACACATTATGATTATCAATGTGCTTAGAAGAGTACTGACCAGTCACACATTATGATTATCAATGTGCTTAGATGAGTTGAAGTACTGACCAATCATTGAAACCAAAGTCTGGTTTTAGGCCTGTTGCACTGAATATTGTGAATTCTTTCATAACCTTTAAAAAATAGAAATGAATTTATCACTCTGCTTTTTACCAACATATATACACATGTAACATTTAACTGTTAAATTAGATTCCATGTTTTGATATCTTTCCTGATGCATTACGTAATTTCTCTAGGCCAAGCCATTCATTGCTGGAGATACAATGAACAGGAGAGGAAACTATTCATTGCCCTTTCCTATTTCTTTACAAATTTACAGGTGAGTATCATGAAATATGTGATGAAAACGCCCTCACAATCGAGCATGCCAAACACTGTTAGGGTAATATGAAGTGGTTTCCTGTCATAATGCCCACACTCTGTGTGCCATGACATTGAGCGATGGTGAAAAGCGCTCATCATCTCTTGCTAATGTAATTTGTGGTGCTCAAAACATAACAATATCATTCAGTCACAGGCACCGTTGAACTGAGTCAGCCGTAAAAGACATTAGTGTGTTGCAATCTGATGATAACGTCCTCAGTCACTGAGATAATGCAGGGCAGTTTCCACTTCAAATTCCACTGAGCAAAAGTATTGGCATGCCTGTGATGGGATGGGATAAAGTGTGTTTTCAGGGGTTGGACCTAAGTTGATGAAGAGAAATGTTATTGCTTGAGTGAACTAAGACAGTTTGGACAATGGTATGTAAGCAAATTTTGGGGAATAGGTCAGGGAATTGTTCTATTTTATTTTCCAGCATGACTATGCACCACTGTACAAAGCAACTGGTGAACTTTACTACCCCACAGAGAAAGCCAAAGGTTCCCTATGCTGTCTCTATGATAAGTGAATGAATGAGTAGAAAATTGCACACACCCTCTAAAATCTTGTGGAAGTCTTTTCCAAAATAGTGGCAGATGTAGTTCAATTCAGTTCAGTTATGATTTGTACATACAATGCCATTTCATGTCTTAAGGTGCCCATGAAGTATGAAACGGACACACATTTCTTAGTACATTACCCTCTGAATGTTGCCCTATCTCTTGTCAGGCCTTTCAGGATGTGGTCACTTCTCTTGGTTGTCTATGAAGGCCAAAGGTAGAACATCTGGATCCAGTGCTTAGAGCACAGTTCACGCATCACTTGAAAAGTGTAACTTTCCCAACCTCTGTTTGACAGATGTAATACCAAAGTGTAGGACCAATGATATAGAAGTATGATGGTATACTGCATGTAAACACTTGAAGTTGTCCAGCTGCTGCTCTGAATGTGAATGTGTCTATGACTTGTAGTTAAGTGCCTACACATATTAATGATTTAGAAAAAACTGTTATGTGAAGACTGCAGGCCATCCACTCCACTCTAATCAGAGGACCATTTACTAGTAAGACAGCCAAATTTGGTAGACATTACCAAGACAATCGCACGTTGTGGTGGTGTATGGATTTGACTCAGCAAAAAGACTGCCTAACTGCACTATATTAAAATGTGCTCTGTTACAGGGGGTTCTAAGATGTTTTAATTACATAGTTGGTGTACTTTTAATCTTCATTCAGATTATTTATTGTGGGTACACATCACACAATGTTGACTAAAATGACCAATCATTGTTCTAATGGTTATCAACACAAAACTGTATTGTGCTTGTAATTTCTTTTCATTTTTGACTTGTAATTCACACATATTATAATCTGAAAATAGTCCTATTTGGTAATGCGAATAGTTCTTTGGTGGCTTTTACCATTTCAGCAGCTAACTTTGTTTGTCACTTTGTAATATTTTTTATGTCTTGTTATACTGGCAGATGTCAATATGAAATCTTCATAGTAGCTGCACATATTTGGGTTGTCTTGTTGAAGGGGGTGACGCCTCAGTACAAAAGAGGTAAATCCCCAGATCTGTAGCCTTCTAAAAGTTTGAGACTTTTTTGTTACGGTTAATCCGCTGTTTCCAAGTTGAATGACCAAAAGTTTTTTTTTAAAGTGTATAGAAAGTGTGAGAGCTTTGGAATATTTGTATTTTTGTTTTGATGTAACAGCATTTTATAAATTCTAATCTGTATTTTTTGACTTCGCAAATATTGCCCAAAATTGGGATCAGAACCACTAATGAATGTAGTTAGCTAAAAAAATACTGCATAATATCTGGAATCAATCTAATTGAAACTATCACAGCGACAACATTAAATATCAGCACCTTATATACTGGTGGAAAAGTGTACTACTTCATTTCAGCTAAAGGTAAACCCATCACACCGATCCACTTATGTCCTTGATTTTAGGGAGGAGAACTTAATGTTTATCAACAATCTGTTTTTAGAGGTTCTGAAAAAATGCCCTGTACAAATGAGTGCATAAAGGGTAATCACGGATCATGTCTGATCACTGAACTGTTTCATACTAAACTTGTGGTAGTGTTTTAGTTTTTTCTTTTGTTATGTTACATTTATATTGTTACCTGTTATTAGTTGTGCCTTTGTGTATATTCAAATACTTGTTTTGTACCAATGGTCTTCATTAAACTCAACAAATAGCATTGCTTGTAGTTGTCTTAAAAATGTAATTATTAAGTACTCATGACTGGTATATGGGAAGCAATTATCATTTAAAAACTTTGAAACCCTGGTGATTCCTCAAACACCTCAAATGACTTAAAGTGATAATGAACTCATTGATGCGTCAGAGATGGGACTGCTGACAGTTATTAATTTAGACACATTTGATAGTATTTGCTGACACTTTAGACTAAAAGCACTTTGACAAGGTGGTTTGTCCCCACAGTCATTTGTCTTCCTATCTCAGAAGGCAAAGTCTCAGATCTCAGCGTTCACTGTAATTTGGTGGTCATACAGGCCTATATAGAGGCCCATAGTGAACCTGGAAATGTTGACTACGCCAACGTTTTATGTCAGAAATGTATAGTATGGATCCCTAGCATTCAGAAACTGCTGGATGCTAACTGCATGTATTGGGGAATTTGTATAATTAGCACAATTTGCATAAATATAGTATTAGTATTGACAATATTTCAGCAGCTCTCTGGCCTAGAAATCTAGACGTATCCTAGCGGTAGCAAATTGTTTTGCTCAGCAAGTACGTCTAGTCATGTACCATAGGGCCTCAGTAGTTCTTCTACTAAGGCTTGGTAGGACCAGTCACAACACTTTGTCTTTGTAGAGAGTTGTTGGGTGAGCTGAGCAAGATGACAGGGCTGTGATGGTGCAAAACAACTAAGATGACTGTAGTCAATTATGACTAGTCTTTTCAATCAGCTTTGGCATTGACTTTGGACTTTGGAGTTAGACTTGGGATTTTCTTTGGAGGTTGAGCATAAAGTTAACCATTTCAAATTTTCTTGAACTTTCTTCCAACTTTCTGGGTCTCTCTTCATAGACTTGGGGCTTGTCTATTTTGACAAAGGTATCGTAATGCCTGTTATTATGCTCACATTGACACACTGATATCCCATTGTAAATCCAGGCCAGGGAGGCGCTTTTCAGTTCCACCACGCCTGAGTATTCCAATGCAACTTCAAGGCAAATTAAAAAATCACAAAATATGAGACATGTACTCTTTGCCAGTGGGGTATGAGTAGCTTGGGGTACTTGTATCAATCCAGGGGATAGGTAAAATAAATCTGTGATTAGGTTCTCACTGACGCAGAGGTAAAGCATGCTGTCTACGCATGAAACGTTTGTCATGTAACATAATATGTAGCCTTTATGTTTATTTAACATATAATATGTAGACTATATGTTCACATTTGTTTATGAAGCATAAATAGAAATCATTATCAAGTATGTTTACTATCTTGATGCCATGAGGGAAAATTCGGTCTCTGCGTGTTACCTATCCATAAGTGGACAGTGAGTACAAACGCAGCCTGCTGCTGCGGCCCCTGGGGAAAAGTGGGAGGTTAAGTGCCTTGCTCAAGGGCACCTCAGTCATGTATGTGCACATGGGAGAATAAAGTTCAACTAAGTCCTCAACCCACATTTTTCCTCCTGGACATGGGAATTTCTTTCTTAATTCTTCTGTGAATTTACATTTATGTTTAGGCATAGTTGCAGAGATGCCGGGTACATGTGCTTTGCCTGTGGTAAACGAGGTTCCCACCACTGAGGTGCAGACAGACCAATTAAATTTTACAGAGAAAGCTATCGACGAATGACGGTAGCTCTACAGTCAGACCACTCCGCAATCCGAAACTTTTACGCTCTGCTTCACCACTCCCCCTGCCCACTTCCACACAATGCAAAGCGAACAGAACTGAGTAGGAGAACTACTTGAGTGACTAGTTTGTGAACAACATGGAAAAATGCAATGGAAATTTGATGTAGGCATGTTTGAGGCTCTAGTAGAACAAAATCCTGGACGATTTTGAAATTCCACCCGGACAAATTTTTAGGTCTCAAAAAGAGGACATTGTGCAAAAGGGGACGTCTGGTCACTCTATGCTAAGTTTTACCAAGATCTGGCTAACTAGCAATATGCTAATGTGGATTTGTCTGCTGTTTGAACAGACAGAGGTTCCAAACTCTGTGGCAAGAACAAGGGCAGATGGTGCAAACCAGGGCATGTAACAGTCAAAGACATTGTATGCTGTAAGAATGTGGAGTTACTAGCGGTTAGTCTCTGGTGACTTCAACCATGTTACATTTGATTCCACCCCCTCTGATGTCTATCAATTTGTGTACTGTCTAAAAAAAAAACAGGACAATACACTTGAGTTATGCTACCGTGTGGGATACATACAGTGCTACCCCCTCCCACCACTGGGGAATTCTGACCAGTACAAGCCACAAGTGCAAAGGCACCTTCAGGAAGTGACCCCTGAGGTTGAGGAGGCCCTAAGAGACTGTTTTGAATCTGGATCTGGGGAAGGTACCTACACTATGGAAAAAATTGATGCCTGCTACCATTTCCCAAGGAGCCACACCCCAGGTAACTGAATGACTTTAGGCCTGTTGCTCTCACCTCGCGCTTAAAGATACTCGAACAGCTGCTGCTCCATCTGCTAAGACCCCAGGTCTGCCATGCACTTGCCTCTACAATTTGCCTACCAAGAGAAGGTGGGAGTGGAGGATGCCATTCTCTATCTGTTACACAGGTTGCACTCTCACCTGGACAACGGAAGCAGTGCTGTGAGAATCATGTTCTTCGATTTCTTCAACACCATCCAGCCCCTCTTCCTCAGAGAAGCTACTGTAGATGAGAGTGGACCTGTGCCTGGCAACCTGGATCAGACTACCTCATGCAAAGACCCCAGTTTGTTAGACTGTGGGATCTCACATCTGATACTGTTGTAAGCAGGACTGGTGCGCCAAAGGGAACTGGTCTATCCCCTGTACTGTTCACTCTGTAAACCTCTGATTTCAGATACAATTCTCAGACATGCCACAAGCAGAAGTTTTCTGAATACACTGCAATTTTGGAGTGTATTAGGGATGGACAGGAGCCTTGTGGAGGACTTTGTGGGATGGTGTAAGACAAACCATCCACAGTTGAACACAACCAAAAGCAAAGAAATGTTGGTGAACTTCAGGAGGTCCCCCCCATGCTGCCTGTCTCTATTGATGGGGTGGATGTAGAGATGGTCAGTATGTACAAATATCTTGAACTACATCTTGACAAGAAACTGGACTGGTCTGCTAACACTGATGCACTCTACAAGAAAGGGAAGAGGAGGCTCTATTTCCTCAGGAGGCTGGGGTCCTTCAACATCTGCAGCAAACTCCTCGTTATTTTGTGTCTATCATAGCCAGTGTCCTCTTCTATGCTGTGGTGTGCTGAGGAGACAGTACAAGGACCAGGGATGCTGGACGACTAGACAAGCTGGTGAGAAAAGCTGGTTCTGTTGTTGGCACTTACATCAGTAGCAGAAAAGAGGACCCATAGCAGGTTGATATTTAAACTGGACAATGACCATCACCCACTGCACAACACACGCTCCAGACAGAGGAATATGTTCAGATTCCTGTGCTTGACATTCTCAACTGACAGGCCGTTGTCCCACAGACCATACAGCTCTACAACGCCACACAGAGAAGGTGTAAGATAGACTGGTCTGCTTGATTCTATACCACACAGTGACCCCATGTCCTATGACTGGACCTCACCTGGTCTACTTTTTACTTTTACTTTTAATTACTCTACCCAAGCCTACTCAAGGGCACTTCAGCTGTGGTGTACTGGTCGGGGATCGAACCGTCAGCCATTCGGTTTTGTGGATGTGATCTGCCCTCCAACCAAGACTTGTATAAGAGGCGATGCATCAGGAAGGCCAAAACAATCAGTAAGGACCACAGCCATCTTAGTCTTGGACTGTTTCATCTGCTACCATCTGGCAAGCAATATTGTAGTCTTAAGGCTCGCATCACCGGACTCCAGTTTTTTCCACCAAGCAACACTGAACACTGAAACAATGACAGCCTCTGCCTGTCTATCTTTTTACTACAGCACGTTCCCTCCTCATACACACACTATCTCTCTCCGAACACTTAACATACTATTTATTTAAAACACAAGAATTTTACTCTCTTATACTAGTATAATGAGATGTAATAAAGACTACCTTGAATTTTGAATCCTTAACTAGCAGGCAATGGCTGCCCTTAAACTGGCATTAAAACATGAACAGATCTACTGAATTATGATTAATTTCCCACTACAGACCTACCTTTTGGGAGCTCAGTTAATATGCTTTAAAGGTTACCCATCTGTTTTGACAGTTGTAAAGAGATCCACAGTGGTTCTACTCCTAATACAAAATTCTAAAGACCTAAAAAAGTAATTTATTTAGGCCTACTCAAATCTCATTTATTTTTACTTAATGATGTTTCCATAAAATAGGATGTACACAAATCAACACACCAACGACAGTTAAATTTTGCATGCACTGTCATTTATGTCTAACTTTGACCTAAGGTGTCTTATCATAGTATTTCATCCTCCTAAGCACCAGGGGGCACCAATGTATAAGAAAACAATAATCAGCCTCCAACCATGTGTAGGCTCATCTCTGATCAAAATGGAATCAGTGCTCATTGTTCAAGTCTAAGGTTGATCTTTGCAAGTTAGCCACGCCTGATACCACACACATGGTGGAAGTGAACGCTGAGGAAACAACCCCAAGGTTTCTGAAATGAACTTGATTGTATGATTCTCAGATAACATGTCTGGGCTGATGGAGTGTTAACCTCCGGCTCATCAAGGTATGACATCCTCCTGTTATCCTCTTGTGAGGGGTGCAGGAATGAGCTCCTTCAGCAGATTATCAGGGAGCAAAATCAGCACCCCGCTGCCAAGACGATTCTGGATGTCCTACCTAAGAGATGGACCCCTGATTAATGGTGGCTTTGAAGGTAGGCCCAGCTGCTGACAGGTACGGAGTGAGGATGCTGCACTGGAAGAATGAGCTCTTCATCTTCCTCACCCAGTGCCTGGCTCAGAGATGCAGCAGTAAACAGAGAGCTGGCCTAGCCAGAGGAAGCGAGAGGTGAAGAAATCAGCTATAAAAAAACCAGTACCTTGCTTTTACTGGAGAGGTCTTATTCAAGTACAAAAGCTATAAAGGGAGACCCAAAATGGAGGTCTTAGACAGCTTGCTTTACAAGTGACCTGTTTGCTTGAAACACAGGCCAAGGGCCCAGTTAACATTAAAGCATATACATCTAACTTATGTGTTCATAAGCTCATTAATATTGCACACAGATTAGTGCTAAACAAGAAAAAAATCCACTCCATTGCACATTCCTCCTGATGCAACCTTTTGTGTACTTGCAGTTGGTAGAGATACAATTACTGAGGAAAGAAACACAATCGCAAACCAAATTAGACGCTCCAAAAAATACTGCATTTTCAGACGTGGTATGTGGGCACGTGTAACTCCTGTGTTGAACAAGGATCAGTTTATTGATTGGATCTCAGTAATCATGATTTCCAGACATAACCGTTTCAAAAGGGTCACTAGTTGGGCTTCAAGACAGTATGTGAAGACAGGCATTTCTGCCATCTGTGTGGCAGATCTGTGTTTGGCTGAGCTGTTGCTCCTGGCGGAGCTCCACACTGACTCAGCAGTGAAGTCTGCACCCCACGCTCCGGTGCGCAGAGCAAACATCGCTGCCATCTCCTGTAAATACGGCTACTGTCAAGAGCTCTTTAACTAGGCAGAGCTGCAGCACAGGGATGCCTGGGTTTGAAGGGGATGAGAGCAGACAAGACGTTTGACATATTGCTCTGCTAACCAATCTATTTTTTTGTTGCTGTTGTTCCTTGATTTGACTGCTGCCCAGATCCAAGATGTTTGTTTTGATTTAGTGAAATTTGTCTTTGAATCAGTACAGGTAAATTACAGCTCACATCAGATTGGCATGAGAGGATGGGGTGAGAGAGAAAAAGAGAGAGAGAGAGAGAGAGATGGTTGCAGAAAGTGAATGAAAGACAGAATGCGTTTAAGGGAGAAAAAAAGACACAAAGCACAAGGGGATTTCTTTCAACAATAAGGCATATTTCAAAATGATAGGAGGCCTTTGGAAAAGATAAGGAGGGATATTTAAGAGCGCTGGCAGAAGCCTGCATAAAGCCTTCGATAGCAGTGCCACCTGCTTCTTCTGTGAATGTGCCTGCGAAGCCCCAGTGGGGAAGGGGGGTGAGTGGGAGATGGGCATTGCCTGCTCTGCGTGCGATAACCGATGAAGCTTTAACAACAGCCGAATGGGCTGCGAGAAGGAAATCAGCAGGAGCGACGAGAACACCCAAAGTGCCTTTGGTCAAGTTTATGCAAAGAGCGTGCCGAAGTTCGTCTGCATTTATTTCCTGTCAGGGTTACCAAAAGGTCTCCCTGTGGCCTGAGGGTAATTGCCGTCTTTAGGTACAATCCTCTCATCCATTCCAGGGGAGAGAGCCTCCTCATGCACGCAATCTCCAGGATGGCTGCTCCATCCAATGCAGATGTCGCTCACAGGAATTTTAATATGTAGCCTCAAACAGCCATGAAAACAAACAAGGCAAATATGGCGATATGCTGAGTCTATACATATTCCTGCTCTGACCTTCTCTGTATGATTTATCATACATTATATTTTAACAAAGCAAATATTAACATGTTGCAGCTGAATGTGTTATCATGAATTAATAGTTAAGTAAGGGTGCTGTATTTTGAAGTCAAGTGACTTTCCCCAATGTTAATTCCCCTGTGTCTTTTCTGTGGTTTAAAAAGTCTGACAGCAATTATGTGCTGGGCTATAACCCATCTGATGTTTTTTTCTTCCATTTCCGCTCTCACTCATTCTCTTTCTTGCTGTCCCTCTTTCTCTCTTTCAATCACCCTCTCTTAGTCAGACAATTGCTGTCTTACTTAACTTCTCTCACACTCTCACTCAATCTCTTGCCTTTTTAATCTCTTTCTTTTTCGTTCTCTCCCACTCGTTTTCTCTCTCTCTCTCTCTCTCTCTCTGTGTCTTTCCCCCTCCCTATCCTTTCCCTGCCCACACGTCTGTCTCTACTCTTTCTCCCTCATCTCTCTGTCTGTGTGTCCTGATTCCAGTATTATCAGGACGGCATGCTGCGACCTGCGAGCCAGCCGAAGGCGATTAACTCTTATCAAGGCTTCATTATATGGCCTATCTCTCTCTCTCCCAGAGACGGCGACTGGTGGGAAGTTTGAGTGTGTGGATACCGCTCTGCAGCAGCCAGGTCTGCAGGGTCATCCTTGTGGTGGTTTAGAATCAGATGCAGGCTTGTCACTATATCTTAATTACAAGTGAGAGGGACACCGGAGCATATGAATGCACTGATCAAAAGACTGTGGTTTGTGTGTTGCTGATATTGGAAGTAGATTTTCAATGCCTTGCTTGGTGTATGCTTAACAGTGTTGAAGTGTAATCCATGCACATTGCACTCCCCCTGTTACAGTCACAAAATGGTGTGGTGTGAATATAAACCTGACGATCTGTTATATGAAACCAAACAGAAAAAAACAACCTTGTACATAGTCTATAGTAGAGGCAAAAACAACAAAAAAAAATTAATTTCAGATCGAAATGTTGGTTTGTGACTTTTTTGTGGAGCTGAATTCTTGATGGTAATAAATTCCATGTTCACCTGTTAAAATGACTGACACAGTAGAAACTGCTTGCATTACAGAGTCGACACCTTTACTCATGGGGGATTGAGGGCTGTATCTGTGTTAATCATGGTGCCAAACCATGAAGTCTTTAAGCTAGCGTCAGCTAAGCACACTCCCTGTGATTAAAATTGATCTGATATATATGATCAGAAAAATGAACACATACGCACTATGGCACAGCACAGCCCCCCATCCCTCTTTAACAAACACACACACACACACACACACAACACACACAAAGTATGACTACCAGTTGTCTGGTCTTACTGTTGAACACATATCTTGTGTTATGCATATCTTGATTACAAGTTGCATTAGCCAAAACTTGGGACTTAGCATATGGCTGGAAGACTAATATAAATACTCCCTTCCAAAATAGTGCTGTTGCAGAATATGTTTTAGAAACTCCAGGGCAGGTTTGGGAGCAGTGAGGAAATTATTTATTTTACACCTATCAAAATGCAAGATTGCTGGGCTTTTTGAGTTAGTCTGCAATCTTTTTTGTGATAATGTGAACAGGCATGTCAAGGAATGGACTGAAATCAATGAACCCTAAGGAGTGAATGTTACAGCATAATGAAGATTTAGATCTTGCTACTAAAGAAATGATATGAATGATCTTGTTTTCAGTCACCTCCTCAACAGTGTCTAACATTTTTGGATATCTGAAGGCGTTGATGAGTAAATTCCTGCTGACCAACCACTTTCAATACTTTATAATCTTTCTTTGAAGAGATCCAGCCAATGCCAAGTCTAAGGAGGGAAAATGGGACTGTTTTCTCACCAAAGCTGTGACAAACATTAATAGGTATGTCCCTGTGCAACCACTTTTCTCTTAAATGGTTTGTTTTCTGTTTTTTTTTCCTGCAAGATATATTGATTTATGCGGCAAAAGCTTTTTTAACACCTTCAGTGCATTTTCTTTGCTTTATTTTCTTTTACAGACAGATCTCCATTTACATTCTTTACCTTCTTTACTTTCAAGACTAAACAAACAGTTAGAATGAATGTAAATAGGAAAAAAACAGATCTTTACCAACATACATGAATTAAATATGACTATTTCCCTCAGAGACTGATCCCTTTTCTTGGATACTCTTTAGACAGGTGAAAGACTGGAAAAACTTTTCACCTGTAGTGTCAGTTTTTCTTGTAGTCCCTCATATTTGAGCATCAATAGATGTAAGAAAGTCACTGGATGCTACATAATATTTAAACTGCTGAGTAATTTGCCATGTCATCCAATTTGTATGGCCACTGTGAGCCTGGTAGTTTCTTACTCTGTTTAAGACTTTTTATTCTGCATTAATTTGCAACTGTGGTTGGGTGAATACTATGCATACTACACAGCGCCAGCATTATACATTTATACATTGTGGCTTTGTTTCTCCAACATTTCCCCGCAACCTTACTCCACCTAACTACTCAGATCTCATGGCCTCAAAGACCTTAATATGAATCCCTTTCTTTCTCTCCATAAATCACAGTTCTCCTCCTGAGTCTGCGACGTAAACAGGTCCCCTGAAATAGTGTGCTAAGAACTGCAATAGACGGTGAATTTTTCACTACCCACAGCGGATTCAAATGCCTGCACTTGATGAGCCCCAACAGAAATGCTGTTCTTTTTTTATTGACCCCAGCAGTATTTCAGTGTAATGAAGGCAACACCTGGTATGAATTCATTCATAGATCATCCTGTGCTTTCATTAATGCATGAGGACTCGCTGGGCGGGCCCTTTACTGGCACACGTGCTGGGCTTCCTTGATTAATGTTCCGTCGGAAACCAACAGCACTTAGGAAGTGCTAGACGGTATTTGTCTTTACAAGATCATATCGACTTTTTGTGAGATCATGCAGAAAATGAACTGTCATGTGTGTAACAGGTCATAGTAAGAGAGCCATTAATACTTCAAGACTGCCTTGGCCAACCAACGTGTCCCTACAGGTCCTCCATCAGCCAGCCCATCTGAAAATCCTTTTAGCCAGACGTGGATGGCAGTGTGTAGTAAGCCTCTCTTGATATGAGCCACCCTACAAGAGACAAATCATAGAGACGGTTCTAATGAGACTGGCTGTTGGTGTGCCCCACTTGAAATGCTCAGAATCTGTCGCTGCACAGAGAGGAGGAGGATGCAGCAGTGAATGAAGCCATTTCAGCACATCATTATTACAAGCCCCATTGCAAGTCTCTCCACAAACAACAAACCGCATCCCGAGGGCTGAGTCTTATTATGTTTAAATAGTCATTTGAAGTCAGATTAACAGGCTGGCCCAACATGTGACAGTAAAATTTCACCAAATGGTTCTTCACAAGAGACAATTACACTCAGTCAGAGACAGAAATTCAGAAATAAAAAAAAATAAATTGACTGCAGTTATTATTATTTAAGAATCCTTCATTCCTCACCATGTCAAATATCAATCCTCTTTGAGGTTTTAGTATGTAATTTGGAACTTCTCTGCACGCTCTGACCTCTATGAGAGCGTCATTTGGAAATCAACAGGAAGCAGACAGCTCACAGATGACTTGCATGTCTAATTTCGTGATTCTGTGCAGTGCTAATCGGACGGGCGACCCTAAACGACCTCTTCCGACACCCCATCCTAAAATGCAGTGGGAAGTCAAAGATATGTCATCTGCTAAACCCAGAGCATCTCGAGTGGGAGAGTGACAAAAGCTAAAATTAATCTTGCTTCAGGTACAACAGAAGGAATGTGTACAACACAATATCCTGTATAGACAGCATTCTCATTTGTAAAAAAAAAGCGAAAATAGTAATAATTGGTAAGACATTGCTTATGCTGTACATAAGCATATTGTCAGCACATGTGTGGTGTATCTCTGACCTTCTTTAGGTCTTTATATTAATATTTAGATTTTTATAGTGGTATCATTGCAAGGCTTTCTGTAAGCACATCATTCAATGAGCTGAAGGCCCTTTCCTCAGATGTACTGATGGATTCATATCAAAATGTTCAATATTCATATTCTAATAAAAATACACAACATGTTAGCGGTGGGAGCCTATGCCTATGAGAGCATGAGCCTATAACTATGAGAGCTCTTGCAGTCTGGAGTCCTTAGAGAGTGTAGGCCAAGATTATTCTACTATGTGGCACAGCGATGTCGTAAAATATTCAATCTCAGTTTATTCATTGACAAAGAGGGATAATGGCAGTACACATTCATACAGTTAACAGTTCAGCAGAGTGGAATGCATTGACATTGGTAATTGAGTGGGTACTTGTCTACAGCGCCCTGCACTTTGCCAAACAGCCCATTGGTTTATGTGCACAGGGAATAGAACAGCACTGCTGACCTTGGAGGTGCCAGTGGCCATCGTCTCCATCACATGGAGAGGCCGGACAACATGAGAACAAAGAGTGGATTACTTTTTCAGGCCAAGACTGCAGTGCTCTGAAGTCTAGTGAGTCTTGATGTGCACACACGCACACACACACACGTTTCCCTCTCTCCCATTTCTGTCTTGTACATGCTCTTTCTTTCTGTCTCATAAATTCTCTGTTTATCTCTCTTCCTATGTCCTACTTCCTTCTGTGTGTGTACGTGTGTGTATGTGTGTGTGTGTGTGTGTGTGTGTGTGTGTATGTGTGTGTGAGAGAGAGAGATAGAGGAAGAGAGAGAGACTAGTGAGGGAGTCAGAGAGAGTCTCATGGTTCTTATTTCAGACTCATCTGTAGAAGGCTCCATTTTCCCCTCTCATCTCTTTTGTAATTCCCCAGAAAACTATGAAAGATCTCCAGATACCACAGGCTCCCTGTAAGTCATAGCTCACACCGTTTTGGAGCAATCTTCACAAAGGAGATTGCATCAGCAACGCCCATCCTGAAAATTCAGATAAATCCCTGGGTCATCCCGCCAGCAGCGAGGTTCAAATCTCTGAAAGAGAGACGGAGATAGAGAATGTGGATGAGTGTGTGTGTGTGTGTGTGTGTGTGTGCCTGTGTATGTGCATGTGCGTCTGCATGCCTGTGTGTGTGTGTGTGTGTGTGTGTGTGTGTGTATGTGGACATATGAGACAGAAAGCAAGGCAGGGAGATGAACACAGAGAGAATAGATAGCTAGGTAGAGGCAGAGAGAGACAGAGAGAGAGCTCAGCCTCGGCTATACGTGTGTGTAGAAACCACCCGGTATCCAAACGCTGCACCCGGTATCCAAACGCTGCTCGCTTATTTCTCTCAGCGCTAGGGGGAATTGATTGGCCCTCAGAGGATGATTGTGCTGCGGGCCCACGTAAGCAGCTGTGCCGCACAGCTCCCCTCCACGGCGCACCTCATCCCGCACTGATTACCGGCTCCATGAAAGGTACTCTGCCGGAAGGAGTGCACCCATTATCTGCCCCAGAGTACCCAACAACCCTTTCCTCACTTCCCTTTTCTTCTGCTCTGTCTCTTTTCCGATCTCCGCTAGCAATCCCCTCTGTGTGTTGTTTATACTCTTCACTACTCTCAGCTCACAGCTACCTGCTACCCACCCACTCCCATACCCCCACCCTCCTTGCTGATATGTAGCCAGTGCCTGTGGCACTGAAATCATATATTTTTTCAGCTTCATGTTTGTTTTGATATTTGGTTCATTTTTTTTTTTTTTTTTTTTTGCAGTTTTCCCCCCTGTGGGTATCTGATGTGTAGATGTAATGTGAAATGTGAGTGCCCATGTATGAGTGTGTGTGTTTTTGAAAGTGCGTGTGTATTAACAGTTTTTCTGTGTGTGAATGGGTCTCATCTCATTCTTTCTTTGTGTGCATGTGTGCGTATGTGTGTGATGAGTTTGTGAGAGAGGGAAGAAGACTGTGTCTACAGTATGCTCTATGCGTATGAGAAAATTAATCTGTTCTCATAAGAGAGTGTGTCTGTGTGTAGAAACAGTTTGTCCTTGTATGGGTGCATCTATTTCTCTTTCTGTGTGTGAGTGTATGTAAGGTTCTTAGCTGCCAGAGGGCAACTGGTGGTCCTGCAGCTTTGGCTTGATGAGACCTCTTTCTCACTCATTTCTCACCTCCTCTGGGATGGTGGATTCCCAGTGGAGATGACATTGGTCAGGCCTGGATGAACTCAAAGCACCTCCCCACCCTCCACTTTCCTCCATAACGAGATGCCTTGAACCATACTATAAAACATATGCCTGGTGATAGAAACATGTCGTTAGCTGCAAATTTTCATCATGACAACTGTTTTTTTATGGCTTTTTTGAGTGCCTCGTTTATACCACCAATTCATGATTTGCTATTACAGTGTTAAATGTCAGCACACACTGGATAAATCCTCGCCTCACTTATGCAGACAAGTAATCTGTCTGTTAAAACAGATTCTTCCTCCTCTTTTTGTGATTATTTTTTTGCTTGTGCAGCAGCCATTAGTTCCCCCTCACAGGCATTACTGCAGTGGAGTTGGCACAGCATGCCAGCACTGATGACTTTTGATTATGAATCGCAAGGCAGAGGTCCTCTCTGCATACCCAGCTCACAAACTTGCACTTTCACTGAAAGTGTGTATAGACAACAACACATTAACACACCCTCAACAGATCTACACCTCAGAACAACAATGGCCTCACACCCGAGGTGACGTCACAGAGGGAATCAGCAGAGAACAGCAGAGATACCCCCTACGCATGCACACACACACACACACACACACACACACACACACACACACACACACACACACACAAACTAAAAAAGAAAACACTGCAAGTCTGGTTTATTGTTCTTCCTTACCATGACAAATAAAATCAGTGTGGGGCCATTCATTTATAATTGGCAGTAGACAATCTTGACAACAAAAACGATCCACAGAATACACACACACACACACATGCACACTCAAATTTCTTTAAAAATGCACTAAAAAGCAGGATATAACTTGCTTCCCTGCCAGTTAACTTAGTTTGAATTCCAGACACGTCTCTCTATAGATCTGTGCCTCTGTGTTGTTGTCAGGAGAGAAAAGACTCACAATTTTTCTCATTAGAAACTCTCAAAAGCCTGGAGGGCTTCTGATAAATAGTTAAACCTGTGGTTGAAATGCCTGTCACTGATATTTTGAATGAGTTTATGTTTATATCATAAATGGAATAAACAACATGAAAATCATGTATAATCATGTATATATACGGTGTAATGGAAGCACTCAACAGTTGCATGATCAGTTCTTCTATTAGGTTGATATGAAGCATCAAACCCTTTGATGAAGCAAGCACATCAATTTGACATTGTTTACTGAACAACCTTTTTATCAATAACATATTTGCTTCATGTAATTTAAACCAGTGTGTAGGGCAGATCAAAATATGATATGTTAATCATTATTCTCTGTTTAGCATTTGTATGATTATGTGAAAAAGAAGAAATCATGTAATACAATATCCTCCTCAATTTTTTGACAAAATTGACATTGAAACTGCAGAGTAATTAAAGAGTTGATTACATTTTTGAATGAACCCAAACAAGCAAGCATGTAATAGGGTACATTAGCATGACCAAAATCATGAACCATTCTGAAACAAACTTCAAACCTTCTGTATTTCTGAAAGCATTGTGGTCCTTAATAAGCCCCATGGTAACCCCTCTGTCCAAAGATATATATCGACCTGGTTTGACAAGGCTAGGCAGGCCAAGACATAAAGCCGATACTTGTCATTTGAATTGAGCTGCATCTCAAAACACACATCTGAAGTGCCAATCACTGTGAAACAACATTGCAAAAGTGTAAATATGGATCCATGTAGATCGCTTGGATGAAGGTAGCTGATTCAATTTCAGGCAAGAACAAAAATGTCCATGCAAGCCCAAATATTTGTAAAAAAAAACAACAAAACAGCTCTGTCTACTTGGTATGATGCATCAGAATCTATTGCTTAAATAAACCCCTCACCACCAAAGGGGACAAGAGAAGCCTGTACTGTGATTGCAGCACACTTGGATATAGATGCTCTCTATATTTTTCTTGGGGAGAGAAGCCTCCCCTCTGAGATTCTCTGACCCATCTTTCTCCCTGCTGTGGCCCCCTCCCAAACTGCTATCGATAGCAGGGCACATACCTCAGATACCCATAATCCTCTCCTCTTCCCTCCTGCTGAGATCCTGTTTGATGCCAGCGTTTTTCTCTCCACCCCCCACCCCCACCCACCTCTCTTTTGCTCAGGGATAAAAACCAGTGCCACCAAAGCCTCAGTTGAGTAAAAGCCCCTCTCTAAGGAGGCACAGGACCTTTTGGGTTGCTCAATGGACACCCCAGACCGGATCAACCAGATCAATGCAGGCCAGGGTTGTAGTTTTTAGCTCAGCTGCCAGGCAACTGCTTATTTATTTATGCTTATAGAAAATCCAGAGAGGGTAGCAGAGAAAGAAAGAGAGAGAGAGAGAGAGGTGTGTGTGTGTGTGTGTGTGTGGGGGGGGGGGGGGGGGTGATACAAGGGGGAGTGAGAGGGTGATACGAATGTTAAAATACCTGCCTAAAGGTGGTCTAGGAATCCCAGACCATGTGGAATTGAACATTGAAATGTTTGTGTGTACGTATGCTGCATGTCTATGCAAGAATTGGGGCAAACACCATGGCCCATGTGCACAGGTGAAATTTCAGTCACTGGTGCCAAAACCGTCTGCACTCCCACAACCTGGATTTTCCCTAATGAATCTGACAGTCCTGTCCTTGGTCAGTGGCTACAATCGATACTTGGCCCATGCTGTAGCAAACATTTTCAGACCGCGCTGACAATAAATCATTCATCGCTTGGATGAATTATTGACCATAGATCGGGAAGCAAAAAAACGGCAGAGGCGACGAGCCAGGGCATACTCTCCACCTGCGTAAAATCCAGTGGTTTTTGGACCTAATACAAGATGAAGTGGAGCACTAGTGTGGCTTCTCAGTGTTAATTCCTCTCCCTCCCTCTGTCCATTTTATTTTTTGTCTGTCAGTATCTCTTCGCATCGCCTCTCTCCTCGACTCCCTCTACTCCAAGCTCCCTCTTTGGATTCCTTCCTCTGTTTTGTTTGTCCTCGGCATCCCTCTCTCTCTCCTTCTCTCTCATCTCTTCTGTCCCTTCCCTTTTACCCTCAATCTCATCCTCTGTATTTGTCATACACACACACACACACACTGCGTTTGTGTGAGTGTGTGTGCACAGAGTTAAAAAAGAAAGGATTTGCATCGCTCCAGAGAGGTACCTGCTGAGTGCTGGCTCGGTACTGTGTGTGCTGCTTTCCCCGGCATCACACATTTAATCAGCTGACGAGGATGAGACGCTCTGGAGGAGATGACAAAAATAACAAAACACAAAAACAGGTTTAATGAGGTTTCTCTGGCGCCCTCCCCCATGGGACAGGAGTCCACTTAACTGCAATGTCATTAGGGGGGGGATTAAATGGGGACTCTTGTTCTGCGGTGCTATCTGTTTAGGCTTTAATTGGGAACAGAATGTTTGCTGCATTGAACAACACAAATTCACTGAAAGTGTGTCTGCTCATTTTGTGCCAGCGGAGAGTGATTCCTGTGAATCTATTTTGGCGAGGCACCTCATACAACTCTATTTGCAGAGCAGCAGGCCAACTCTCCCTTCTCTGTGCTGTTTTCTTTTTGGGTCTGTTAGAGCTAGCATAACGTAGCATGAAATCAGTTTATTCTACGTTATGCTATTCTCTTTTCTTTTCATGTCCATGAGTTATAACAGTGCCTTTTGCTCACCTACATAGTTTCTTTTCATGGCCTGATAATTTCAAATGAAATGTATGTAATATGCAGATGCAAAGCACACTTTAATATGAGTTGTCCTCCACTCATATGTCTTATATGTCAGAATAATATTAGTCGTTGTTCACTTCAGAAAGCATACCAAGCACCTATGGGTCCAGAAAACATTGTAGGTCAGTAACAATGGGAGGAATAGTAATAAGAGTGCCTTATTTGCACCATTAACCCCCATGTACACACACACACATACACACACACACACACACACACACACACACACACACACACACACACTCAGACACACAGTTATTTGTTCACAAATGCTAACATGACGTCTTCCATGTGTTTTACTTTTAAATCATTTATTCCGCTGTTATTTGTATTCTTGTCCATACAGCTTGCAAGCCCATGCTCAGTCTGTCCTGCTGTGAGTTTGTATCTGATCACACACTCATACGGGCTCTGGAGCAGATGATAATGCATCTTTCAAATGGTGTTCCATTCAGGCAATCCATCATAAAGATAAACATCTACCTTTGCTTTTCTATCTGAGCGACGCTGCATGGGGAAAAAAAAAAACAAAAACAAAAACAAACCTGTCGCTTTACATGGCCAAAATCCATGCCAGGTACCTTCTTTTGCATTGATTCTCAGTGCCAAAAAGATATGTAAAACTCTCCAGAACTGCCTTTGTCTTCATTAGAAACCTAATCACACTGTGTTGTTATTGCTCACAGTTGCCTAGGCTGGCGTGTGCTGAGCTGCAGTAGAATTCATTGGCAGACTGCAGCAAGGCAGACCTTTGCTTGCTCCAGATAATGTCAGTCAAAATGGGGCCCTCCTTTATGTTAGCGCTAACAGGCTCTGTGGCTGACACCTCTGAAATTGCCCTGGAAGTTGTCTGTGCCGCCTCGATTGGAGTGTCTCAGGTTGCACTCTGCATGCATATAAGTGTGGGGGAAGGACTTCAGTACCTCTGCAGTGAGGGGAGAAGGTCTTTCAAACACTGCAGTGGCTGGGCCCACTCTGGAAATACTCGGTTGGATATACATCACAGTGCCTTCAGAATTCTCTTTTCAAAATCTTTATCACACAAATGTATAATTAGACTATACTAATGTTGTGTGCTAATGTAAAATAATTGTGTTTATGCTTGGCAAAGGTCTCCTGCAGAGAGCACTGTTAAAACCAGTCATATTAGAGTGAATATTAAGTGTACAAAAGTTTCTTGCAGCAAAGGAAGTGTATTTACTCAACATAAATAAACATAAATAAACAATATTCTGAAGAGTGAGTCTGATCAATGTTTCTGAGGAAGCATGTTCATGTATTATGCTCTATACATTCCCCTAAGGTAGAATGTCTATTGCATCTATGTGGATGGACAGTTGGCAAGCCCCATGTTGAATGCAGAAGTTCACTCATCAACAAGATCTCCCCTAATTTGTGTTGTTTCTCAATCCTCAACATGCACACACACACACACACACACACACACACACACACACACACACACACACACACACACGCACACACACACACACACTCTCTCACACCTTACCCTCCATCACTTCTCAGGTGCCATCTTTTTTAATTGGCAAGCTGACTTGGGCAGGTTGGCCGGTGCTCAGGATGCCAGGTGCATGCTAAAAATAGTGTGTCTCTCTTCGGAAAAGCTCTCCTCAGCCCATATACATTATGCATCTATGGTAATGTGTGACACGGAGAGGAATTAGTTGCAAGGGTAAAAGCAGACGTTGCTCTAAAGGAAAAAAAATCAGGATCTACAGTGGGCATCTGGGAGGTTCCTATGATTTATTGTATGTGAATTTATAATCAGAGGGGAGCATTCTGGTAGGTACAGACATCCCACACAGTAGCAGGTCCAAGTAAAGTGGTGTTGCAGCCAATGATGGACATCAAAATCAGTGCAGAGCACCTTAAATTTAAATATTTTATTCATCCAAATGACATTTCTTAGCTGTTTAAACTCTTTCTTTTCAAAATAAAAATGACTTGTCTACTCTATTAAAAACTAGTACTCTATTAAACATGTTTTTGATGGTTTGAACTCATCATACCACCCCCAGTTAAATCCATAATACATAATACTTTTGACAAATAGAACCTGCATCAAAGCTCCCTACACTGTGTGTGTGTGTGTGTGTGTGTGTGTGTGTGTGTGTGTGTGTGTTTGTGATTGAGAGAGAGAGAAGTAGAGAGGGGGAGAGAAAGAAATATCCAGCATATGTTAGTGTCAGATCCATTCCCCTCCATACTGGTTATCCCAGGAGCATGATTCAAACAGAGTATAAGATACAAAAAACAGTCTATTATAATTCTCTGATAAAAAGGGAGACCTAAATGGGCACCTTGACTAAACACTAGTATTCAAAAACTAGAATAAATAGCGGAGTACACAAGACATTTAAGTTTAAATGGGCATAGTACAAAAAGCATGGCTGACACAGGAATTCCCTTGCAGAGGTGGGGTGTTACGTGGTCGGGCTTGAGCAGCACAGATGAGCTGTGACATGTTGGAGATTCCCAGATCCCAGAAGTAGCCCACTATAGCGTATACCACCGACAAGAGACGAAATCCGGACATCAGCCACAGACACGGAAAACTGGGAGTATGCTTTAGGCCAACACACAGACAGCATGGAACAAGTGCTTTCGAAGCAAGACGCTCCACACTTGTGCTGGTCACTGGAGTACTCCAGATCAGATAGCTGGATTACCTCCGGCCATTCGGCGATGTCAAATGCCTTCTGGCTGACAGATCCTCAGTAAAGTGGCCTCTTAGGCCTACAGCTGTGAACACTGTCAACATCACACTGCAAATTGAAAGTGCCCAAACAACTAAAACCCAATGCTAAGCAGCATTTACAGTGTTGTCCCATCTGACATTGGTTTCAGTCACCATCAGTTGCCCCACACACTTAAAGACGCTGATATACTGTATGTGTTCATGATGTGAAGCGTCTTGTTCTTGAGTATCTTTGTTTAACCAGAACAGTTAATCCTCTTCAGTTTCCTCTGTGGATGGAGAGCAATTAACTATTAAAGGTGACATAGAATGGATAAATGGAGTATTGTACCTTGTTCTCTGATGTTGAAATAGAATAGTTTCAACGTTAATTTATCAAAAAGAAGCCAAAGTGCAATTTTAGAAACCCTATCAAAACATTATACTTTAACATTAGACTGGGTACTGAAATGGTCCTTTTGGGTAAATGGCACCCTCTTTGGCAACCACAATTGAACTTCAATTCCTTTGCACTATTTGACCTCACATGTAGGTTTTGTTTTCATTTGCCCCTGTTTTAGTGGCTATTTTTAAGATCAAGATTTCCATATGAAAGAGGGCAAAACCATGCCTAATGTTAATGATAGCTCTTTGGCCATGCACTACCTCCTAACCTCCTAATTCCTCGGAGCCAAAAGCAAATATGGTTTTCTACTCTTTGTCCCCTTTAAGTTATGTAAGAGTATATACACAGAGGTGCAGTACATCTGTCTGTGTGCATGACAAAAATGTGCGTACACAAATAAGTACACAGCAAGCAGGCAAATGCCCTACAGAACTTTCTTTTAGACCTTTTATTCATTACTCGCCGCACAAACCACCTCACCTTTGAAAGAACAGAAGGAAAGTAGGAGCATGAATGGCAGAAGAAAGGAGGGAAATGTGGAGGAGGAATGAATTGACGCCCCTCTGTGCAGAGAAATATGTGCACACAGAGAAAATGAGGGAAAAACAGTCAGCCAAGTGACAAAAAAAGGCATGATGATGGTAGAAGTCACAGTGTTGGTGGAATATCTGTTTTTGCAAAACAACCTATTTGTGAATTGTCAAAGTGTGTTCTCAAGCACTATCAAAGAGTGTGTGATACTGAGAGTACTGAGTTGTTCACCCAAAGGTGCCTTTTCCACTATTTTTTGAGGCCTGTTTTCACTTTGAGGTCTGGCAGCCCCACACATGCTCCACCACATGCCAACTTAAGTGCTCTCACCGCTGTCAATCAAAGTCTCCCTGGCCTTGCACTGAATGAGTTCTCAGACCCCAATATCCACAGGAGGCCCTGCAGGGCCAAAGCTCTAAATGACAGATGTCATATTAGTGTGTCATCGAGAGCCATTCTCTTTCTCTCTGAAGGTGCCCTTCTGTGACAGTGGCAGGATGTAGGATATGTGTGTAAACGTGTGTGTGTGTGTGTGTGTGTGTGTGTGTGTGTGTGTGTGTGTGTGTGTATGTGTGTAAATGTGTCAGTGCATGTGTGTGGGAGGGAGAGAGGGAGAGAGAGAGGAAGAAAGACATCCTATCCACAGTGACAAGGATTATGGCACAGCAGGTGAGTTTCAGTGTAGGTGTGTGTGTGTGTGTGTGTGAGAGAGAGAGAGGGAGAGAGACAGAGACAAAGAGAGAGCGAGAGCGCACACATATACAAAAGGTTCCTCTATATCCTCTTCCCCTCAGGCACAGAGGATGCAGAGCTGAGGTGTTAAGAAGGTGATCAGTGGCGTGTTGGGGGGCAGAAAAGACAAAAGGAGGAGTGATTTGCTACTCTGGCAGTGAGGATCGTGACACTCTGGCACAGTGGATTATGAGCCGGCAACTTATGACAGGCAGGGTGAGAAACCATAAGGGCCGTGTGATGTTGGCTTTTGGGAGGCGTGAGGTTCAAATGCTCTGTGCTCATTGCAACAACGTGTTTCTCTAGAGCATAATGCCAAGTTGAGAACCTTGTTATCCAGCTGAGAAGATGTGAAAAACCCTTTGTGGGTTGACAATTCAGATAGACATGTACAGTATACATATACTTATTGTTCTTACACGTTAAGGTAGATGGCTCAACTGTATCTGATTGTTTCTGTATGCTGAATTGTTAGACTAGACATGATACAACCTTCCAGGAACGTTCCCACATGGTTTCATTATAGAAATACCAAAAAATAACCAAGTGGGTGATCAAAAGAAACAATAAATCCATTGGTGATGGCACCATCATATTGATGTTGATGCTCTCCAAAATATAACCTTGTGTCACTTTTGCATCAGTCTTTTTTTAGTTAGCTGAAATACTTAAAACTGGCCAAATTTATCAGACTGCCTCAAAGTGATTTAGAGTAGTTAATCATCCTCTGTTTATTAACTGCAATGTAGTGAAGCTGCACTTCTCATGGTCTGAATCATGTCACAACTCCCAGTCCGGAACAAATTGTTCATGACAGAGCATGTGTGACCTCAGTCAAGCTGTCCTGATAATACTTGTGTCAGGCTTATTTAAGGCTTTATGAGTGTGGTAAATAGGCTAGCTATACTAACTTCAGGCATAATAACTGACATTATGACATCAGTCATGCTGATAAATATACTTTCTAATTAACTGAAAAGGTCTTAGCAATAGTTGTGGATGGGCAACATGAGGAACAAGAGTATTATTTTAATATTTTGTACAATTTTTTCATGTAACCTACAGCTGAATACAGCAAATCCTCAATTCACATATAATCACTCACATCATATAATGTCATGGCATTGTATTGCTTTTGTGGATGTGACATGGGAGAGTCTCATGAATTTAAGCAAAGCACTGACAACAATGTAAATATTTCCTCATGACATTTCTCATATTCAGTGGAAGAGTGGATGTCTATTGGCTGAAAACAAACAAACAAGCATTACATTGAGTAAAAATCATTAACCATGTAACTTTTACAACGATTTTACAGGAAGTGTTTCCCATATTACCACACAGAGCTAAATTATGTCATTGATTTTTGTCATGGCAGTCATAACAGACTTCACAGTAGAGCTACTGTGCAGTTAGCGGCCTTTTAATTAATCTTAAAACAACACATCGATTTATTGTGTCATACAATACATGAACCTGATCAATCTTGCCATGCAAATATTAAAACATCATGGCATGACTGAAAGGCACACTTCACAAATCACTCTGCTCTGGAGAGTGGTTTTTACTCAAGAGCAATATAAAACAAACAAACTGTCATCACAGACATACAGAGAGATACATTCAAAAAGATAATAGAACAATATGATGAAAGAATTAAAACACGATAGATACATTTATGACACACTCAGATTTAAGCACACAGTTAGCAGTAAAGACAAAAAGATTTGGAAGCCATTCTGGCAAGCCTGAGGCCAGGGGGCTTTGAGACTGATAGTGTACTGAGAGGGAAATGCTGATACAATCTGGAACAGTGTCATGTGAACATGAGTGTGTGTGTGTGTGTATGTGTGTTCAGACTGTATGTTTGTGTCTGCCTGTGTGTGCTTGTAATGTTGTTCTTGTTGAGCACAACAGTTTCAGACCACCTTTGGCAAGTTCGGGTTGACAAAGTCAGGTAATTACTGTACCCCCACCACTTCACACACACACACACCACTTCAAACCCTCCCTCCCCCAGAGCTCAGAATGACAACTAATACCGCAGCCCAATCAGCTCGCCTTACCTGCCAGAGCTCCAGAGCATGTTTGATGACCAATAAGTAACAACTGGGCTGGAAAATGCTTGGCTGGCCTCCCTTGCCCATTCCATTTAGCTCCCAGTAGGATCAAAGGGCCCCATATTCATTATCGATTGTCCTTGAGATAAGCTTTCGGGCATCCTGCTACTCGGCACGTTGAAATAGAAAAGCACAGACTCTAAGTGCCACCCCACTTACCTCTGTGTAAGAGCCAGCAGAGAAAAAAACGGAGAATGAGTCGAGGAGTTTTGATATTCGGTCGGGTGTGTAAGTGGGAACAGCAGAAGCTGATTATGCCACAATTCTGAGCCAGTTAGATCTGTCAGGATACACCAAAACCACACTGTCTGAACTTGTGAACAGTCATGTTTTAACATACAGGCTATCACATTTGAAAGAAAGGGCAACTTTTCACCCACAGGGTCTATGCTTGGAGGAGTAGGTGCAGTGGTCTAGTAAGCGATTAGGGATGGTGTTTACCCTGTTGCTGTTTTATCTCTCTCATGCAAACATAAGAGCAAGTCTTGCACTGGCTGTAGCCTGCTGCACACAACCACTTTATTTCGGCCCTGATGTTTGCTCAGGAAACTCCCTCCACCGCATTGCAATATCAAGTGTCAACAGAATAACACAGGATGGGAAATTACATTCCTAAGTTGTTCTTTGTTCTGAATAATCACACTCTCTCATTGGTGTGAGGCACCAGAACAAAGAGGAACCAGACATAGAGAGCTGACAAATGCATTAAGTTCAGGTTTTGTAGGACTTGACAGCACATGCCTATAACAAAACTCTTTCATTTCCTGTTTTCAGTCTTTCCATTTCATACAATACAGAAGATATTCTCTTAGCAGTACCAGTTTTAATGTTGGCAAACACAAATAATTATTCACACAATTGGAGCATAAGTGTAATAGCATACACAAACAAACAAACAAACAAACAACCACAATGGAAGCAGTTTTACACCTGCATACAATTGAACCCAGCTGGGTATAGCTGGTGTTGTCACTGTGGAGTTGACACCATGGGGAGAGGTGGAAGACAGATACTTTGAAACAAAATGGAAATGAGACTGTTACTCAATTTCTTTCACCATCAGTTAGGCCTGAGTCACATTTGCATCTCTGGGATCAGAATATGGTGCAGTGGGTCTGGACACTGCAACATGGTCTCAGCACTAGCCTGACCAGTGGCTCAGTAGTCACTTTATCTCTCAGGTAAGACTTCAAAATCCACCTCATCCAGCGCCATATCTTCCAGATCCAACTGCTTTTATGGTACACTCTGCTATTATCCTTTTTGACTTTTTATTGGACTCGACCATCTTTCTTGTCTTCAATTCACTGCAGTGTCTTTCCCTCTCTCTTGCCCTGCCTCTTACAGCAAACCCTCCACAGTATACCCCCCTCTCATTCTCTCACTGTTGTGTTGTGTTATTTATTCTCTCTGTATTCACCCCTTCTCAACTCCTTTCTCCTCTCTTTCTCTCTTCTATCTCCATGCCTGTTGTCTCTATCCCTTCTTCCCCTATTTCGTTGCTTCTCACACACAGTGGTGTGCCACACTGCTCCTGGGGAGACCGCAGGCAAAAGTGGCCATGCGGAGCAGACTCATCAAGGGCAGCTACACATCAAATCAAAAGGCCCCCAGAAGAACAGGGGAGGATGTGGTGTACAGAGGCAAAAAATGAGAGATATGGAAGGGGCAGAAAGTGACAAGGCAGGGACAGAGAGAGAGAGAGAAAGAGAGGAGGTAGTGGTAGTAGTGGTGGTGGTGGTGGTGGTGGTGTGTGTGTGGGGGGGGGGGGTTGAAAGAGAAAGATTCAATAGCTGAGGAGGGAGGAGGGCTGTGAGGGTGGCCTGATACTTTACTCCTTCATGTGTTAGATCATTTGAGAAATAGAATCCCCATTCCCATTCCGTTAAAAGGGGTACTCTTTACAGATTCTTGATGAATGTTTAAACATTCATTACCTGTAGAATAAGTAATAGAGATATTCCATATTAGGGCCTCACTGATGATGCATCATTACAATAAACAGACTTCCTGACTGAGATGAGTCAGTAATGATGGCTGAGTGACTCTGCTGACAATTATGCTCAATAGAGCCCTAATTGAAACGTAGATCTGGAATAGTTTCAAACACATCTCGACGCATCACAAAAATTTCAACCAGCTGGCAATGATTTGCCATGTTAGTGCATCGCAGGCATATTGCACGGAAAAGACTTATTATTTACTTTGCGAGTGATGCTGTTTAGTATGCAGAATGTCAAACAATTTGAGGAAGAAATCCACACCTGCATAAGTTATGTGCTGCTTGCCTGCTGCAGTACTGTGTGCATTCAAGCATGGCTCCTTTGGGCACTGCTACTGACAAGGAGAACCTCTGGGTTGCAGTACACTGAGCTGTGAACTTGTCAACTTTTGATCTTTGGTCATTTTTATGTTAAAGCAGGGTTGGTGTATAGCTCGTTTCCACTTCCATGGTGCTGGTACCTAGGCAGTGCCCAATCTAGACTGAACAATCATTGGTGCTGGTGCCAGAAAGCTGACACCAGCACGGCTCCCTGAAATTGTTGGTCCTGAAGTCGGAACCACACACGTGGAGCCACACACAGTGCTGTGTTAGCAAAATGATGCTTATGTTATGTGCAAGCTGTGTCCATTTGATTTGTGGCCGTTACATCTGTCTGCTGTAAGTTAACAACGTTTAACAACTAGTTCATTTTGTTTACCTTAATGCAAATATCATTCAACACATAGCCCATTTGTGTTTTCTAGGTACAACTTCTACCTGTGCTGGCCAATACCACCATAAATCCCTCAGCTAGCTTTACGCTGACCTGAATACATCATCTCAGCAAAAGTATTTTGTTAAATAGTGTAATTTCGACACGGCGCATTCATAATGTAAAAATTAAAAAATGTGAAATTATGCCAAAATGAGAAATTTTAGCGTTCATAGTTTATATCTGTTTTTGCCCGGGAGCGTCAGAATTAATCATTTGAAATGATAGGAAAAGATAGGCTACATGTCTAAAAAGTTGCCAACCCCTGGACCTAGGCTCCATGAATGTAACCATGGTAACAATTTGCTATACAAATTTTGATGCTGAAACCTGTGGAAATGCATGTCAGTGCTGACCAGTTGAATTCCAGCGCTGGCACCAGCACGGCCCTGGTGGAAAAGGGGTAGTAGTGATTATGGAACCTGGCTAGCATGCTAGTAGCCTGGAAATTGTGGGTTTGAATCCCGTCTACCACTGTACTCTTGAGCAAGGCACTTAACCCTATGTTGCTCTAGGGGAGACTGGCCCTGAATTGATAGTTGACAAAAGTCGCTTTGGATAAAAGTGTCTGCTAAATGCATAAATGTAAATGTAAAACCTGTGCCCACTAAAACAGCCTGTATTGCACCATTTTTTTTCCTACAAAGAACAAAGAACATCTCAGCTCACCTGAAGCCCTGGCAACAGATGCATTGCATCTCACTTTCCCCCCTTTTGGGTCGGAGAGGAAATGTTGACACTGAACTGTGTTTGTGTGCTTGTATTGCATTACATGTTAGTGGTTCACATGACCATGGGCTTTGTAAACTGGGTCATCCTGTCATAATCAAAGGTCTGATCAGACAGAGAGAGAGAGAGAGGCTGCCGTAGACCTGTGAGTCATTATGAGCCTGGTGCATTAGCTGTTCACTGGGCATACTCATGACTAAATATAAGGCCTTTCATCTCTAAATGCATAGCCCAACTCTTTAACATCATTACCTGCTGTCGCATTTGGTACACACTTACATAAATGGTCTGTCTCTTTTTTATCCTTCATTATTTTTAACAGTAAGCTCTCTAACAAGGCCATTTGTTTTGTTGAGTGAGAGTGAGATGGGTTTGTCCTTATGGATTAGTGGATTGCTTTCTTTGAGGAAGATGAGATGTGGTTTACTGGCTTGCATATGCAAGGCCATGTGTTGCTTGAGAGTTGCTTTCAGGAAGCCTGTTGGTGACAGAATTCCTTGGATGAGGGTCGGGGGAGTAGTTTCCCAGATGATCACAGAGTGTACAGTTTCTGCTGTAACCATCTACTTACCTGCTATGACATAATTAAATTGGGTGCACTAGCAGCATTCATCAAAATCACTGAAAAGTGGGTTGGGGGAGGGGACATATATTGATAACCCAGTTATACTGAGGGAAACTAGCCTAGGAACAGAGCTACATCAAGGAAGATGTTGAAACCTTTTGGAAGTGTATCAAATGCATCATTTGTGAAAACCACAGTATTAATTGCACCTGTTCACTGAATTTGAAGGAACATTTACGTTTAAGAGACAATAATGCAGATGCCTTGACTGGCTGCGAATCATTTTATGCAGGTATTTTGAGAGGCTACTTGCCCTCCACATGTTGACAGTTGTTGCATTGGTACCTGGTATTCTGACTGCATAGCATGGTTTCCCACCTAGAGAGCAACAGCACTATTTCCAACCGCAACTGCATTGTGTGTATTAATATTTCTAATCAGTGTTTATCATTTATAGAATCAGCTGCTTCTACTACAGGCTGAACACAACTTGCTGTGCTACTTTATGTGTGTCTTAAAGGATAAATCCGGCGTGAATCAAGCCACATCCCTGTTGTTCCAGGTCACTGAACGCTGTCGGTAGGGAGAAGAATGCGGAAATTTGATACAATATATACCAAATAACAAAGCAGCAGGTAACGTTAACTGAATTGGACATAGTGAAAATTCAATTTGTGCCCCATTCAGTTAGTGTTGGTGGCTGGTTCACTCTTTGGTCTATGCTGTATTAAATTTTTGCATTCGGTGACCTGGAACAACAGTGCTATGGATTGATTCACACCAGATTTTTCCTTTAGATGACAGATAGATAGATAGATAGATAGATAGATAGATAGATAGATGGATAGATAGATACTTTTATCCCGTTGAAAATTCAGGTACCCTTAAGCTTCCATAACATACACACATACATACATTCTAAAAATACAGAGAATAAATAATTTTATATGTGGCTTTAAGGGCACTAATTTATTTGGTGTGGAAGTAACGTGGAATGTGCCAGAGAATGCTATAGTAACCCTAGTGCAAGTACATTTCCAGTGCAGATTCTGTTCCAGTAAAAGTATAAGACCCAGTCCCGTTTCTTCTCCCTTAACACTAGCACTTGATTTCAAGCGCCTTCCTCTAGGGGTAGAAGTGTGTACCAAAAAAATCGGAAATGGGAAACTTCTGCATGTGGCATGTCTAAGAATTGTATCTGAAATCAGAGATGTGCAGAGTGAACAGTACAGGGCATAGAACAGTTCCCTTTGGTGCATCAGTACTGCTTACAACAGTCTCAAATGTGAGGTTCCCCAGTCTAACAAACTGGGGTCTTCGTGTGAGGTCGTCTGTGTTCGAGGTTACCAGGCACAGGTCCACTCTCATCTGTAGTGGTTTGTCTCTAAGAAGGAGGGGCTGGATGGTGTTGAAGGCGCTAGAGAAATCAAAGAACATGATTCTCACAGCACGGCCTCCTTTGTCCAGGTGAGAGTGCATCCTTTGTAGCAGATAGAGAGTGGCATCCTCCACTCCCACCTTCTCCTGGTAGGTGAACTGTAGAGGTGCATGGCTGACCTGGGTCTTAGCAGGTGGAGCAGCAGCCGTGTCTTCATTAGGTGTGAGGTGAGGGCAACAGGCCTAAAGTCATTCAGTTACCTGGGGTGTGAATTCTTGGGCATTCACCAGGCATGATGTTTTCCATAGTGTGGGTACTCTCCCCAGACACCGACTCATATTGAAGACATGTTGGAATGTCTCCCCCAGTTCCAGACCACAGGCCTTAAGCGATCTTGCAGACACCATCTGGCCCAGCAGCTTTTGGTTTCAGCCTCTTCAACTCTCCGCTGACCTGGTCTGCGGTGATAATGGGGGGTGGGGGGACAATACCTAGTAGCAACTTTGGGGAGGCATGGGGTTGATGGTTGTGCAGTCAGCAGACAATGGTGGGGGTGGTTGCTGCAGCAGTGGCAATGGTAGGGCCATTAGCAGTAGTGGCAGAGTCATCAAGCCTATTGTAGAAATTATTAAGACGATTTGCTCTGGCCACATCGGCATCTGCCCTGGTGTTGTTTCTCCTGCATTTTGTAATCTGCTTCATTCTCTTCCATACCTGTTTTCGTCCAATTTTCTTTCCACTTTCTTCTTGTAAGACTCCTTCATTATTCAAATGCTCTTTGAGCTCCCTCTGCACACGCCTCAGCTCAGTTAAGTCACCCTCCTTAAATTCCTACTTCTTCTTGTTAAGGAGGTTTTTGACATTGCTTGTTACCCAGGGTTTGTTGTTAAGGAAGCAGCATGCAGTCCTTGTGGGACCTACAACATCCATGCAGAAGTTCAGGTAGTAAGTTGTACGATGTGTGACCTCCTCTAAGTCCTCTGCATGTGTACCCTTCAGCACACTCCAGTCAGTAGATTCAAAACAGTTTCTTAGGGCCTTCTTAGGTCCACTTCCTGAAGGTGCATGTGGTTATTAGTTGCCTCTGCACTTGTGTTTTGTACTTTGCCTGAAGGTAAATGAGGTTATAGTCTGATTTTCCCAGTGGTGGGAGGGTGGTAGCACTGTATGCATCCCTCACGTTAGCATATATCAAGTCTGTTGTCCTGTTTTTCCTTGATGGATAGTCCACAAATGTATAGAAGTTAGAGAGGGTGGAATCAAGTGTAACATGGTTGAAGTCACCAGAGGTTGCAATAAAGGCATATGTATGTTGAGTTTGGAGCCTTGGAGCTGTAGAACTGATGACGTCACACACCACGCACGCACCTGATGGAACCTGCATACAAACAACAATGGCGTGAGAAAACTCTCTCAGTATGAAGTATAGTAAGTAGTAACTCCACGTCACATCACACTCCACACCATCTGTTGTTGATGTATAATGCGAGGCCACCACCCTTGTTCTTGCCATCTGCATGCAATTCACCATCTCTGTCTGCTCAAACAGCAGAAAAACCTGGTAGCTCCACATTAGCATTAGGGATGTTGCTAATTAGCCATGTCTTGGTAAAACATTCTTTGTACAACTTTTGGTTTCTTACTACAGACTGTCTTGTTAGCCAGTGAGTTCACGTTTCCCATCACTACTGATGGATCTGTGGGCTTGAATCTCCACTGCTTCTCCTGATGCGTAGCCTTCACTCTCTGCAGATCTGTAGTACCACAATTCCTCTGGGATGATATCTGTCGGGACCCCACTGGCATTACTCCTTAGAGCTACCAGCTGATTTCTTATAAACAAGTTTGCTGCTGCCGTTCTCTTGTTTAAGTTTGTTTCTAAGTGTCGTATCCATAGGATAGAGAAAACACTCACCACAGAGTGTATAGTCCTTGTTTTGCAAAATAATAAAAGTGACAAAAAGTACACAAAAGACAAAAAAGAGCTTTGGAGCAGTGAAGACACAGAGCTTAATAAAATGCTGCCACTCAGTCGGCACCCGGAAGTGAATTAATTTAAGCCTGCACACTCAAATTGCATGTCTGCACTCTCCCAGTATTATACCTCAGCATTCTTTAATTGACAGCTATTAAAGTAGCGGCATCATCATAGACCATGCTGTGATAAAAACAAAAGCTGGTGATGTTTGAATCTTAACCATGGTCCTTTTCATTGGTCTTTTTGCAAATTCATGAGATAAGTTTTACCAAAAAGTGTAGAAATTACCTGTACAGACATCCTGTGAAATTCCACTCAAATGCTTGTGACTGACATTTGGCACACATTTGTCCATTGTAATCCACTAGAACTCCCATTAACCCCTGTTGCAGTCACCATGACAGCAAGCTAAGCCATGTTCGGCAGAACAGAGAGAGAAAAGTGGAGAGAAAGAGAGTGTGTGTGTGTGTAAGAGAGGCATTAGAGATTCTATAGTGTCTGTCTGCCCTATCAAAAAGGACAGGGGCCAAGCAGCTTCTTTTTCTACAGCCTGTAAGACCTCATCCAGACATTCCCACTCCCCACTTTATCCCCTCCCCCAAGACTAACACCCTCCACTCTGCCTCTGCCTGAAAGGAGACACAGTGGCCATCCCTTTCCACTCTGCCCTCAGGTGATCAGGAAACAGTTTACCTACAGTACCAAATGGTGCCACCTGGGGGCACTGCAGTGTTTCTTCTGCATGTCTTCCTTCAATGAATGGATTAGTTTGAAGAGAACGAGGCATCCAATTAGGGTTGGAGAAAGGGTGGGGTAGGGGGCAGGATTGGATGAAAAGTTCCTCTGAGTCTAAAACCTTTTTTTCATTATGTGTCAGTGTAAAGCTGTGTGACACTCAAGTGGCATGCTATAAACTGCCTCTCTCAGCTGTCCCAAGGGTCTGTCAGAGGTGCCCACTGGGCAGACGACACATTGCTGCCGCCACTGCCTCTACTGCCCTCCCTCTACCACCCACCTCCCTAGCCATGACCACAGCGGAGTGGAGGGGCTGCTGGGTAAACATGTGCAGAAGGCCACAGCGGCCCCCGTGGACTCATTTTGCTGACGGAGCAGAGCGGAGCGTGCCGTGGCTCAGAGCCAGTGAAGGCGTCCCGCAGGGACTTGGGGCAGACTCAGGAGCGCCCCACTGCCTCCTTTTTCAGCTGAGCACTGGGTTGGGCTTTTTCACAAAAGAGGTGTTCACTTAAAAAAAAAAAAAAAACAGAGAGGAAAAACATCGGCATTTACTCTCTCTAAGCCCAGAAGCACAAAAGGAAAACAGCAAGAGCCAAGGGGGGAGTGGAGTTCACACTGAGCATGCTTTTTGGTCTGCAAGCACAAAAATAACAGAAAAATGAAAGTGACTTGAGGCACACAGGTCCAGAAACACTTGGAGTCTGAACATGTATGGGTCAACCAAAGGAAAAGATCAAATCAAATCAAATAAAAACAAAACAAAACAAAACAAAACAAAACTGCCTTGCTAAGCTAAATGGAGAAACTGTATCACACTTGTATGTTGATTTCACTGCATGTGATTGCATTCTTTCTTTCATCTCTCTTTCAGCTTTGCAGGTCTTCACAATTATTTGTGGCACGTTGTGTTGGTGGCCACAAGTTTTGATGCCATAGAGTCTGCTACTATGTTGACGCAGTTATTTGTGTCTACCTTCACATCATTGACAATGTTTTTTGTCATTTATATTATTTATTAGTGACCATGTACAATTTTAAACATAAATGTTGCCACTTGATGCATTGCACCAGAGATAGCCTTAGGCTAATTTACAACAAATTTTATAATAAAAAGTCTTATAGACAAATTCCCTGTTTAATCATTGCCACTGCACAGAATCCCTCTAGCAAATATCTAAAAACAGCAGTTAACACAGCTTAACAAATCAAAACACCTTATAGCAGTCTATAAGCACAGAACAACAGCCACCAAGCATAGAGCAATAGCCATCAAGAAAAGTGCAGCAAGCTTACACAATACAACACAATCAGTATAATGTATTCATCACTTATCACAGCAACATGGAAGACAGATGAGGTTACCAAAGACAAGTAGGTTATTTGTGCATTCACCAACATGGAAGAGGTAACAATTGCTATCCTTGATACAACTACCAACTAACAAGAACAGAAACCTGTACCTCACACATAAGAAACTCACTCTAAAAGGGTTTGACAGCACAGCTCAAATCCGAGCTTTAATCAAATCTTGGTAAACCACAAAATTGTGTGAGCGTTCAAGCTTGGGTATAAGCCTTTAGTAGCTTGGTGGGCAGTAAAGAACATGACTCTTAATTACATTTCTGTAGTTATTATATTTGCTATCTCTCATGACATTTAAAGCTTCAAATATTTTGACATCAAATACCCAACATGTAAATAGCCGGAAGCCTGACGTCAACTCAATTCTGTGAGCAAAAAGAGATTGTGACTGTGTTGATTGTCCAAATCAGCCTCACTCTGTCCGTTTACAACTTGACACTGACATTAGTGTCAGCTTTGAGCTGCAGAGAAACCTGCTTATGTATGAGGCCATTCCCTTTTATGCTGGTGAATTGGTTGTCAGCAGGCTAAAATTCCACTTGAGATGCATAGCAATATGGTCACCATGTTTAGATGTTCTTTCTCCATATTAATCATTTCCTTGCCAACTTCAATTTCCTTCCACAAACAGATATGTGGAGGCTGGGTAGTGTGTGAAGTCATCTTTCTGGTGAAAGGTTTATCAAACCTTTCATCAGTCCCGATAATCGGCACGGACGTCTGAAAGACAGCCTGGGCGCAGGTATGTCTTCATTAACATTTCATCCGCATTTTATCTGACGTGGTTCCTCAGGCCAGAGACAGGATCATAACAGTGACATAACATCTGACAACTCATCACATGAACCATGAGCTCACTACAGCAGCTCCTAAGATACAAATGCCCAATATTAACGCATAATCTATTATTACTATGCCTGCAGGACTGCTTATGTCGAGACCGAGTCGGGACTGAGTCTTTAGAGTCTGGAAATCCAGACCCACATCTAGAAAGATGTATGTCTGACCCCTAGACCAAATCCAATCCATGAGGCGCCACCAATGGATGCATATCAAAATGTCTATGCTTTATTGGATAACTATTCAGAATTGTTTCATTTGTTTCCCTCCATTACACCAACACTTTTGAACAGTGCAGATTTTTATGATCCTAATTTACCTTCTGCACAGATCAAACTGTAGTCATACATTTACATACACATGTCAACAGGGCTCCTGAGGTATGAACTCAACGGTTTTGGTGTTGGTGGCATCTCTGCTCTCCTAACTCACCTCATCAAAGCCTTCCTCACACAGTTAACATTGTTAGATATTTTGGGGACATGATAATCTGGATCTGTCAGAGGTGCAGGTTCAGGAGGACTTTAAGAAGAGGCACTGCTATTGTTTCCAGGAAACCCATCTCATTTTGCTCAAGACATTCACAGAAAACATTTGAACAGAAAACAGTCTTCACTCTTCCAGTACCATGTGGCAGGCAACCTTACATCTCTTTCAGTGCTACACATTTCTCTTTTTCATTATTTTGGTCCAGTTCTGAAGGCGACCTCTATTCCCTGATCACCCCACAGAGAGACATGTTGCATCAAAGGCTGTGCAGGAAGAGGGAAGAGACACTATAGCAGGGCAGTGAGCAGCTTATTGCATGCTCTCTCATTACAAGTTAAAATTTTCTCTGTATGGAAGCAATATTGGGGAAGAACTACACTTGCAAAGGTTTCAGTCAGAGTTGTTTCCTATGGAGGCCTGATGAAAGCCTGGAGAGCTGAGAGACGTTTGATCTCTGCCTAGGCTTTTCATGCATGAATTACCAAAACACTGAAAACACTTTCAAATTTCATATCACTTCTAAAAATGTGAGGATGTAAAAGGAACAAAAAGAAGAAAGAAGTCTATTTCCTCAACTTTTGATACCTGCGAACTGTAGCGGGCACAACATGTTTAAGACAGTTTATGCATGAAACCTTTAAAAGGATCCCAGACTAGTAAGAAATATTGGCCTTATAAGATTGATGTTGCTATCAGCTATATTTCATATGATTTAATAACACTCAAAATGCTTTCGTTTTAATTAAAACATGTCTTACTATTCGGGGGACAAAAAGATTCTCCCAAAGTCTCCCACATTCTCCCAAAACTAGCCTCCTTGTGATATTTGGGGTTAGGACTGAATGACAATGTGTGTACATACTGTATATATGCCACATCAGAACAAGTGAATGAAATGTGGTCTCTGTTTGCATTTGTGTGTGTGTGTGTGTGTGTGCACATATGTTTTTTTCCACATGACTTCATATGCATGCTAGCATCTACATGTCTGTGTACAACAAGCCTTCACAGGAGTGCAGAGCCCAGAGCTGCATTCTTTTCTCTTCCAACCCAGAAAGCCTTGTGGCCTTCTTGTCTGTCAACAAGAGTTATTCAGTGTTGGACTCAGACCACCCAGCCCTTTGTACTCTTCTGCCAGACAGCTCCTCTCAGCCCTGTCACTGGATTCGGCTCACTTCCTAATGTCTAATCCCCACTGTGTTCAACACAGAGTCTTGCTTCCACCATCCACAAACATCCTCAATTCTCATCCTCAACGCTGTGTCTAAGAGTCTATGCAGTGTCTCTCTCTCTCCCTCTCTTTCTCCCTGTGTGTGTGTGTGTGTGTTTGTGTGTGTCTGTGTGTGTCTGTGTGTGTGTGAGAGAGTATTTGGGATCTCCGGCTCTTTCTTTCTCCCTGTGTATATGTGTGTGTGTGTGTGTGTTTTGTATTAGGGATCTCTCTCTCTCTGTGTGAAAGGCCTCCCCCGATGAAACACAAAACTCGTCTCTTTTTTCATTTATCTGGGCAGTTCAGCTTGTGCTCCACTCACACAGAGTGAAATCGGAGGGGACATCCGGAGCACAATGAGTGAGAGAAAGCCAAGTGGTAAACATGGAGATTACAGCTTGTTATTCGGGGGCTTGTTGGTATTAACCAACACAATGGCGTCTGTACTTGTACTGTCCAAAAAACCTGATCAGGGAGGAGGAGGAACACCCTCCCCCTCCTTGGATCCCTTATTAAGGACAGTGAGGGTGGGGGTTCATTAAAGGGCAGACAGAGACATGATCAATCACGCTGTCAAAGTTACCACACAACTGGTGTCGCTACACATTTAAGTCTCACCGCCTTGCAGTGACATGGGCCTCTTACACTGATCTTTGGACCTAATGAGGGTTCGATACATTGAATGAGGCAGGGTTTAAGAGTGCAGAGAAAGGGTTTAAGATGAGCAGGATGGGCTTCAAGATGAAACAAGCCTCTGATTGCCTGTGGACAGCTCAGTGGAAATGACTTGGTTGCAATTTTGTCTATTATTACCATCCGTTCCAAAATGAAAGAATGTAACAGGTTTAGAAAAATATGTCAATGGACAAACCTTTGGAAATTAAACTTTTTAGGGTGTCATGTAAGATCAGGACACAAGATATCTGGAAAGAGCATAAAACATCAGGCGTAAAGACTATACTTGAGTGTTAACTTTGGCCCTTGGCCATTCAGCATAAGAATTAGGCTTTACAAGTGAAAATAATTGCAATTAAAATTGACCAAGCTTTATTCACAAGCCGGTTTGTTTTACTTACATGAACATCATTATTCACACAGAGAGACAGTAGCATTCTAATAACAGCTGTATAAACCTACAATATTTAATCTTTAAAAAACGTGTCCCCACATCTTCTGCTCACCATGAATCATTTATCCTTCATTGATGTGTTTTTCAAGGTGAGCCGTGAAGTCATCACAAAGACACAGTGACTCATCATTCAGGCCTGCCTGTGGTTGGGTTGTCCATGTGTCTGTCTTGAAACAACATTGCATTTAAAAAATATCTAGATGTGCGTAAAGCTCTAAAACAGGGGTGGCCAAACTTTTCTATTTGCGCTCAACAAACTGAAAAATCTAATTTGCAGAGCACCAATGGAAAATTTCAACCAGTTCCAAGCGAAGTGACTGAGTTTAGATCAGAAAAACCCATGCTGTCTAAAACATTCTATATGATGCTATAGTGCTTAATGATACTATTGACAAATGTGTCATACAAACTTAGCCATCTTTTTTGAGCAGATTATCTTTTCGATGGAAAAGGGGCTTGTATCCATGGCAATGTTGTTCAAAAACGCTGTGACAATGCTGAGACTACAATGTGCCACATTACATTTTGTATTTAAACTTCATGGCGGGCCGTTTGAAAGAGAGTAGGGGTCATTAGTTTGGCCACTGCTGCTCTAAAGATATCTCTAAAATATAAAATGTTTAGAATATTTTAAGTTTATTTCAAGCAGACCATAAAGTGTTGCACTATACAAAAACTAAATGTTTTGACTGATTATAATGGTGTCATATACTGTATATTGTAGGCATACCAGGCAACGTTTTTAGGTTAATTTACCAGCTTCATACACACTTTGATGATTAAATGGCTCATTACAGGGTGACTGAAGGCTCTCTGAGCTGCCTCTAGAGTAGATTCCTCGATGTGAAACGGCAAGGCGTGAAAACAAAACTAAAACTGAATGAAACCAAGATCACATTTATTATCAGTTTGTCAGTCAATGTAAAGCACAAAAGTTATTATTGCTGGTTTCTATTCTTTGCTTTGCAAACAAATTCACATGGATTGGTGAGAATGTACAATGTTATTATTATTATTTTTTTTTTAATTGGTATTGCAGTTTTGCCTAGTATGCCTTTAAAGCAGAACTTTGCAACAAATTTTACATTTGATATAAACATTTTGAAGCCATTTGGATGTTAAATGAACTAATAAGGAGAATGGCATGTGATTCCCTCTGGTAGTTCCTCTGTGGTTACTGAGAATTTGGCCCTGCAAGCAGCACCCCACTGAAGAATAAAACTAAAACCAATGCTTGAGCCTCATGTTTATTACCTTGTCAGTCAACATACATTTACATTTATGCATTTAGCAGACGCTTTTATCCAAAATGACTTACAACTCATCAACTATCAATTGTTCAGGGCCAGTCTCCCCTAGAGCAACTTAGGGTTAAGTGCCTTGCTCAAGGGCACAACAGTGGCAGCCAGGATTCGGGATTCGAACCCACAACTTTTCAGGCTACTGTTAACAAACTCACTTTTCTTTGCATGAGTTGAGAAGTAAATTACAAACCAAAATCAGCAACAATAGGAGAAGCTCCGTATTATAGAAGAAAATCCCTGGGACTGCAAGGAGCTGCTTTAATGACTAGAGTGCTGTTTCCACTGGATATCCACAGACAAGACTGATACTATAATTTTAGACTCCCAAACTGCCATTAACTAACAAACAGGTCTCAGATGCACAGTGATATTTCTATTATCTCTAAACTGATAGCACACATTCACCCACCTCTGAGCACTAAAAGCCTATGATCTCTCAATACTAGTGACCTATTTCTTTTTTTCAAAGACGGACTGAAATGACTTTGGTGACACTGATTGTAACATTTAAGGTTTATTGTTTTGAGAGGACCGTTATAATGGCCTCTTCATAAAGACTCATCTCCCAGGGGGCAGTGCTTTCCAGAGACTTCAGACTATCCAGTCATCTGCCAGTTGAGATTCCCTGCAGAAAATCAATGACATTTTCACATGAGCCAATTTCTGTTTCTTGACAGCATGGCAAACAAAAGAAAAGATGAAAAATGTGCTGTGACACAAAGGTCACTCTTTTTGACCTTTTGCTATTTACTCCATAGCTTAATCACAGCAATGGGCTTGGTGTGCTGTGTTATGCTGTGAGATAGAGTCATGGGGGTGTTGTGTTAAATTAGGAAGAGCAATAAAGATCTGCATAAAAACCTCAATAGCGTGCTCTCCATAGACCAGGCTGAGCCAACAGGTGGAAAAACACAGTATTTACTTTGCTAAATCAGATCACACACTTTAGGCTTGCACCTACAGTCTGGTGAATGTATTCATTCTGGAAAGTCAGTTTAATTGGTCTCCTGTCCTGGTTTTATCTGCTTTGTTAATGAGGTATCTCTGCTTGGTTGGATGTGAATAGAATTACAGAAAACAAACCATTTTTTTCTTTTTTCCTTTAGACTATAGTTAACTCACTTCTGGTGAAAAAAAGATAAAGCATCCTGATTTATCTGGTGAGAAACAAATAAAACTCTCTCTCTCTCTCTCTCTCTCTCTCTCTCTCTCTCTCTCTCTCTCTCTCTCTCTCTCTCTGTGTGTGTGTGTGTATGCTTACGTATGTGAGTATGTGTTTGCACAATATCACAGCAAGAGCAAACTCTGACACACCACTGTAACACGCACCTGCACCCATGGTGACTGCCAGCGCAAATGTAGCAAAGTGTAAGTAGTAGCTTTAGTATGGATGTATGGGGAGGGAGGTGTCAGCCTTGATGGGCTTGGAGCAGTTGTGTTCAGTGCCTGTGAGAACATCAGACAATGGGAAATGATTGGACCCTACAGAGCATTGTGTCTGGCTCCCACTCATGCAGTGGATAAGGCGTAATTACAGGCCTGACCCACGGGGGTCACCTCACAAAATGGGAGAAGCTTACTTCTCAATGCCCTCATCAATGACTGGAGGATGAGCTGAAGGAATCATCAGAGCGTTTGCATGAGCACAATAGGGCCTTCTGCCTATGCCTCCCTCATGGGGGAAAAGGATAAATTATCAGTTGGATTTGCCATTAAGCTTTGGTAGGTAGGAGTGTGTTTATGTTATTGTTATTTTTTTATTTATTTTGAACATGTGAATGAATAATGCTGTTGGTTAACGTGTTAATGCTATTACTTGATGGATGTCTTGACTGATTGACTGATTATATTATAGCAGTATACTTCTCTGCCATACTGAATACTGTCTTCCTTATACAGTTTAAATACAACTGCAGTGAGAAACGTGAAAGACGTGGTGTTAAAAACAAAAACTGATCACAAGACTGTTTAATGTTATAGACTATACATAGCCTAACATGCCCTCCTATGCACCTCCGCTCGATTATCCTCTCCTTACAGTGCCAGTCTGGATTTGATCCCATTGAGCTTATCTCTGGTAGCATTTTTACCGCATCCAATCAGCGAGCAGAGGGAGGCATAGTGAATGCTGAGCTAGAACGCTATCAGTCAAGGCAGGCAATCAGTCAAGGGCTGATCCAATATTTTTAAAGTTAAACACTTTCAGCAAGCTTCTCACTTCCAAATGTCCAGACCCTCAGTACAAAACAAAGTATAGTACAAGGACCTGGTTTTATAACCAGGTTAGGCTATTCATTTACACCTTACTAAATGTTAGCATGTTCCAGCATACTTCTAGGCCAGACACCATGGTTTTGTTTGCTGGAGAGACCAATACAAATATAGAGTCTCTTGACAGCATATTCCTGCTCTTTTTTTGTTTTGTCTTTGAATAAAGCCTCTGTAGTTATGAATGCTTTCACAAAGCAATGCAAATGTTTCCTTGGGGATGAAGTAAACAAACCTAACTGTAAATAAAGAAATCTAAAGTACATATTAAGAGGACATTACAGCAGGAATAAAAAATAAATATACTCTCACATTAACATGATAAAAAAGACAAAAAGAAAAAAATGCTGTCTGAATTACAGCAAACTAGACCAAAACCAAAACACTGTAGCATTCTCTGCCTGAGGGTGAAGATCTGTGCTGATATCAACCTGGCATGGCCCATGCACTTCCCACTACGACACACTCCTGTGGCTCTCCCCCAGGTGTGCAGGGCCCATCCGTTATCCCGGCTGAGTGGTCCGTGGCAGCGCCTCTCCTCACAGGAGATTGATGGAGAGGTGGGACAGCCCCATTGAGCCGACACGTCTCACTACATCCGTAGCCCACCCAAACCATCAACCGCTCCATCCACCAGCTTCTCATGAGCTGATGGAGGCGAAAGCTAAAACCTACAGGGGAGTTATGGGGAACTCCTTCAATTTCCCTCACCCTTCTCTCCTTAATTGTGAATAAACAGCCATCCAATGACCCCACCCTTGCACCCTTCCCAAACGTTATAGTGATTGATTACTCCATGAGTCTCCATGAGTTTCTGACACACCAGCTTGCATAGTGTGTTGCCTTCTCTCCTGAGATGAAAACCCTCATATCAGTTAATCCCCTTGTGCTTTCTCCAGTCACAGCAGAGCATACACACACACACACACACACACACACACACACACATACAGAGAGAGAGAGAGCTGCGCCAACTCTTGCAAGGCCTTGAGGTCACTTTTCTTTCTTCCCTCATCGCCAAATCAGCCCTTGATGGATTTGCAGAGAGGCCTCTGAGGATGGGCTGTGATATTTGCCTGTCACCTGTAACCTCCTCTCTGAGACTAATCTGATGCTAAATCACTCTGAACTAATGATCACCCAGCAACAGAGAGGCAGGAAGATAAGAAATGAGACACACAGAAAAAAAATCACTTTATAATTTGTGTATTACTGATTTGTATTGACGTTGTAAGTGTTAGTGTGTCTGCTGTCTGTGTGAGTTTGTGTATGCGTGTGTGTTTGTCTGTGTATGTGTGTGTGTGTCTAAATTGTAATATCATTGCACAGGTCTAGCCGTAATGGCTTATTGATTTTTTTATTGAAAAATAAATATGCATTTGACCAAAAAAACGAAAAAAAAAAAAAAAAATGGGCGATGCTTTACAAAACCACTGCAGGCCCACCCATATTATCATGCCTCATGTCCACTTTCGCACTGACGCCTTGTGCTTTTTGTCAGCACAAAGAAAAAACCCTATCAATTTGTGCTGTTATGTCAGCCCCACTGAAAAACACAGTGCTGAGCAGGGCAGGAATTATGACAAGGATTAGTGGCGAGATTGGTGGTCCCCATGTTCCCATCCTGTCGTGTCTTCTGTCTGCAGCTACACGCTGTAAACAACTTCATTTATCTGGTCTCGTGTGGGTCTCGAACGACAAGCAGCTCAGCCTCTGTTCTCTACTTTGGCTATGTGTGTGTGTGTATATGTGTGTGTGTGTATATGTGTAGTATTTTTTGTGAGGCCACTCATAGGGCATTTGAGAAAATGTGACTGAGAGCATAGATGTGTTTGTGTGACTGTACAGAATCACATATGCCACTGGTAGGTGTTAGTGGCCTGGCTTGCTCTCCCTGTTGTTTGATCAGGGAGCTCTGGAATGGAGAGGCAGTCGCCCAAAAGTCACCTGTGACAGGATCAAAAGGGAGCTCCAACGGACAACCTGATTGGTTGTGACGTGCTGTGACATCAACCCACAGGGTTGCCAAACATTCCTGCTGATGGACTAAGTTTTTATGCCCTTTGCATGCTATTTGACAGAGGATTGCTGCATTCATAATGTACAATTGCTCTCTCTCTCTCTGTGTCTCTTTCAACCCCCCCACACACACATACTCTCACACACATACTTGCCCTTGCTCTTAACTAAACATTAACCTATTGAAATAGTTTGTCAAACAAACTGGGGTACATCTCCCAGACAATTCTTAACACTGTGTTATTTGTAAGCTATCCCTTAATGTTTATGGTATGCATTCATAGATTCTTTATAGCTGGTCTGGATGTAGCATGTAGCTATGTGTCATATAAACCCTTGGATGTAAAAGGTGTTCCTTTGGGGTTTACACAAGAAGATTTCTCTAAGGAAAGTCTCAAGAAATTGTGTTGGTAAAAAATAAACAGTGTTATTAAGGTGACACGGTAAATGGGAAAAGGACCCTAGAAAAACAAATATGGTACACAGCTCAGAATTTTGCACTGAAGCATGCCTGTAAAAAAAGACTGATAGGGTCATTAGTCTATCCCAGTGGGTCTGTTTCCTGAAATTTCAGCTGCACTTTGCTATTTACCTTTGGACTGGTGCCACTTGCAAGAGAGCGAGAGACAGAGAGAGACGTGATTTCATTCCCTGCGTCTTATATGCTCCTGTAGTGCAGCTTAGCACCCTCAGCAGACCTAATAGTGTGGTCTGTTCCAGAATATGTAATGGCCTCCGCTGTAAGATGTCTCACATAAATCTGACAGCCAAATTAAGAGGCAAAAATAACAATGGTCTCCAACAGGTGTGTGTGGCCTACTTTACCGTGTGTCCCACACATTTGAGAGTTGCACAAAAAAAAAATCCTTTTTGAAATTGCAATCACTCTGCCGCAAGGATTTTTTAATGAGTTACTAAACAACAATAACTCATTCCTCTCTCTCTCTCTCTCTCTCTCTCCTCTCTCTCTCTCTTGCACACACTGTGTCGTCATCATCAAACAAACACAAACCCAGCGGAAAACAAATTATGTAGACTTGGCCAGTTTTTCCAATTTCACCAGAACCAAGCCTCACATGACTGGAGGCTCATTCCACACCCTCTCTCCTCATGAAACACAAAAGGAGAAGGCAAAAAAAAAACCTATTGGGAAATCATTTTCTGCTCAGACTGAGTGAAAGAGTGAGCTGAGGAGAGGAGGCAAAAAGCCCACAATATTAAGAAGAGTTTCAACCCTGCTGCTTTTGATCAATCATGCAACTCTCTGTGTTCACTTTAATCACTTCATACTTTTTGACAGAAGTCGATTGATTTTTCCCCTCTCTTACTTAGCAGAGAGTGGCTGGCAAATGCCTATTCTAATTGTGAGAAAGCTTTCCTTATCTGGAGGCTGGAGTAGAGGGATATGTTCTGGCCAATGATCAAGGAGTTGTTGAAACTGTGGAATAACTGGAAACTGTTGCTCTCTAACAAAGAGGAACTGCTTTGGCATCCCCATGTAATTCAGACTTAAAAAAAAAAAAAAATCACTGTTTTTATTAGCCAACACTATGATCATATGAATACTGCATGGTCAAAGCGGATGTGTGTCCAGGGGACTGGTATCTTCTGAGGGCAATGGGTAGGGTTTCAAGTCATTTAGCATACAACTGACACCGAACACAGCCAACACCCAATTTTAATACTCTAGATCTGAAGAACATATTAATCAAGAATAAATTTTACTTAGACCAATTCTTTGCAGAAGTTACAAACGACCAAAGCTAGCTGGAAACAAATTTCCATTTGTCCAGTTTATCCAATGACATTGCTCCCTATCAATCATGAGGGCCAAGGGCCCGTGATCATGATAATCTGTCCAGGCCTGTAATGCATATTGACATTTTTTACAGCAAAAACTGTTTTTTCCATCTCACAGAGTGCATCACTCTTTCACCAGTCATTTGAATGCTTTGAGGTAGTGATTGTGGCATAATAAGAAATGGCTTGTCTCGAGTGCTCCTAATTACTGCGAATTTTTCTGTGTTGGTAAATGCAGGTTATTACCTGAACTGGGACTTTCGCCATTCCTCACCACTCTATTCTTTCTTGCTTCTTGTTTTTGTAATGTTTGGCACTCCGCCGCACAGTTATATTGATTGTCTTCCCAATGTGTCTTTTCTTTTGGGTAAAGGTGATAATTAGACTCACTGTTTCCTTTTTTCCTGCTGGTAAAAAAGCAGCTAGGCCAATTTAGTTTTTTTTTTTTTTAATTTTTTTCACATTTCACAGTTTCCATGTGAAATGTTGTCGTTCTATCATGTTTTGTCACATGAAGGCAGCAGTAAATCTGGGAGAGAAACAGTTGAGGACAACGGGGCTGCCATCCTTCTTTCCAGTAAGTTACCTTGGTGTATGTTTTGCTGAAGCTTTATTCAATCTTCCCCTTTGTCAATAGATTGTGTGTTTGCCAGACCTTGGCAAGTGTGTCTTTTTGATATTTCAGGCCGAAATGAAAGCCTTTCTGAAGGGATTGTGGTTACCAGGCAACAAGCACTTGAACCAATCAGAGTCAGAAATGAATAATGGTGATGTTCTCATGCTTTGTGAAGTTTTCTTTTCAGTGCCCAGTATCCGTGCAAAGGCAAAGACGCAAAGACTCACGTGCATGTTCTGAATCTGTGCGCGCGTGTGTGTTTGCGCATGTATGAGTGTCTAGGTTGTGTGTCTGCATATATGTGCATGTGTGTCTGCATGTATATATGTGTATGTGTGTGTGTGTGTGTGTGTGCACATGTATGAGTGTCTAGGTTGTGTGTCTACATATCTGTGTGTGTGTGTCTGCATGTATATATGTGAGTGTGTGTGTGTGTGTGTGTGTGTGTGTGTGTGTGTGCACATTAGAGTGCACTTTCTGGGAATCCTTTCCCGCTGAGCTTTTCCCACTGTGAAAGGAGATGCAGAGAGCTTCCATGATCACTTCATGGATTTGCCTCCTATTGTGAGTGAGTGACAAAACAGGCTGTGCAGCGCCATGGGACTACTGGTGCTCAGCTCAATCCACAGGCATCATCACCATAAGAAGGCTTTATGCATATGACTGACACCTCCTTAGTTCAATCCACAGGCATCATCACCATCACTAGACTTTATATGACTGACACCTTAGCTCAAATGAGGAAAAGAGGCATAATTGAGGTTTGACATCACTCGTCATACACATCACATGTGTGATTAACAGACAGACACTGTCTAAAAGTGCATGTGGACTAAGGGAAAAAATGAGGACACCGCCTAATATTTGTGCATTGTCCCTACAGTAAAGAAAATTAAATGAAGTAACAGTAGTTATGGAGGAATTCATTGCCATTAACAATACAGTACTTTGAAAGAAAAAGGTTGGGTTTACGGGTTGTCAATAGTAAAAGTGTCATCTTTGGTGTGATTGGAGATTTAGCAATGATCATGTAGTGACCTGCTTCATCCCAATGGGCATAAGAGATTCCCAACAACTGATTGCTACAATGTAATATGCCACCTTGTAGACTATGCTTTCATGTTCACCATCTCTCCTTTGAAAGCATGCGTCTGTGGTGTCCCCAACTGCTTGTCCATCAGAAGCAGTGAAACAGCGAAATTGTGTTGTTTAGTGTCACTATTTATAAATGTTGTATGGTGTGAAGATCTAAAATCAAAAGTAAGACAATCAGGCTTGGTCCAAACATAGGGCTTGAAAAAGGTCACACTAATCACATTGCTAAGGGAGAAAAACTCCATTTCCATTTGGTAGTCCTCATTTACTCTCTGTGATGTGAAACACTGGCAAATTTCTTGTCGAGGACACAAGACAGAGACCTATTTATTATTCAGTGCTAGTGGTAAAATGAAAGAGGGTGAAATGGTTTCAAAAATAAACATTCTCTGCAGGTGTAATCTCCTTGTTGAAGAGGACAAAACACACACCCACAGAGTGTGACAATACAGCACTACAATAGCTGCATTTAGGATATGGCCATTTTTTTTCATCATATTGAAATTACACTAAGATAAGAGATTCCACCTGAAGCATTTCAATAACTAGCAATTGATCTCAGACTAGCCAGTAGGCTATGATGCACACTAGCGTGCTAGCTGGATCTGTATGCTAAAATGGCTAAAGGCAAGACAGAGATTATAGATATTATTAAACACATTATATCAATGTATCTATTAATCTCTTTAAATCCTAATCACATCTCTAATAATTACCTCTGCCTCACTATTTTGTCACAATGTCAAGCATGTGTTAATTATCTTTAACACAATGCCATGCCAAACTATATTATACTTAATTTTGTTGGTAAAAGGTCTGCAAAGGCATAGTAAAGCTGAGACATCAGTGAGACATCAGTTGAATAACCCATTAAAATCTTTCAACAGGATGGCTGCCAGAAGAGTTTCTCTCCCATACTGCAGAGCTCATCAGAAGTACGCAGCCAAAACCACTGGTGCATGCAGGGGGGTTACTGAACAATCTGCTCAAAACAATGATGTTACATTTCAGGCGAAACTAAATTCATTTTCTGTGTTTCTGTTGTGTTTGTAGTACCTCTGTGAGAAGAATGGCTTTGCCAATGTAGGAGGAGGATAAAATACCTGTCCAGTAAAGCTTGTTTCCGGCAGAGACATGAAAGGGATGCCGCACATTGTGATGTGACAGTGTTCTATGGCTTGTTCCATTTGTCCAGTTAAGCCTGCGGATTCACACAGATTTTTGACATTTTCTGACATACAGAAGCCTGTGGGCCAGACATAAAATACCTGAAATGGAAGGGTGCACTTCTTTGCCAGGGTAGACAACCATAACATTCAAAAGCCTTCTGCAATAACACAGCACCACTTTATATGTAAGGAACAAACATCAATGCAGCATTCAAACTTGTCTTCTGTGCTGTGTTACTGAATAGCAGAATGGAACTAAAATCATTTTGTTCTCAAAAGTGGGTCTAGCTAGTGTAAAATCTCCCTGGAGGGAATATTCATGACAAAGAAGTGGAAACATGCTGCTCTGGTCAGACACATTCATGGCAGCAGTATAACACTGCTCAGTCAGTGACATGCTCACCCTGAAAATTGTTTTTTTGATCGTCAAACCTTGATTACATGATTACATCTGTAATGAAGTAAATTCAGGATTGCTGTTTGAAATGACATCTTTGCTTTGGCTACTGTCTGATCATACCTTCCCAGAATGGCTATAACGTCAAGACACTATAACGTAATAGCTGTCAGAGTAGATGTTAATTTCAACCAGAATAACTTTTGGCTGTGAAAGACCCACTCCATCATGTCACTGAGATGACCAAAAGGTTTTGAAAACAGCGAGCATGGACAAGGTCAAGAAATGTGTTTTACTGGACTTTGTGTAGTGGAGCCAGAGGTAAATTACCCTGCCATGGTCTTATTAGCGAATGTATGGTTTGATTAAAGAGGAGCTCTTTTACTGTCGACACAACACAAGAGAAGAGAAGAGAAATGATTACCATAAGAGGTTGGCTCAGGGAGTTCTGAGAAGCTCCAATTACTTTGCCTATCTGACTAGCTGCATGGAACTAAGTTTAAAGGTTAACAGTCTCTGCCTCAGAACTTTCAATGGTGGTGCATTATGCAGTTCGCACCAGTATCCCTTCAACCTCCCCCTCCCCCCGATGAGTGTCTCGATTATCATAGTCATCGAACAGACTGAGCAAGGCTTCCAAATTAAGTGTGACGAGTCTCATCTGTTTATCTAGTCATTTGTTCCTGGTCGTGCGAGGAGAGGCCCAGTCTGCTTTAGTCAGCAAACCTATCCTCCAATGAATCCCTCGTGGCTTTCATCCCTCACTGTCAGTGTGAGCCATCTAACCCAGCACCTCTGCTCTATGGAGTTTTTAGTGATAAGCAAGATGCGAAGGCACTGAATGAGCCTTATGCAGTCAGAGATGCAGTTACACTGATGTGACTAGAATGTTGAAGTCGGTGTAGGTCTGTTGCATATTAATTGAATTGTAGTGCCTTTCATGATTGTTAAGTGCATTTTTATTAGCATGGTCAACAGCCTTTCTGCTAACTGCTTAATCACCTTAAAAGAGTGAATGAGATCAGAATGTGTTGTGTGAAAAATAAAGATAGCGATTTTACAACCGGGAAGAAAGGACAAAGGAGAAACTTTTTCACAGAATTTCATGACCAATTCCTCCTTTGCCTATATTTCCACTCTGCAATGAAATCGAGGTACGGCGACCTACACACCGTTGGCCCGATTCATTACTTATAATGTTTAATTTGTGTGTTGGAGGTGTCTGGTGTAAAAACATAGCTCTATGAGGCCGTCGTTGCTGCTGAGGCGATGAGTCGTTGGAGAGAGGGGCCAGCTGTGATGAAACAGACAAGGTGGCAGCGGCAGCGGCGGCGGCGGGGCAGGAGGAGGAGGAGGAGGAGGAGGCTGCACCTGCCGCAGCTCATTGTGATGAATATGGTGCTGTCGTCGGTGCCAGGCCTCACAAGACACAATAATTACAGCTCTTTAATTTCTCTACGCTTAAAGGCACCTCTGAGCTATAAGGTGTGTGTATGTGTGTGTGTGTGAGAGAGAGAGAGAGAGAGAGAGAGAAAGAGTGAGTGAAAGAGAGAGAGAGAGAGTTCTGTATCTGCTTGAGTGAGTGTGCATGTGTGTATGTGTGTCAGGTAGGAGAGAAAGTCAGGCTGAATCCATCACATCCTTATTACCAGGGGGTCATGATGACATGCCTCTTTCCCCCCCCCTCCTCCCTCCCACCTGTGATCAGAGTGGGCAATGTATGCAAAGCAGTGGCTTATTTCCTGATTAGAAGAATGATTTGTTGTGGATGAGACTTGTCTCAGACGGTCAGGTAATGTGTAGATCCCACCACTCTTTCAATTCAATTTAATTTTATTTATACAGCGCCTTTTCCAATAATATTGCCTCATGGCGCTTTACAGCAAGGAGCACTCAAGAGCAACAGGGGCAAGGAAAAACTCCCTTGTGATAGACAGTCTAGGAAGAAACCTTGGGCACATCCACACAACTACAATTTGACCATGGTTTTAGCTGAGCATCATAATAATTCTAAAATATTGTCCCACAACATTTAATGGCAGTCAAGCCATAGGTAGTTGTCAAAAGTTATGGCAGGACAGAGTAGAAGCATACACAGCCATACATAATGTTAAAATCAAGGAGTGTGATCGATCATGGGGGTAGCATTAGAAGGGTTCATTTTGTTAGTGCCATTGTGAGGAAGGGTTAGTCATGGCACCTCTGGGAGGAGAGTTGGTCCTGGCATGGGCCTCCCATGAAGTTGGTTGCAGTCCACTCAGGGGGAGTTGGTGACAGGAGTCAGCCATTGGGAGGCAGGGATGGCACTCAGCAGAGATGACGGTAGGGTAAGAGGACAGAGGAAGCAAATGAGGCCAGTCTCACAGTCACAGTCTTTCTGCTCCATGTTAAGCCTCTTTACCTCCTCCAGCTTACAGTCAGCGGTACGAGGATAAAGTTGAAGCCTGGGAGGGTTTACTGATGGCAAAGAAGATACATATGTTTTAACTTACTGCTCTAGGGTTCTTTTTCAAAGTTACCTTGGAAAAGATCTCATGAATTAGTTGTATTTGTTGTTCAGCAGAACAAAAACAAGGACATTCATAAACTGAGAGAAAGCAGCTCTCTTCTTAAATCTTACCCTTATTAAAAAGTACCTTTTACTGTGCAACTCTGAATTTCAGTGTAATATATTGTGAAAAAAAACAGCACATTTAAGCTATTTATTACAAGTTAATAACAATGGAGTTGAACTGTACTTAGTGCTAGAGGTATACAGAGCTATTGTTATCTGTTTTCAGACAGAAATAAAAGTGTTGATACTTGCAGTAAGAGAAATGGTAGTGATTCACACCAAAAGTTGCACAAAATGGTGCGCACAATTTTTTTTAAATCTCAACACTCATTGACTTTACAATTGTTATGGCCTCAAAGCAACACATGCATTAAATTGTGGCACATAATTAACTATTCAATATACTCTGTTAATGAGGTTTATATAGGCTTATTAATCAAAATTCTGTGAAGTGTTTTTATATTTCAGAATATAAAATCAAAACCAAATAAAAAGTGAAGTTGGTGATGTCATAATATTTACGTTGTCTCTACAGACAGACAGATACAGACAAACGGAGGAGTATTTTAAACTGACCCATGACCATGGCCATCTGTATCAGAGGGAGTTTTTTTTTTTCTTTAACCCTTCCCTCTGCCCACTTTTTCCTGGAACCCAACCATTCTACAACAGTGAAGAAAAACTAAATATTTACATACAGGATACTGATTAGAGGTTTACAGTTTGGTGGAATGGGTTATGTTTTGTTTCCTTTGTTTCCATCTCTGTCTCTGCTTCTTTGAGTAACTCTATGCCTCGAGTCCTGCCCTGATCCGATGTTTCCCATTTATTCAGGATTTTCTACTCCAAACAGGCAAGGATTATGTGAATGTGCTAGGATTGATAATTCATGGTGGTTTGAAGGAAACAACTGGCTAAGTCATCATGCTAATCTGTCTATAACCAGAGGAGGTATCAGTAGAGCTGTCCCTTAATATTACTGAGTGCTAAGATGGCCCTCAATATTAATTTCATATGGGGATGTTACGGTACAGAGTACATTTATACCTTTATACCGTTAATCATGTTATGCCCCTGTTAAACAAAAGATTTCTTTTGTTTAAGGTTACAATTCATTATTATTACAGTTCATAGCCATGCCACCCAACACAGACCTAAAGCAGGAGGATAGTAGTAGACCAATAATAATGGCTTAATTGAGCTTGGGTTTCTCAGACCAGTGAAATCAAAGTAAATGCAGTAGGCATCAGCCTCCACCCATACACACATGAAGTCAGGCAGAACATTTGTACACATGCCCAATACGAACTCCCAAGCCCCTGCTCCTGCTGGTAGCTGCTGCTACCTGACCCAGCTAAAGTCAGAACCCATACAGAATAGCTATTTAAACAAACACTCAAAAAGAGGGAAAGGAAAGTGTCTGTTCATTCAAAGTGACAAAAAACGAAAAACTCATACACAACGTGAGTCACTGGACAGGTTCCACTGACTGCCATTAATCTGGGCCGCTGTGTATGAATGGGCTGGAGAAAAGCTCATTCTGCATATGTAGGATTCTTCAGTCTTCACTCAGGGATGGCTGGGACTTGTATATTAACTTTCAAGTGGCCAGGCGTTGGCGTGGTGATGATGCTGTTTCCCCAATGTGGCGATGTCACTCCCCCAGAAACCCAAAAGCACCAGGCACCAATTATTCTGTCAACAAACAAGCATGAGCTCTCTGCAGCTAACAATTATAGTTTCACTCACACAGAAATATGTATGAAAATCAATTTGAAAACACAGCTTTCCAGTTATATGTCTTCACTCATAAACTCTGGATGAGTTTTCTCTGTGACACACTGTTACTAGGTAGTGGAAGAAATAGTGGCAATGATGGCAGCAGTTTAGTGGTCCATCATCCATTAGCCAGGCTAGCGCCGATTGAATGCTTCCGATTCATTTCATTTAGCTCTCATTCTCTTCATTTAGCCAAATCTACCTAATTGTATTTAAGACTGTTTTTGTCTGGCAGGACACACAACATACTGAATCTTATGTTGTTCCAAACAGCAGGTCATTGAAATCTTTACTGCAGTGTTCAAAGAGAAGGTTCTGTGATTGAAGGCTAAAGCAAAATTGCATTGTTAGTGTTGTTCACATGTGAGAAAGTCAGAGTTGCAGTAAGTTTCAGGTGGGGTGGGGTGGGGTGGGGTGGTGTGTGTGTGTGTGTGTGTGTGTGTGTGTGTGTGTGTGTGTGTGTGTGTGTGTGTGCGTGTGTGTGTGTGTGTAGTTTTTGCCATGTGTTGAATGGGAAGAGGCTTCAGAGCTAATGGTGGCTGACACACTGAGGGGGTCAGGTGCAGGGGCGGGCTCCCCTGGGCCCATCTGCATGGCTAATGAAAGAGCAGGCAGGCGTGAGAGCCGTCACATTTACAGCTTTCACACTCAACACAGAACTGCTCAAAGGGACCATATCCACCAAACCCTGGTCAAAGACTTTAACATGCCAACACCATGCTTGTTGAAGAATTATAATCTGTAGTGCTTTCCTTTGATGCTGATGTGTTTATCATGACTTTCATGCTTTGTAATGGGTGTAATTATTATATTTGTGTATTTATAATGTAAATAAAATGCTGAAATGTCTACTATAGAAAGCAGTGCTATAACAATTTCCTTTGTCCTAGAAGTTTAAAAACAAACAAGAAAAGCAAAGAAACTTTCTCAGCAAGTGAGCTCATTCATACACAGCAGATATTATAGCCTACCAGTAGTTTTAAAATATGTGCAATCAAAAGTACTGCAGTTTGAGTGATTATATCAGACTGAGTCAGTTACACGCTTCATATACACATTTCCTTTTATGAGCATCTTTTCACAGACAATCAATTTGTATCAAACATCTGGAGGATGTAACCAACTGTGTACTCAGCTAATTTAAAAATTTGGCTGTAGTCAATTTAATGTAAAAAAAAAAAAAAATCACAACAACTCAGGAAAAGGACACAAATGCCCTGCACTATTTCTGCCTTCAAGCAAATTGTCATGGAATTAAACTCTAATAATCAAGTAATCACATTCAGTCAACTTGCCTGGAAAATGAGCATACAGTGATGTCACACAGGAGATAACTTTGGAGAATAATTCATAAATATATATTTTACACAAATTTGCTATAAATATAGCATGACATGCATATGTGTCATAGCTGTATCTTCAATTGTTGCATAAGATACATATACGTTTTGAAAGGTGAAAGCACAGTTTCCATCTATGATTGGGGAACGACTCACTTTTAACACAGCTGAGACAACCTTTTTTTCTCTCTTGTTAAACAACTAGTGGTCTGGTTCCTGGTGATATTTTAAAAAAATGACCGTATGTCCTAAAACTTTAAAAAAAGAGGGAGAGGTGACCATTAGCGCTCCAAATAAATCATTGTCATTCATCAGAGAGGAGTGGAGTGCTTCATGTTCCTGCTTTCAAAAGGCCACGAGAAAGGATCAAACACTAAGTGTCTGACGAAAGCAGCAATCAGAGCAACTTTGAAATATTGAATGGGAACATGCAATGCCAATTAGCATCCAGGTCCAAAAATGAAGCAAAATGGATTCCACAAGAATAGCAGTTTCAAAAAAAAGACAAGAAGAGGAAGGACAAGGAAATTAAAAAAAAGAAAAAAAGTCTACGAAAGAAAATGAGCTCAGAGTCGATAGTATGAAGCTCTGAGAAGAGCCCGATACCAGGAAGGCAGACAGAAAGAGAGCTGAGGGTCCTTCTTCTGCTAATTATTTCACTGAAGATCCCCCCTCTGTCCCTGCCTCCCCTGTTCTCCTCTGAAGAGGGAAGCTTATTGATGTCAATTGGCTTCCGAGTCTGAGGGGAGAAGGACGAGCCTTGCTATCCCACAGTCCATCGCTGGCACAGACACAGACACAGGAGAGAAATACTGTACGTGTGGCACCATCACACCCTCCTCCTCATCAAGAGAGAGGCTCCCACATAAAAGGCTACCCTTTAATTATGATGGCAATGAGGAGGGGGAAAGAGAGACATGAATTTCATCTCCCCAAAAGGCTTCCTGGATCAGGGCCAAATCAGAAATAAGGAAAGCACAGCTGGAGCCCCTCTGCTCTTCACAGATCAAGAAATTCTTATTTCTATTGTTTTTGTTCCCCTCTCTTACAGTAAGTAAAACCCACCCAAAACTTCTTGTAGCTGCATGGGATCAGTTATATGATAATAATAATTTGGTGAGCAGAACCTTTCTGATTCAACCAGTCGCTACTGTTGGGTCATGATGTATGTTATGTGCTGGAGCGCGCCGTTTGAATTCAACATTATCGCTTCAGCCCTCTGTTCGCTGATTGGCGCGCTCCAGCTCAGAGACGGTGCAAACTGAAGCTTACGTCTGGCTCCCTGACGCAGTGGTGGAGCGAAAAGAAATTGAGCAGAAGCATTAGGTGTCATGAGCCTGAATGATTTTAAGTGAGCGGAAGTATACAAGAACTAAATACTTTTCGGTTACACTTTCTATGAACCCAGTTTTCATGAAACATTATAAACCCATTCATAAAAGGTTATAATGCATTCCTAAAGTTTTATAACTAATGTCATAAATGTTCATAACTGTTTATACATTTTCATGGCTGTACTTATGAGGTATTATAATGTTGTCTTTTAACAAGTGGCACAAAGAATTATAAAGCTTAAATTTGTTAATTGTCCTTTTATATGTCCTTTTGTTGTCATGTCAAATGATAAAGAAAATAAAATTCAATTCAATTCAATTCAGTTTTATTTATACAGCGCCTTTTACAATAGTATTGTCTCATGGCGCTTCACAGAAGGAGCACCCAAGAGCAACAGGGGCAAGGAAAAACTCCCTTATGTTCAGTTAATCTAGGAAGAAACCTTGGGCAGATCCACGACTCAAGGGGCTAACCCAACTGCCAGGGGTCATGGAGAAAAATTACAATCAGTAGTAACCATGACAGACTATAAGTTGCCTATGGTTTAGCTAAGGTTCATAATAGTTCATAATAGAGTATTATCCCACTTTTACATTACATGGTAATCAGTCTATAGGTGATTATCAGGAATTATGGCTGGACAATGTAGCAGCGGCAAGGCATAGTGACAAACTTGAAGGAGTGAGATGGGTCATGGGGGTAACAGTAAGGGTCCATTTGACAGCGCCATTGTGAGGGGGGGTCAATCACGAAGCCTCAGGAAGGGGAGTCGGGCCCAGCATCGGCGTCCAGGAAGGTCCTCTGTGATGGGGAGTCGGTCCTGACATGGGGCCTCCCGTAGTGTTGGTTGTAGTCCACTCAGGAGGGGAGGGTGAGAGGAGTCCGCCAGAATGAGGCAGGGATGACACTCAGCAAAGATAATTGTGGACAGAGGAAAATAGTGAATTAGGCCAGGCTCACACATCAGAAAGCAAATGTGTAATTTGGGCATACATACATGTGTATAACCATATATATATATATACATATAAATATTGAGAGAGAGCTGAAGGAGAGAGAGAGGAAGTTGTACGGCATGACACATGAAGGTTGTGCGGCGGCGCTAGGCTATAGCAGCATAACTAAGGTATGATGCATGGTAAACCAGCACCACTGCAGGGATGGTCAGTGGCTGCCATGCCTCGCAACTGGGGGCAACAGCAGAGGCAGTCCCTTCCAAAAGACCCATGAGAAGTGATGATTTGCCATGCACCATCCCTAACTATGGGAAACAGTAAAGAGGAAGGTTTTAAGTCTAGACTTAAAGGTATTGAGAGTGTCCGCTTGTCGAATGTGGGGGGGAGATTATTCCACAGGAGGGGTGCACGGTAACAAAAGGCTCTTCCTCCTATCGTAGATTTTGATATTCTTGGGATTACAAGGAGACCAGCATTTTGGGATCTTAGGGTTCTAGGAGGGTGGTAAGGGACAAGTAAGTCTTTAATATATGTTGGTGCATCGCCCTTGAGGGCTTTGTAGGTTAGGAGGAGTATTTTAAAATCAATTCGACTTTTAATAGGGAGCCAATGTAGGGAAGCAAGGATAGGAGAGATATGTTCGTATTTTTTAGTCCTGGTGAGAGTTCGGGCCGCAGCATTTTGTATTAGTTGTAGGTTTTTGATGCAAGTATTGCTACACCCAGAGAACAGAGCATTGCAATAGTCGAGCCTGGAAGTAATAAATGCGTGTATTAATTTTTCAGCATCCTCAAAGGATAAGAACTTTCTAACCTTAGCAATATTTCGTAGATGAAAAAAAGATGTTTTTGAAATGTGTTTTACATGACTATTTAGAGAGAGGTCCTGGTCAATAATTACCCCAAGGTCTTTAACTTTTGCATTACATGACAGTGACAGGCCACTGAGTAAGTTTTGGTGATGGGGTAGAGTGTTGGTCAGCTTGTTGGTCAGCAGTTGGTCAGCACTCAATGCATCCTCTAAGTTAAGAACATAAACTCAAAATTACTCGATCAATCAATGAGGCACCATTACAGACAGTAAATAAAGTGGGTCCCTAGTATCAAAAGGCCAAAGAAGCCTATAAGGCTTTGTGACACTTTAAGTTGTTGAAGGCTTATATGATAACATTATAATGCCTTATCAGAACAGGCATGAGAGTGGACAAACACTTATGAAGACTAACATCATTAGTTATGAAGTGTTATGAATGCATTACAACCATTCATGAATGCATTTACAATGCTTTATGAATACTGGGTTCATAGAAAGTGGTACCTAATTTTCTCCTCAAATGTTGTGCTGTGTGTACAGTGTTTTTGCAGACAGCTTGTTTGTCTCTCTGTTATTTTCTGTCAATGTAGCCTCTTTTGAGAGACAGTTCACATTATGTCCACAGTCTGTTAATCCTTTGCTTATACTACACTGAAGCTGGCACTCTCATGTCTCAACAGCAGGAAACTGGCGGGTGATCAACAGCATCACCAAGGCCAGAGAAAGCATTTGTCTCAGGTTTAGCTCAATTTAAATTAGCCCTAGCAACATTTTAATATATTTCCATCTTTCACTTTAAAGCTGCAAATCATATAATTTAATCTTAAACTTGCCTCAGAAGCAGGCTACTATTCTTTCAGCAAACCCTCCACTCCAAACTAACTGAGATCTCCATAAAGCACACAGAAGGCCACTTCTCAGAGGCAGCCATCAAATGGCGGTGCTTCATTTCTGCCCCTGCAGTCACATTACGCCCCCCAACTCCTCCCACACACAGCCCATCTTGGCGTTGCGACTCCCAGCATATTCCCCAAGAGGCCTATGGTAGATCAATACTGACCACAGGCCAGCCTCTCTCAATGGGCCACAGACTCTGCAGTGGCTGGCCACTGTTGCAGCAGACTGGCAGCTAACTCCATTAAGCGCTGGTGGTAACGATTTTGATAACTGAAGATAATGGACATCAGCACAATGCGGTTGTGTAATTGACTTAATAGAGTATATAATGACTACGATGTTGGCCATTTTGGCATTAGGAAGCATGGGCTGTGCTTGGTCTCATCTGTGAGAGAGTCATCTGATGGCTGGACAGAGACTGGGACAGAGGGCAGAAGGAGATGAATTCATTTGGATTTTGTCAATGGGAGAGACAATGCCAGTGCAAAATTGCTGGCTATGGTTTTGGAAGTTCTAAAGCATTGCTTGTTGTCTGCTTGCCTGTCTGTATATCTGCCTGTCTGCCTGTTTATTTATGGTCCTCTGCTCTCTGAGTGACTGTAGGATTTTAGAGGTGCAGAATGTCTGTCTGTCCCGTGGCCTGTCTGTCTACCTCTCCAACAACCTTAATCCTTTTTGCAAAAAGAAACCTCTCTCTCTCTCTCTCTTTCTCTCTCTCTCTCTCTCTCACTCACTCAATCATTCCCTATTTCTTCCATGTTTCTGTCTCTTGCTTTCTCCATCTTCCATCTTCCCTCCGGTCCCCCTCTCCTCTCTTACTTTCTTTCTCTCTCCTCTGCTGTCTCGTTTGCTGTCTCGTTGGCCATGACTACAGGGTGTCTGCTGTCTAATAGAGCCGTCAAGTCTGCCGAACAAAAGCGGACCAGTGCCATTCTGCAGACAGGTTTTTGTCACAAATGCCACCATGTTCTGCCAGGGAGAAAGAGAGAGAGAGAGAGAGAGAGACTTTTGCAAAAAGTAGCCCCGCCTGTCACCTCGCTCAAAGGGTTCCGCTGCATCTTGTGACACCTTCCCCACCTCCCATTGTGTCGCTAGCAGAGCCGTGCACCGTCTCCATTGATCTGCTCCAGAGCAGCAGTAATTGGGCTATTAAGAGCTCAAAGAGACAGCCAGCATGTGGTGCCACTAACGTTCAGGCCTGGTTATGGAGCCCAGTCCTCTCAGAGCTGGGATTTCGCCTTATTACAGGGCCATGCGGCCCCTCTGCTCAGGCCTACAAAACATAACAAAGATAAAGATCAAAGGAAAAGAAAAGCATTGACCTCTCCTGGAGGGTTGTAATAATGTTTTATGTTTTTGTGGCAGAAATTGTGGACTAACTAGTAAGCACTAAGACTAACTTGAATTTGGCTCAACTGTTAATGTTGTATTAGTGTTGGTAATACAGAGCATTCCACCAGTCTTCATATACTGTACTTCTACAATTCATTACTGATTTTGAAAATATTTGATTATTGAGATGTAGAACTGACTAGACAAAATCATACGGATTTCCTTTGAACACAATGTATCTGATACTATAGAAAACCTATGGTATTTAGTAAATTTACTGAAAGATATGACATGAAACTATACTCGTTCGGATGTCAATGAAAATATAAACATTTCTGTACTTTTTTACAGATATTTTCGGCATGACATTTTGTTCTTGCAGACTTCCTGGAAAACTTCACACCTTTTGCAGCTCTGACAGCAAGTTCAGTCTAAAGTTTGCATCCTCCGTCATCTTATATAAGTTAATAAACACCTCTGTCGAAAATAACTGTAAACAGTTTCTGTGAGGTTATTATGGAAGCTGCGGGCCAAAATAATACAAAATGCCGCCTCATATGCACTGGGCAGAGGCAGCAGCACTTCTATTATTCATGGGCAGCAGTCTGTGGCGTGGCTTTTTACAGCGGGCCGGAGACTCGGTGGGTCTGGTGGCCACCGTGCGAGTGCTTGATGCATTTTATCTTCCACATCAAATGCGACTGTGTGCAAACGAAGGCAGATAAACCTGTACCAGCCATGCCTTTGGTGCTACTGCAGCTTTTGTTTTTGTTGTTGTTTTTGTTTCCTTGCACACACAAATCTCCACGGCCACAAACAACAATGGCCTATGGCCTAAATGGCTCACCTGACAGTAAAGCATAGTTCTCACTGCACAGTTTCCATGATGTAGATACAGAAGGATAAGTATATATTTTATCATCTCCCTTTGGCGGTTGGGGACACAAATGTGAAGATCAGCTGCTGGTGATAACCTGAAAGCATGTATTTTAAAAGAGAATGTTTAGCCCTGGCAGCAACTGCAGCAGATAACACAGGCTTTTGACAGTGGGAGACTGGAGCACGGCAGAGAAAGCAACCTCCTACCTGGGTAAAAGGGATGCCCCTGTGGGAACGCATTGGAGCTGTTTTATGTGGACAAGTGAGTCTGTTAAAATTCACCCTTCCAAGAAAGCCTAACTAATAAGGACTCTGCAAAGACCTCTTCTTTATCTCACAAAGAACTAAGCATGTTATCTCCAAGGACGATGGGGCTCAGGCACTGCATGGTAAGTGAATGCAGAGCATCAAGGTGAAATAAAGCACATAGAAGGACTGCTGGCAGGGCAGTCAGAGATGATGAAGGGGAAATTCTGTTTCAAGTTTGAGCCTCACAGTTCTATTACAGGGTCCATCGCAAATTAGCTAAAATGTTCAGCTGACTTTAGAATGGGTAACTCACGGAGACAGCGATAGTCAGACAGACAGACAGACAAACAGACATTCACACAGTCAAGGAGAGAGGGCGAGAGAAAGCAGGAGCTAATCAGGACAAAATGGTTACAAAAACTGACCTTGGTTCAGTTGGTGAATATTTCTTTTTTTCTGTTAATTCTACTCTTACATTGACTTTCTTTTTTCATTCCTGCTGACTAGCCTTTAGTATCAGCACCATCAAACACATCTCATACATAGAGAGCGGTTGCGAGTAACAGCTCTCTCTTTCTCGTTTCTCTAGCACCATTGACCAAACCTTATTTTCTATCCAGCTCAGACCTTGAGCAACTTTCTATTCAAGCCCAATTAAAGCAACATTACTGTACAGAAGTGGGACAGAAGAATGTAGGAATGTGACATATTGGGTTGCCATACAGTCCTCCTTCCATCCTCTGCCGCAGAGGTCTTTTGTTTGGCATTGAGATGCAGAGAGGGTTTGACAGCTTCCAGACTGACCCGATTGAATCGATGCAGACACTGGGTAGGGGGGCGTAACCCCGGCTCTCCGTGTGACAGCTGCGGATGATGGATCCGACTTGGTAGGGGACTTGGCAACCCTCTTCAGCTTCTGTCTCTTCCCCTCCACCACAGTGCCCCCCCCCCCAACACACCCCACATCCTCTCACTATACTCCCCCGACTTCCCATTTCAGTGGAAAAGTTGAAGAGGGCAAAAGGATATAGGAGAAAAAGAAGAGAGAGAGAGAGAGAAGAAGAAGTCAAAAAGGGGAAGGACACAGAGGAAGCGTCAGAGAATAAAATGCCTAATATCCCCTCCTTGAGATTATACTGTCTGCCCGTCTAAGTGCTTCCTCTGTTGTCTCCCTTGTCTTTGAGTCGTCTTATGGTTCCAGTGCCCTGACATGGCCCTACTCCTCAGCCAATCAGGGCTCTTGGAAGCAGCTTCTCCACATGCAAGTCACTGTGGGTGTGAAGGGCAGGGCCATGGAGACTGAGGATATCCTGGAGGCGAGCCTTCGAATCTGCCTGAAGAATGATGAAGGAAGGAAGACAATGACATCTGTCGCCTCCGGACACAGACAGACAGAGATAAAGTGAAAGAGAAAGACAGTCAGGGAGAAGAATAGATGGAGGAAAAGAAAAAGAAAGAGAAGTTTGAAATGACCGAATTCTTAATCTTCCTCCATACTGTCATGGAAGGGTGAGAGCTGAAATCTCAGTTGCCATTGTTAGTGACTGATAGCTTCCTACTGTGCCTAATGGCATACATAATGGTGCTCTTATTTGTCTCATTCACAGCCTGCAGGCTATGCACATACTTTTGGTTTATTAACAGATTCTCTGGGCACAGACTGTTCCAACATCAGTTATAATTACAGCGTGCACACTCCATTCCTAGGTTTTAAAATCATCTACCTAGTTTCACCCTGACACCATGCCATCTGACATTAAAGGCAAAAGATGGGGAATTTATGGAAAGATAATGCTTCTGCTGAATGACTCTGATCTGAATAAGATCAACTAGACAGAAAGTTGCTTTGAGTCAGGGCAGTGTAAAGTTGGGATTCTTCGGCATGGCCATGGATGGCCAATTCAGAGACAGTGTATTTTCGAGTCCTTAACTGTAAAAGTAAATCTAGCTGGATGTATTGAGATACCTAAAACCTCCTGTCCTACAACACACGCAACATGTGTTTCTTTTCTCCTCCTTCATTCTTGTATCACTGTCTCCTTCTAAAACACTACTGATGAGTACTTAAACATCTGCTATATCCTTTGTGAAGTATTTTTTGTTATGCTGAGTCTTGCTTGGATGTTAATTCTCCTGTTTGTGAGTTGCTTTGGATAAAGGTCTCTGCCAAATGAATGAGAGTACATGTAAATGTAAGACAATGTGCAATCCTGTTACTGTTTGATTTAACCAAATAAAGTTCAACCAGAATTTCACAACATTTTTGCGGCAGCAGCCCACCTGCATGAGCAATCAATATAAGTACAACAGAGAACTCAAAGAAAGTGAAATCTGGGACGTACTTTACTAGGGGCAAGAAAGGATGTTTTTGTTTTGTTTTGCCATAAAAGCTTCTCTCTGTGTTTCATCAAACTGTCTCATTTCTAGAGAGTGACTTAGTAAAGTCCTGCAATCTTGTTGTTTCAGTTTCAGTTTGTACGCAAAAAAGACTGGAAACAGAATAGACACCTTATCCTTAACTGATACTGACATGATAAACACACAAATCTTCCATCTAATAACATGCATTTCCAATATTATCATCATCTATTTTGATTAAGGACAATGGCACTGGCACTGGATTATTATGGCTCACTGCAGGAAAACTGTCCAAAATTATTTTTATTCACAGAGAAATGAAGGGAAGAAAAATAATTAAAAGATGACATAATGACATTATCTGACCATATATTGGATTAAGATTTAATTATAATAACCAGATTATCATAGATTTAATTGTTTAAGATTTAGTTGTTCGTAAGAGTAGAAAAGCGCTATATAAATGCAGTCCATTTCCCATGTTCTTTAATGTTTAAAGTTAGACTGACCTTTTCAGTGTGTTTTTACCTGTCTTAAGATCTGTGAATTATCCCTGTTAAAGCTATTATTTGGTTACATCAGCTAGATCAAATCACTCTCTCTCTAAATAAAGTCTGTGCCCAGACTGTAAAGTGTAATAACACAATAATGCCCTGGAACTTGTTTTGAGACTTCTTGGTCTCTGATGCCTTGAGACGTCTGTTTGTATTATTAACATTTTTTTTTTGAATCGTGACATTACATTCCCCAGTAACAGTGCTACTGGAGACAGCAATGTAGCCTGTAAAACACAAGGAAAAGGCAAACTGTGAAAAATAAAGCTGTAATGGAGATTCAAGGAGACATCCAGTGTGAATCAATCCATAGGTCTGTTGTTTGAGGTCACCAAGTGCTGTCAGTGGGAAAAAGAATGAGAAAATTTGTTACAACATAGACTGAATAACAAAGCGACGCCTCACATTAACTGAGTAGTGAACAGGAAAATGAAACTGAAAGCGAGTTTCTGTGTCTCATTCAGTTAGTGTTAGCTGCTGGTTCATTATCCAGTCTATGCTATATCAAATGTTCTTGTTCTTTTGGTCATTTATTCCTGAATACACTGAAACTTTTATAGAAGCCTTTACAAGTTGTAATCAAGTATACAAAAGCTTTTAGAAAATCCTTTGACATACAAGTCAGTATCAGGAATAAAAGCCTCGTATTTTCTTTATAGAGAACAAGGTCAAGGAATCTTACCGTTTGATATTTAAATACTTTAACATAAAGCCACTGAGTTTGCTCCTGAAAATGGAGGCAGATAAAAAGTGCATTTGTTAGAAGGACAATCTCAAATAGAAATGGAAAAAGAAATAGGAAGAAAAAGGAGACACTGACTAAAATAAGGAAGGAAGGGAAGGAAAACAAAAATTACAAGGAGCACAAATAATAATTTAACCCTAGTCCTCGGGGAACGTGACTGTAATGAACACATTGCAACAATAAAACCAAAATAAAAACCAGGATTAGTAGCAGCCTCACAGGCTTCTGTCCAACATTGTTTATAATTTAGTAGATGCTGTGGAATATTGAGCCTGCAGCTGGAGATAAAATTACATTGTGTGTGTGTGCGTGCGTGTTTGGTGGCTATCGTGTAATAACGCGCAGAAGAGCACTCCAGGCTATGGCAAACCTGTGTCCTCCCTTTGGAGCTCATGGTAGAGCGGTGCAATGAATGATGGGATGTCATTAGTCATCTGGAGGTGGCTGTGTTTGTTGGTGCTGGGCAATTTGTCTAATTAGAGAGGAGATGTGTGCTGCAGATTGCATCCCAGGTTGTTCACAATATTGAAGTGCTGATGTGTTTCCTCTGTCAGTGTTTATTTCCTGTGAAGTGTGGATGCTATTATTTCCTTTACGCCATCTTTCCATCTTTTTTCCTCTCCTCTCTTTCTTTCTCTCTCTGTGTCTACCTATGTTTGTCTGTGAGGGAGAGAGAAGAGAGCGAGAGAGAGAAGAAACCCAACATCTATCATTATTCTATTGGAGCATCTCTCAGGCTCTTAGGGGTGTTCTGAAGTGATCTTCCCTTTGAACATGAGACTGGAGCCCAGCACCAAGACAGAATCATTGATGAGCAAATGTGGATTCCATTTCAGATCACAAACCAAACATACAGTTTTGCTGAGTCTTATTGCTGGCGTTGTTGTGTTAACGTTTATAACAAAATAACAAGCAAGCAATCAAATCAGTAAACAAAGACCACAAACAGATAGGCAGTAACACAAACCTAGCATAAATGGATCGCTCAAGTCAGCTCAACTGCACAAATGCAGATACACATTATTAGTATAAATACTGTGTGTGTGTGTGTGTGTGTGTGTGTGTGTGTGTGTGTGTGTGTGTGTGTGTGTGTGTGTGTGTGTGTGTGTGTGTGATGGGAGATACAGAGAGAGAGAGTAGACAGACACAGAGTGAGCTTGAAACTGCCCTTAAGATGACCTCTTGCAGTGAAAGACTCAGCCTCTGTGTCTCACCTGGAGGACGTTGAAATTCCTGTGTGACGGACGAGTTCATGGCTCTATTTCCTGCTGGCTTTAACTTCTTACCTCCCTTTGGCTTCCCACAGCCTCTCAGAGGCTTCTCTGAACTGTAGGCCAAGCAACCACCCAAGGGGTACTTGGAGGAAAGAGGATAAAGTCTGAACAAAAAAACACTAAGAAGAAATGATTTGAAGAAGCTAAATGTACTTTTCAGAGTTTCAGGCCATAAAAGAGTTCTGTGATGATATAAAAGGCATATTACCTTCTCATAAATATGCAAGGTCACATTCACCTTTAAAAATGACATAGAAAAGAGACACTGAGTTACTAGAGTCCTTTTTGGATAAAAACAACAACAAATGTTTCCAAACATGCGTGTGTCTCTGGATCCATCCCAAAATGATGATGAGGTGTAGTGGTAGCTGGAGAGGAAGAGGAGAAATGTCTTTGGCCAACACTGAGTGGGCATGCTTTTAAAACACCATAATTTGGTTTTCAGATGTGGTTTGTATTTTTGAAATTGCATGGACTGAATATTCCACACAGTAATATGTTTGTCTGACATGGACGAAATTGGTTGAAATATGGAAGGCTTGAGCCCCGAGGTTTGCAATTATTTCAAATGAAATGGTTAAATAATTGGTTTCTTTAATGTTCTGACCAAACCAAATGCTCACATTTTATTTCCAAAATTCAGTCCATTTAACCATTGTTCCATCTATTTGTTGTTCACCCCACACACTGTGTTCATTCATAATGAAAGAAGGTGGAGGAAACAACTGCTTGTTGTGTCTTTTTGGAATACAAAACTTTTATTTATTAATTTATTTATTTAAACAAAATAAAGGAGCTGCAGTGTAAGGTTTTTTCCCCTAATTTTGCTGACTGCAAACTTTTTTTCTTTACATATAATGAAAGATTTCAGCATCTGTTTACACAGTTGCCAGAATGATTAATTCTCAAATGTTTACAGCTGCCGTAGGCAAGAAAGGAGTAAAAAGCTACAGCACAACAACAATTGTGTGTGTGTGTGTGTGTGTGTTTGTGTGTGTTAGGGGAGTGTGATTGATAGATAGTGTGGATTTCGATGTTCCTGATGCTCTAAATGAAGAGATGGAGATTCAGTCTCCAATTATTTTATTGTCAACACTTTTCTTGTTTAAGTGGTGAAGATTGAATTATATGGGTTGATAAAACAATATTACAAAAAAATATATGACAAAACACTAACATGAAAAGAGGAAGTTTATACAAATCAAGGTGAGAAATGGCTAAGATTTTCATACCAGAAGCATTTTAAAACTACACAATATCAAGAAAATCACACTGGTTTCTCCTGAGGGTTATAACAGCCTATCTCAAATGATAGAGAGAGAGAATACAGCAGACGATATACAAAAAAAACTTGTGTCTCTAAGCACCACTCAGCATTGTGGCCTCTGTACCCTTAGTCAGAGGCCATGGAGAGGACTGAAAATGAGCAGAGTCAAAATAATCCAAGGAGGCCATTGCAGCCTCCCACGAGGGATGTTACCACAACAACGACCAAGACTGACCCTTAATTGAGTCCATTGATTGTTTGGGGGAAAACATGTCCTTTTAAAATCCAATTCAGCACAGAAGGATACCTGGGAAATCCTTCCAATTTAACATGTTCTGGAGCCAGGATCATCTGACCTGTAGGTGCCAGAGTGACTCAAATGTTTATGCGTGAGAAAAACAACCACACTCACAATACAGAGGTAGAGGATAGCACAGTCTAGAAGCTGAGATTTATTGATCACTGTGGGCATAGTGATGCTTATTTCAGAAACTCAGTGCTTGCCTGGTGCTGGAGCCTGAAGTGCTGGGCAAAGTGTATACTTTGTTTTATAAGCTAGATAGATAGGATAAGAACATTTTGGATGAATTGTGGAATTGAAGATATTTGCATGCACACATGTAATGAAATTTGAAGGATTTGTTAATATGGAATAATGCTTTATAACCAATTATTTATTTACTTTATGTTGTAAGGATACCTGAAAAGGCAGTACAAATAATTTGTAAACATTCTGTAAATCACACAGCAAACACATGTAGTATATCTTTACATGATAGCAAGTAGGATTTGGCAGCTTTGTGATTCTACAGTCTCTATAGTAGATCACCTATTGAAATTAATGGGAAAATTTGAGTAATTTCCTGTCATTTGTGTGATATCTCCAGAACACTTTGAAGGATCTCCATAAAACTTGGCACAGTTAATCACCATAAAAACATTTGAGATCACCTTCCTCCACACTTTGTTACTTCATAACCTGTGCACAGTCCAGTGTTGGATTTAGTGTATGGCTGATACATTTTGATCTGTAACAGAAAGCCAATCCATTCACCTAAAAATACATCAGATTGGTATACAACTTTAATGGAAAACGTATATTTTCTTAACACACATAGTTGTGACACGTTGCACCCACCTCCATAGTTTACTGTACAATGCACAATACTGTGCATTGGTTATAACCAGGTGTACAGTATGGCTGGTACATTTTGGTCTGTAACATTAACAAACCAACCACCAGAAATTCTCTTCATTCTCCTCCCTACATTCTCCTCAAGTATCTTCTAGATGTGATGTAACATGAGTAATTTGTGATCCATGCCCCACCCCCCTCCATACTTTGTTGCACCATGCACAGTTTATAAGTGACCCAGGTGTATGGCTGGAACATTTTAATTACAGGTAACAGTCTGACTAATAGTAGTCTGAATTATGTATTTCTAAAGGCATAGTCTTTATATAATAGTAATGTCCACCTTCCTATTTTGTTGCACCACAAGCTCTGTAGTCCTTTGCTATAAAAAAAGGTCACAGGCATGAAAAATTTGTCCTTCTTTCCTGTCAAAGTTTTCTCTTTAGATTGCCTCTCAAGAAAGCATGTTGGAGCAGATTAAAGCTTTAACAAAAATGTTAAGTGACTGAATTTGGCCATTTTGTCCAACTTTGAACATTCAGCATTTCTATTGATATGGGCTGAACAGCAATTGAAATTTGGTGTCTGGAGGTATTTCCTGTTGTAAAATTCAATGATGAGGGAGCCCAAGAATGTGCTTAAAATAGATATAACTAACTGGTGCTAAAATAGACTAGGATGAAACTAGACTAATTTTAACTAGAAACTAGAAACTAGTTCTAGAAACTAGACTAGTTTCTAGAAGTGAATGTCTGTTTTTGTGAGTTATGATAAGCTAGATTGATATTAGGCATATTTTGTATAGTGTAGTTATGCAAGTTTACTGTCCAAAGTAAGCCTAACTACCTAAACCTAACTTTCATAATTAGCTTGTGGCTATAGCCTCATTACAATTGTTTACCAATGTCAAAGCTAATTACCAGAAATGGTCGACCATCCTGAACAAAAAAACTTTAGGTCTGGACTTTAAGTCTGCAGTGCAGAGTCCATTCAAAGATGAGAAAGCTCAAAGAATGTACTTAAAATAGATATAGGCTAACTGGTGCTAAGATAGGCTAGGCTAATGCTAGGGTTAGGCTACTTTGTTTTATTCCTTTAATTCTTTAACAATCAACCTAGGTTTGCATTATTCACATAAGTGGGCCTAGAAGGGGACTGGAAGTGAATTCTGAATTTAATCATGCCAAGATATGCTATGCTATATATATGGCAGGCCAGGTTAATGATTCAAACCATTATCTTAGCTTGTCTTAGCATAGCAAAATTTTGAGTTTACAGACGCAACATTCAGAAATCTAAGACCATCCATAATGGCAAGGTCAAGCACAGTAACTAGGGACTGATATGCCCATTAGTGGGATAAACTTAGTGGATTAATTACATTGGATCAAATACAACTGGACCACCTTAAGCAGAGTTATGGCATTATTGTCATGTGTTAGCCAACAAGAAGAAAACCCACAAGATACCGTTTATGTAAGACTTGTCTTTCTGTCAGAGAAATGTAAACTACACATTAATGTGTATATTATGCACATTTTCATCAGTACATCAATGCATCAGTACTTGCACCCAGTTTAGAACTGTTGCCTATGCATGTTTGCTGGTTTGTAGCAGCATAACTCTCAAATCACCACCTGTACGCATCTGAATTTAGCCACATGATAACTGTCACACTCTAACATGTCTATACAATCTTATTTTCATCAGTTAAGGTCAACCAGTTTGCTGTGTACACTGATTATACCCAATTTGTCTGTTAGCAAGCTAGCGCTAAATGTTATCAAATTGTACGAGAGTTAGCCAGCAACATCAGGATATTGAATTTGGAAGCTAATGTACATGTTCTCAGCATCAATCAGTTATGTGAAAGCAAGTCTTTAAAAATGTTATGTTTATCAAATTGTTTAATGCCCTGTGAATTAAATAGAAGAGTTTGAGTGTAACTGTTACCCCTCATTCCCATCAACATGAACAGTGAGCATCAATTTTCTTTGCCCTGCTAAGGGGCGTTAACCACGTTGTAATGACAAAGTTCCCAAATGTTTGAATGCCGCATCAGTGAAACTAAATCAAGAGTCTCTCATTACCCTAAGCTTCTACCTCCACTTTCTTCACCATCACAACCTGTTCGGCAAGGACACTCTGTGGATCAGTGGATCTGGCATGAAAGCGCCATGAAGGCTCAGGTCCGAGATTCTGATCTGGTCCAGGGTCCAAATACACAATGTCCCAAAAGTGGGTTGGATCAGCAAAACAGATCTGGAGCATATGTCGGCCAGCGCTGGTCCAGCTCTATTAAAACCAATTCCATTTAAGTGCTTGAAACAGACTTGGGCTAAACTGTAAACCAATACAAATATGACACAGCTTGGTTAGAATGTTTAAGCTGAAACTCCCATCTGGCATGGATGTGGCCCGATTCAGTGAACTTATGAGGGCCTCATCTGGATGAAAAGGATTTTATGTGGATGCGGGCCAGACGTAATTGCTGTCTGGGTAATTGCTATGCTTCTGCCAGATGTAACTCTGTATGAACAGAAGTTAACCTTGACCCTTAACATATGACCTCTTAGTTCCTAATTAACATGGCACATTGAAGAGGAATAAATGTGCATTGAGGAGTAAGAACCTCAAGAGATATATCAGAAAAAGCACAGTAGCACAATATGGTTAAACAATATTTTGTGAACAACCCCATGCAGTCTTGACCTTTGACCTTGTAACAATGATTACCTTTTGAGGTCATCTGCCCCTTATAGTGATTTTCTATTTTAGGCTTGTAGAAAGGTCTTCAATGTGTTGAAATATTGTATACACTGTGTTGCAGCAATATTTCATGTATGACCCCACCGGAACCCATCTGGCCTTTGTAGTGATAAAATGTGCCAAATTTGGTAAAGATCCTTCAATGTATTTAAGAGATATCGCACAAACACTGTGGAGTGGATTGAAAATCTATTATTTCAATGTATTTCAATGGGAGATGTACTAGGACACAAGGGGATTCCAGGCATCAAAATCACAAAGCTGCAAAATCCAACTTGCTATCATGTAAAAATGTACTCCAGAGATACATAGCTTTCAGAAATATATAGTGAGAATTTGCCCCCCCCAACTGTTATTAAAAACCCCATTTTGGGGCCCTTGGCTCATGGACTACATATTTTGTTCTTTAACATTGCCTCACTGAGACCAGATGTGTGGAAACAGGAAGCAAACGTCCTTTTGCTGTTTCACTACAAACAATCTCCCAGCTTGTGAAGGTTGTTTCTGACAAGGACAGAGGTGAGCATCACTCGCTTCAATCCACCTGGACATGTGACTGCCAGAGGAAATGAACAAGTGAAATGACATCAAACATCAAGGGGTGCCCACACACACACGGGAATGGGAGTCTGGAAGATCCAAGAAATCTCGGCCATGGTACCTCATTCATCTTCCCCTTGCCATCACCGTTGTGTGCTCTGGCTCATCTGACACACAGACCTACAGCTTCTGAGAAGGTCTGTACTTAATGAGCGAGTAGCACGGAATGTTCCGGCAATCCAGGCCAAACTACCCCCCAACCCACCTTCACTACTGTGCTCCATTTGAAAAGAAATTCATGTTTCCATGGAAACATGTGAACCTGTTACCTACAGTACATGCCCAGGTGACTCATTTTAAATGGTTCAAACATGGTGTGGACTCATTACGGCTTTAAGTCATAAATACTTGACAATTGGAGGAGGAGACTGTGTGAGTCTCCAGCACTGAAGACAACCTGTTTATTTCTCATCAGCTTATGCTTTCAGGGGTAGATGCAGTAAACACTACTGGATAGGGATGCGTTAGCCGCTGTGAAGTAGCCTATATGCATGAACGTAGATGATGGAAAACCTTTTGTTATTTCAGAGGACCAAAGGCATATTTTAAGCTCTCAAATCCAATTAGGATGGAATGCATGCACACACACACACACACACACACACACACAGATTTATGTTTCCGCTAACCATGAAATGTGATTTCAGTAAAGCTATAGTTTCTGGACTGTTTACGAACACTACCTGCACAAGCGTCATGCTCAGATATATTGAGCTGAAATCAAGGCACACATGAAAAAAAGTCTATCTTGCCTTTTTGACCAGGAACGTTGACCCATCTGATAACATTCCACTATTGCCTTTGAGAAAGCTCCCATTTAACAGTTATCTAAATGACCTTACTTGCCTTGAAGAAAGGGAGATAGAGGGAAAAAAATAAGTACATGTACATGTTTATCACTTCACAGTCCATGCATTTCCAAACCCTCTGGTTAAAAAACAATGAAAGCGTTATAAGCCCTTACATGGATAATTTGCATTAATCATTCAAGGGGATGTCATCTTGCCTTCAAATCTTCAAAGTGTACCAGAAAAATCAGAGAAACTTGATTAGATGAGAGTGGATTTGCTGATGAAATACAGTACATATTAATTTGTGTTACAAGACACAGTTGTATGACTGCTATTCTTGCATTTCATTTAAGCAAAGTCCTTTTGGGCAAGGCCCTTCACTCGACAGCCAACTCCAGATTGGCAGGTTATACTGACTTTAAAAGTGTATGGTGTGAATCCTTGTATAAAAAGATTGCTCAAATAATTCTAAAAAATCCATTACTTACAATGGCAATTTACTCACTGCACCTGCTCCAACATTTGTGGCACAGCTATCACCATGGTGATGAAGGTAGTAAACAAAAGGCTAACCGTTAACTGTGTCCAGCAATGTGATAGGCTACTTTCACTGCACTGGACTCCACTATCCTCATGTTATGAACTGTCACAAAACATTTCTACACTGGATTAAAAGAGTTACACGTCACCTCTTATTAAACCGTCTCTGGTTTAACGCACTGTTTATGCAAGGCGAAGTTATGGTTAGAGTGGCTTGACTGGTGCTTTTATCTGAAGTGATTATATACATATGAAATATAGGTCTATCCATGTACACAAAGATGACATATGATTCTTTTGTAATGTGTCACATTGAATGTCATGGCATTTACCTTGAAATCAAATGCAGTTGACCCATTCTGGGGAGCCTCTTCAGGCAAAGCTACATGTCTGGTGTGCGTTGTATAGTTTTCCCAGCAGTAGGAGGCCGTGTTGGCAAGTTATCATATAAATGAGATGCTGAATAGTAGACACCACGCTCAGTAATTTGTTGTCCTTCTTTTTCCCATTCCTGTCTGATTTTTGGTGGTTGTGGGAAGACATAATTGTGTTAAAATAAAAATGGAAACAATTTATTCCAGGTCAGTGTGGCTGTATGCACGCCACATTTGTTTTCTCCCAAACATATTTGTCCTCCATGGCATGACTTTGGATCTGCTTAATTTGACTTCTGCGTAGAGGCTTGGATTTTAGACCCCAGGCGTTACTGCTGAGATGGGACGAGGACGCTCTCTCGCTCTCTCTCTCTCTCTCTCTCTCTCTGTCTCTGCACACACTTACTTAACCATGTTACATAAGTGTCCCTGTTGTCTTTTTATTAGAATACTGGGTGTCAAATCCAGTTTCTGTGTTTATGAATAACTAATGCATAGCTGGAGGGATTTCTCTAATTCATGCTGATTAAAAAAATATAGAAAGTGTGGACTAGAAAAGCAGAGGAAAAGACAGTGAGCACGGATTCTCTTTCTGCGGCTTCATGTTATGTTGTACCATTTGTGCTATTTGTAAGTCAAATGGACAGGTTTGATGGCGGACGACAATGAATCTTTCAGGAGATTAATCCACAGCAGAACGAAAACAGCAACACTCAGCCCATGAGACACAACTGAGGTGTCCTTGTGTCTTTTGCTCTTCCGAGCTATATGGCTGTATTTTGGGCTTCCAGCCACACTTAGAAGGAATATACAGCACATGTGACAAGAGGTTTTGCTGTCAGTTGATGGTTTATTTTTCATGAGACTTTTTTTGAGAAAAAAGTCAGGGAACACTCAGCTTTTCTGTGAACAGTATGTGATTTCTTGGCAGTTGGGTGACCAATAACAATATTAATGTCTACACTATGGCTGTCTTCAGGTTGTTTTCTGTTAGTTTTAGTGCATTCATGGTAAACAAGAAATGAGAAATGAAGCCATTTATTGCTGAATGACTGGATGAATCTTTTGAGCAGACCTGAGATGTGTAAAATTGTTTGTCAGGAGAGTAATGTATTGTTCAATATAATTTCTCCAACAAAGTATTGATTTGCAAGCAGAACAAAGAGGCAAGAGCCAAACCACAAGCATGTTTTGACAGGTATGACTTGTTTCAATAGACATTTAACAATAGACGTTTAACACAAAGAAATAAGAAATATAATTTCTGCACATGCCCAGCGTCACAATTTGTCTAGCCTTTCTCTCTATTTGAGAACCCTTTTTCGCACAATTTTTTTTTCACCTTCAGGAGAAAAAGGGGGTTTTGAGTCCACAAGGAGTATTTACATCATTGTGTGATATTTTTATCTCATGGCTAACATCTCACTCAAGGCTGAAGGAGGACTTGTGAAGCCCCTTGGGCTGATAGTTGGAGCTGTGTAAGGCCTAGAGATGACATCTATTTCTTTGTTTTGTTTTCTCCTTTTTAATTGCTATTTTTATTAGTAGCGTTATCATTTGTTTGGTTTTATGTGCTGTTATGCTATGGACTCTGCTGTTGGTCTGTACTAGAAATTAAATTGAATTGGGCAGGATTCTCACGGGTGCTGCATTCAACTGCGCCTGATTCAACCCTGGTCTGTGTCTGTGAGGAAGAGAGGAGACAAACACACGCACACACACACACACACACTGCCAGGACCTCTTCCACAATGTTTTAATCTTACTTTAAAAATCTATTCTGTGTATTTTATGTAACCTTATGTGTTTGCTTTCTTTCATTATATTTGTATCTCTTTATCTTATTACATGTTCTTTTTACTCTTATTTATTCAAGGCAGATTGAATTGAATTGTGTCTTTGTGTGAAATGTACTATATAAAATTACTTGCCTTGCCACCCACTGTCGCCTGACCTCACATATCTCCTTCTCCTCCTTGTGGATATGGTTTTTCTCAGACACAATCTTTTTTTCTTCACCATTTCAAAAATAGCACCCCTCCTTTACTCTCAACAATCCAGGTCAGACTGGTCTTGATAAAATGCAGTAACAGCCATAGTAGCAGCCGCTCATTTAAACAAAAGAAGCTTCTGGTGCCAAACACTATCCCTGTGAAAGAGTTAACCCATGGACTTTGATGAGATGCAAGGATAAAATGTGTTCAGGGGAACTGTCATCCTGTGTGGCTTATTTTGAAAGCTTAATTGGCAGCAGGCAGCAAGTATGACTGTAGATGAGTCTGTCAAAGGAGTGCCTACAAAGAGATGAGGCTGCTGTCTTCTGCCGTCTTGTAAGGAAATGACTTAACAGCAACAACAACAACAGAAATCATTTGCACCTTCAGGCTAATGTGGAAATGTACGTGTAAAAAATAGTTTATTAGCTTTGTTAATTTGCAGTTCGTTCTCTGTTTTTCTTTCTTTTTACAGAATGAAGTAAAAAGTTGCAGTTTTCTTTATAATGCTGCCATGTTCCAAAGAAAGATAGAACAGCAGACACACCAGCATCATTTCCTAAGGCACCAGAGGATAACAAGAATTATATCAATTATAAATTAGTGATGATTGCTGTGTATTAACTGCAAGATGATAATTTGTCATGGTCATGAACAAACAGATTTTTTTCTTACAAAAGGGAAAATGACGGTGTTGATTCAACTCCACTGGGCTAAGACTCTGTTGTTTAGTGTACTGCACAAACAAAAGGTAATGGCTTCTATTTTCTTTCTTTTTTTCTTTATGTCATTCTTTCTTTCTTCTTTCAATGTATTTATTACATTAATGTTTTGTTTGATTTCCCAGCAACATATGCTTGTATGAAAAATACTCATTTTCCTCTCTTACACAAAAGGAACATCTTCTATATTGAGCGGATGCTGAAGAAATGGCACCTAAAATGAAATTCTGCCATTACACATATAAAACATATCAATACTTTAATGAGAAGGACTTGGGATTGTTAACAGCCTTACAGTGATTTTCATCTCCTCTGGAACTCATTTAAGAAATGCTGGCAATGCATAATGTGAAGTTCTAAATATGAGGCCTCCCACTGAGATGCAAGAGCCTCTGGAGCCTCCAATGCCATTCAGTGAGCATGGCACCCACATCTACCGCACTGGACACACTTCATTCACCGTTACCACTGACACACAGCACTGTAGCTTAGCCACTGTGTGTATGAATGTGTGTCACATGCAGGACCATGCATGCGCACACACACACCCACACACACACACGCACGCACGCGCGCGCACACGCATACACACACGTAAGGGAGCAGACACACACATTATACACACACACACAATAGTTCATGCATTGATGCACACATGGACCCACACATTTAAGGCTCACAATAAAAAGAAAAACAGACACACTCACACACTCACTGAAGCACCCATGTACACACTGACACATACACTATATACACTGTGCATAGAATGAAAACTGCCCACGCGCACACACACGCACACAGACTGTAAGAATTTCATTTCACATGTGTCGAGCGGGATTGAATTGTCTTTGGAGACCTTGACAAGCAGAGATGTGTAACATGTGGTGGTATAATTTGCGTTGCTCGGCTGCCGATTGCTACGGTGCTACCACTGTGGGTGACGTGCTGAAATAAAGACAGATTGAACAAATGCACTGGGACTTAATCACATGACCAAAGCTGTCTTACAATTCATCAATAAAAACAAGAAAGCTATTGTACCATATCATATACACTTGCAGCACATGTTGCCTTCACTGGGTGGGAATTTGAGTGCAGTTCAGGCTTTCACAGCTGCACTGGCCCTCTCCTAAAAGAAGCTATTATTGTATTCTGTACTGCCCAAATTCTTAATTTTGTTTCATTTAGCTATGTGTTCACATAGTCACACCACTACCAGTAGCATCAGTGTTTAGTTTTAAATAGGAATAGGCTCTCTCGTTAAGTCAGATTTACTGACTGAGGTTTGTAAGTATTACCATTTCCAAAAAACATTCTGATAGCCTCAGTTTCTGAGCCTGCCATGACTAGATTTATGGCAAAAAAAACAGGTAACACAGAGTGCATTTCAGACGACAACTTGTTTTCTAGTTCAACATATCCTGCCTATTTTTGGCACTTTCATATTTGACAGGTCCTCTGAGTGAGAGACAGACAAACAAGTTTTTCAGTCAATGCTCAATGATGGCTTCTTGACAAACAGTATCTGTTCATCTCAATCACCTGTCAGATGATTAGATACTGTTCTAATCAAATCTATTTCAGGTGGAGTGAGACGAAACAGCCCGATGTCCTTGAGGAAACAGTAAAAGAGGAGAAAATGAGGTGTGGGGCTGTTAAGAATGCAATGTTTATTCCCCTCACTTGCAGAAGAGATAAGGGAGAGATTGATAAAATGATAATGGCTTCTGGAAGATCGCCACCCCTTCCTTGTCAGTACCTTCCCATTATTCTTCAGCCTCTAAGGACAGGGGGAGAGATCATTGCAGATACATCTGTGTCACTCACACTAGGCAGGATTAAAGTGTTCAAAATGCAAGTGTTCAGATTTCTGTACGATATATTTGTTATTGCTAACACCGTCTCTCTGCATATAAATACTCCAGGAGGAAACAAACCAATATTATTATGTCATGTCATGTCATGTCATGTCATGTTACATGGAAATATATCATAACTTATCATAATATCAAAATGAATTAAAAGGTGTTTAAAATTAAGTTATATAGCCACAAAAAACAATATTAGTATTCAGTCATTTTTTCTCTCTTCATTTCTCTCTTCATTTGTATAATAATATGTAATCTATTTTTAAATTAAGCATCATTGCAGTACAGCTGATTTTTGTCTAACAATACATTTTAGAGCTGGACAACTCTGTATAGAAGAGAGACAACAGAACAACATCAAAGTCCTTCCTCAAAAACACACTGAGAAAACAGAGACTTGTCACAAAAGGCAAACAGGAGGGAATGACATCAACAAAAGGACTCCATATTGACTCTGTGAGACTAACCGAAGTGATGCTTGCACTCTTACCGAAAAAAGACGAGGAGAGAAGTCATTGTGGTGAACTCGAGGCATGTGGGTGCTTTGATGTTCATGGATATTCTGCGCTTTCAGCACCCAGGCCCCAGCTAGTACAAAAGAAACTCTATTTAGCACTGAAAGGACTTCCTGACAGGCACAATGATAAACTGCTTCCTGGCTTTCAGATGTTAGATGAGCATGTATTAAGATGAAAAGATGAAAGCACAAGGCAAAATGCAGTCTTTTTTTCTCTCTTTGGCATCCTACATATTAAATGTGTGACAGGGCCTCAGCATTATCCTCACTGTAATCATTTTCAGCACATGCCTTTCTCAATCAAAGGCTATGTATGATTACAGCATTTAGTCAATATTAAAACCTTTTCTCTCAACAAGCTGAAATTGCCAGCATTATGTGGTGAAATGGCAGTATGTTGACAAAAACACATGAAAGTAAAACATACACACACACAAAAAAAACGGCACAAACATTATTTACCTAGAGATAGGGGACTTCTAGGCTTATTGTAGACAGAGGCCTTGCTCAAAGTGGAATCAATAGAAAGACGGAACACTCCACACCAGATTGTGTCTTATAAAGTAAAATCATTTTTTCACCAGAAAACGCTGACACTCTCTCTTGAACACACACACTGATGCACACACACACGCACACACATACATGCATATACAAACACACACACACACGCACACACATTCAAAAATGTACAGTGCTCACAGATACACACAAACACACACACTTTGCAGGAAGGCTGATGCAACAAGCATTCATAGATGTACAACACGCACAGATACACACACACACACACACACACACACACACATACAGGCGTTTCTAGTGGTGGGATGGAACAGGAGTGGCCTCGCTTGGGAGCTCATTTGGAGGGAACCTGAGCCACCAGGGGCTGAATGAAAGCAGCACCTAATGAAACCCTCACAAACCAACATGCACACTCTCCTCTGTTGGAGCTCAGGCACGCACACACTGACACACCCACACTTATAAAAACAGCATCATTCAGTTCCAAAAACAAGTTAAACACACATGAGAATACAGGAACAAGGACATTTGGAGGTGCTTCGTGGTTACAAACACACACACACACACACACACACACACACACACACACATTGTTAAAGTGGAGTGCCTCATTCCTGTGCCTCTCTGTAGAGTCTTTGCGCTAGTACAGGGTTCATTTAGTCATGGAGGCTTTGCAGGAAGGCTGATGCAACAGTAGGGGATAGAAAGAGCACAATGCCGAGACCATGCACAGGGATTAGGAGGAGGATAATCTAAAGTGTCTGTCGTTCATGTAACTGGGGGTGTGCTGTGGAGGATGTCCTGAAAACGCAGATGAATCTGCTCCCGTCTTGTCTCCGGTATCTCCTCCCTCTCTCTCTCCTTTAGTCTCACAACCCATATAAAACATGGAACCGATAATATATATTGTGAATGTGAAAACCACAATGACACTCTCTCTCTCTCTCTCACACACACACACACACACCTGTCAGTGCTGTTCAGAGTAAAAGAAGTGTGTGTTTATAGTGTGTGCTTATCCCAGGAAAAGACTCTCCCCATCAATCACAGGCAAATGTATTCCCTCCGGGATCTCTGGATGTTTCTGCTCATCAAAGACATTCCAAGAATTTCCTCTTCTGAACTGGATCAACTCCATATGTGTGTGCTAGTTGATAATACGCTGCCTTGTCACTCAGCTGAATACCTGTTTTTCATCCCTTTTGTGTCAATTGGAAGTAGTTACTACGTGAATGTCTATAATACACAACTTCTTGCACTCAAATTGAAAAAAGGAGCTTTCACACATCTTAAAATGAGATGAGAATGAGATGAGAAGAAACAGCATGTGATTCAGAGGACCTGGGAATCCACTGTGTGTGAACCTCAGAAGAGGACTGAGGCATGAGGTGTGAATTAGACAGTGATTGACAGACTCAAGAGTTCAGAATGTGTCCATCCATATGCTATATGGTATGACTGAAAACCTTACAGCCGAACAGTATTCAGTAACACTTTCTTAGAACCCAGCTGAATGAATTATAAACCTAAATGGTTATAAAGCATTCATAAAGTCTCATGACATTAGCATTAATGACTATATCACTATAAAATAATTTCTGTTGATTTTCCTCCTTCTTCAACCTGCCTTGTGTGAATTTGTACAGTGCTTAGATACACACAAATGTTCTGTTTGGTAATACATTCTTCTACCTTTTATAAATAGATAAATGCATGTATATATTTCATATTCAATTTGTCCTTTCGAAGGCATTGAAATGTTTGATAATGAAGTCTGTAAAGACGGTCACTGAAATGCCTAATCTCTTTGAAGATACAATGTGAGGAAATCTTGACACAGATTGTACGCCCACGAACAGTCAAACAGACCTACGCACTCTCTCAGAATCCAATACCTACAAACATTTCATCTCTACGAAGAGGGTTTATGATGTTCACATATGTCAAAGACTCAGTGGTGCGGTCTCTATTTATAGACATTTATGAATTTATAATTCTTTAGTGTGTTTTTTTTTTTTGGTTAAAATTATATAAATTGAAAAAAAAACCACATTATTCACATTATGTTGGTCTTCTGCTTTCAACTTAGAACCATGAGAAATCTACCCACAACCCTTTCAGGCCACACAATCCAGTCCAAAGAGAGGTAGATTCCAAAGCCAAAGCTGAGATGAATGCAAAGGTGAATGTAAAGGCTGTGTGTTAGACTCTCACTCAGCATGATCCATAGCAGGGCAGTCTTTATCTTCCTGAGGTCTGTTGCTCCACTCCCTGGAGGCACTTAAGATCCATTTAGGCTAGCAGAATGTTCTACAGGCCCGGCTCATGTTACTCACTGAGCTGGAGGATCTGAGCAATCCAGGATGCGGTGTGCTTGGGAACGGCAACAACAGTGTGAAGAGGAGTGGGTGGAGAACTGCAAGTGCATGAAGCAGTTACAGCCAATGTTAGCAGCAGCAGCTGCAGTAGTAATAGTAGTATGGTGCAGCAATGCAGGAAGCAGAAAGGCAGGAGAAAGAACAAAAAAGAGAATGAAAGAAAGGAAGAAAGAGAGAAAGAAATAAAGAAATAAAGAGAAAAAGAAATGCCACACTTATGCTGGGTGTTTTTTGGATGTTGATTCATCCTCATTATGCTTTGTGCTTGAATGCATCGCAAAATGCACATCACATAGCACCACGGTGGCTGCACTCTGTCCCATGTGGATTGTGTTCCCTGAGGGAACTCTCCCCCTGGCCTGAGCAATGTGGGCATCGTGCTCAACCAACTCCACCAAACCACAGACACACACACACACACACACAGTGGCTTCAACTGTGGCTCTGTTGGCTATTAGCCTGTCATAGCACACTGAATAGGCTAGAGCACTCTGTAAAAGTGCTTTTTTATTGCAATAAAGACGCAGACTCATGGAGGAACGGTAAGAGTAGTTAGAAGTGCTTTTGCACTCTGTCAACAAGCGCAGCGCTATTACCCATAATGAGACTAAATGAGGACACTTCATTTGTCATTTAATTGCAAGTGCAGTACATTTTGTTCCATGAGTTTGGACAGACCATTGGACCACAGCCAGGCAGGTGTATGCACAGCCCTTTCAGATGTATTTATGTGTCAAACAACCAGGCGGGTTTTAGACAGAGACCTATAATCTTACCATTTGGAAATGCAGTATGAGCGGAACAAATAGGAGCTTGGAGACAGCCCACCACGTGAAACAACCAAACAAGTAAAAATGGTCCATTTATTGAATGACTAACTTACATACCATCAATGAGTGTTCCACACTAATCTGTAGAAAAAGAACCAAGCTGAACATCCCCAAATAGAACCATGTTCCCATACATGTATGAATATCACTATACCAATAGGACAATCCAGAGCTATTTAAAGCTGTACCAGGTGGTGATTTAAAAAAAAAATAGCAACAGCCAATCCATGTCCAAAGCATTAGAATCAGCGATAATCATTTTCGTGACATTATGTTATGACTAACAAGGTAATAAATGCAATTTCAGTTTCTTTCAGTTTAGATTCCACTGAACACAACCCACGCTTTCAAACTGCAAATGCTTGTAACTGCATGATTAAGTGATAGAGGGTGCTAAAAGAGCCTTCATTCACCCCAGAATGAGCCATGTAACTATATAAGTGAAAAATGTTACCCGGTATTCCTTTAAGGGAAGGCCATGGTATAGTACAGGGTGCAATATTTGCTGTATGTTGTGTGCAGTATATGAGGCTGTGTGCAATATAAGATGAACACTTTTATGCCTTTGGGATATTAAGTTGTGTAGACTTGTGAACTGTACGGAACATGTTTCATATAATGTGTACTTGGGCGGGGATCTGTATATGCATGTTTATGTGTGGCTGTGTGTTTGTATTTGTGTTAATTGTGATTCCAAAATGACCAAAATGAATTATTCCACTCTGATAATAAGGGCTTATCTTATTTTCTCAATGGCTTAATTGGTGTAAAAATAAACATGATGTAGCTGGTTAGAAGGTTTTCAAAGTTATAAGAAGTATTATCCAGTCTTTAACAGTATTCTTTCTAATTATGTGAATTACAATACATTGGTTATCTGTAATATATGTAAACAGCAGTGTTTACAGCAGTGGTTCAGAGACACTCTTGCAGCCATTGCCAGATATTACTTTGTTAATGAATCTGGTGTTATAAAGTAGGCCTACTGGTTTAATGATTGGCATAATGAGACATGCAAGAATTATTTGGTCAAAATTCTTTTTCACACTAAGCAGTGCCAGTATGGTTGCTATCAGGTTGACACAGAATGGCTTTTATGACACACTGTCTTTAAACTGTTCATGGTATCAAATCATGCCTCCAACAACTTCAATCCCTTTTAAGATGGTTTCACTTACTCAAGACATCAACTAGAACAGTCACACATCATAACAGTTTTGTTATAGCCTAACATTCCACTGGATGGTTTTAGAGAGACATACTTTTGACTTTGTATCTACTGCAAATTTGCAGGAAAGGCTCCTATCTGCTCGAGTGACCCTGCCTATGACAGCCTTATCAAGTGTAACATCAGGACCCCTCTGCCTGTCATCTTTTGCTTGAATCATCTCCACAGAGCCAGAAGGTAGCCTGTAGTTACAGTGGTCCTGATGCAGATAGCACTCTGTTCACATGGTGACACACAACATGGGAGATAGAGCTTTTAAGGGCACCTGGTTCAGAAAATACGTGCACAAGCTTATCTTCTAGCACTTTTCCACACTCAAGCAGTTATGGCAAACATTTCAGAATGTCACCATACACTGGTAAAATTATGGGCCTTGCACCTTGTTATTTGTGACTTGTGTTTGAACCAACCTACAACCTATACTTTAAACACTGCATAAATATGTAAAATACCAGTAATAATACCACATTTGTCAATTGTGTGTCATAGCAGACAGAAGTCTCTCTTTGCAGATCTGTTTTTGTGAAATGATGTTTCTCAATTCAAGATTCATTTTTAAAGGGTTGTGGTGAGATTGTGTACTTCAGATATATGGTTTACTTGCTGGGAAGATCTGCTCACTAACAATAAATTACTCTGGACTGCAGGAAGAAGTAGCTTAAATATTTTCAAAGTGTACCTGTTGTAAATGTTAAAATAAACAAGTGAGGAATTTCATCATTTGGAGAATGGACAGATAGGTGAGAGCTATTTTAAATGGCAACTTATACAAACTGTGTACAAATTAATATTCTTTATTTCACATACATGTTATTTTTTTTCTTTTACTTTTGAACTGGTCACAATCTAAATGATTCAACAACAAAATGAGAAACTACCACAATAAAGTCCAATTTTTGTTTTGGGAAAAAAGAAATGTCAATTTCACTCCAGAGATGAAGACAGTTTGACACCAGGGGTTAAGGGTTAAAAAAATACAAGATGATAACAAGTGATCCAGGTGCGATTTTTTTTAAACATCATGATATCAGCAATATAATCAAAAAGTATGCTCTATTCTTAAACGATTTCAGAGTATTCATCATTGTCTTGTTCACTTTAAACCTCAAAGCATTTTGATAAATAATCTTCATATTTTCCTGACACCAACAAAAAATAGTGTTCTTGGTGTGGGGGATGGGCTGGACTGTGGGGTTTGGGGCTGGGCGGTAGTTTAGGAACCTTTCGCACTCCTTCTAACAGATCCTTGTGCTCACTATGAAAGCCCTTTCTCTTTGCTTTGAACAGATTCAGGTGTAAAATATTGGCTTGATCATTGATCTGAGGGATGGGCAACAGTAAGTATTGGCTGATGTTGTGTTCCATGGGTGTTGCAAGAGTAAATAACAAAATAAATGCAAACAAGAAAGAAACTGGGTTCGTACAAGTGTTTACATACATATACATAATCAGTCATTACGTACATATATGTAAGGGCATGAAAGGAGAACATACTAGGAGCCAGCGTTCCACTGCAGTGAGCAAGCATGGCGCAGGCCACAACAAATAACAGTAATACTTTTAATTACAAATATCCTCTGTACATGATTCTGCAATGTCCATGAATTCAATCACTATGGATTTCTGGTGGATGTACAAAGTGTGAAAAGTCAAGAACTAACCATGGAATTGTATCCTGTTTTCACTTCAAATGTTCAGTGGCTGCCTTCTTATGCTTGTAGTCCGTTCCATTCCACCCAGCCAGTGCATCAGGAATATGCTGAGGGCATCAAAATCAAACATCCACGACTCAAAAAAGTTTGGAGATCCTCGTGAATGCCATTATGGCAGTTGATTTCTCCAAGGGGTCCCTTTTTTCCCCTCAGAAATGCTCAAATATAAACCAAAAAAAAAAAATCAACAAAGAAAAACAATTCCACAACTGCATAATTCCTAAATTGGTAATTCCTGGTATTCCATGTCGGCTCAGTGTCAGATCATCTTCATGTTAAAGCGCCGTGGGCCTGCCCCTTGATCCGTGCCATCTGTAGATCCTCCATTGGACTTGGAGCGGGGGACGTACTCGATATCGATGTTGTTTTTATGCTTGCCCTTACCCCGGCTCCAGACAAACAGGAGGAGAAAGCAGAACAATACCACGCCTAGGAACGTGAAACAGCCCATTGCCGTGGAGACGAGGATGGTCTTTAGGTCCAGGCCAAAGGTCATGTTCGATGGCAGGGTTCCGTTGGCAGTGGTGTTGGCTGCGTCGGGATAAAACTGGGTCCTGTTGGCATAGAGTGAACCTAGGTTTTTCACCGCCAGCGAAACCCTGACTGAGTCGTTGCCCGCCGTGTTGGACGCCACACAGACGTACACGCCGCCGTCCTGCGCCTCAGCCGGCCGAATCTCCAGGGTGCCGTTGTCGTGAAGTATGGCGCGGCCACGGCTCCGGGTCAAGTGCTGCCGGCGCGGCGTCAGCCACGACACCACAGGGTTGGGCTTTCCACGGGCGCTACAGTGCAGCATGGCACGTTGACCCTCGTCCACCGACACCATCTGGGTCTTGTTCTCGTCGATCTTAGGCTTGATGCAGGTGACGTGGTTGGAGTGCAACGCTTCCTTCACCTTGTATGGGCGACCACGGGGCGCCCCTTCCACAGGGCTGCACTCGGGCTGCGCCTCGCCGAACGAGAGCGTGTGCGGCTTCTGTAGCAGCCACATGAGGCGGCAGTCACACACCAGTGGGTTGTGGTCAATCTGGAGCACACGCAGGGCCTCGGGTGACTGGAAAATGCTGATCTCCAGCGTGTCCAACCGGTTGTGGGAGACGTTGAGCATGCGCAGGTGGGACAGGCCGTGGAAGGCGTGTGGCGCGATGGCGCTCAAGTGGGCGTTGGCCAGGTGCAGTACCTCCAGTCGCACCAAGCCCTGCAGCATGGCCTCGCCTATGTGCCGTATGGGGTTGAAGGACAGGTTGAGGTGCGTCAGGTGCGTCAGGTGGCTCAGGGCGCGAGGCGGCAGCGCCGACAGGTTGGTGTTGGTGATGGACAGTGTGCTCAGGTTCAGGCCGTGCATTGCGTTGGCTGGGAACGTGTCGAGAGAGGGCCAGTGATCGATCTCCAGGTGCTGTAGCCGGTGGAGCTTCCGGAAGGAGTTCTCCTTGAGTGCACCGATGTTCAGGTAGCGCATATGCAGGCTGATTAGACCATGGAGGTGAGAAAGTGCCTCCTTGGGGACCTCAGTGAGGTTGCAGCGCTCCAGCGTGAGCGACTCCAGTCCCACTAGGCCGCTGAAGGCCCAGTGCGAGATGTAGACCAGGTCGTTGTCACCCACCTCCAGCGAGCGCAGGTTGCGCAGGTCCTGGAACATGTAGTCCAGCAATATCACAATCTTGTTGTCGCTGATGTCCAGCGTGGTCAGGTTGGTCAGGCCTGTGAAGACACCCTGCGAGAGCAGCTTGATGCGGTTGCTCTTGAGGCTGAGTGAGTGCATGTTGAAGAGCATGTTGAAGGCACCCGGCTCCACATAGTTGATGTTGTTGCCGCTCAGGTCCAGCTCCTCCAGCTGCGGGTAGGCAGCAAAGTCGTCCGGGTTGATGGCGTGAATGCGGTTCTTGCTCAGGTCCAGCACGCGCGTCTCGATGGGGATGCCGTCGGGGATGGTCGGCAGGCGCTTTCGGTGGCAGAGCACCGAGCGGCTCTGGGCTGAGCAGTCACAGCGGGCGGGGCATCCCAGGGCGGAGCCCACAAAGACGGCCATCAGGGCCACGCCCAGTAGCGGGTGCCAGCATGAGAGGGCGGTGTGCAGCATGACTCGACTCATACAGTCCACCATTCTGTCACGGCACTGCAAAACAGACAGAGAGAGAGAGAGAGAGAGAGAGGGAGAGGGAGAGATAAAGGCGCAAGATGGGAGAGAGAGAGGGGTGGAGAAGGAGAGAGGAGAAAGAGAGATGGAAAGGAAGAGAGAAAAAGACAGAGGTGGCAAGAGAAATAAGGAGGGAAGGAAGAGACGGAGAGGGAGAGAGGAAGAGATGGAGAGTGCAAGATGGGAGAGAGAAATAAGGAGGGAAGAGAGGGAGAATGAAAGAAAAGGACAAAGAGGGTGTGTGAAGAGAGAGAAGAGAAAGAATACAGGACAGAGAGACAAGAACGAAGAGAGAAAGAACAAAAGAGATATTCAGTACGCCAGAATAATTATTTAAGAAGAGCATAACAGGTTATAGCATCATGTACATACAAAGAATGGATTCAATACAATCTCATATGATTTTGACTGCCAGCAACTTTGTGCAGTCTATTCATTTTCACTTCTGTTTAAGAATGTATGCAAGAGGATTCCACAAGAGCGAAGGACATCTCAGAGAAAGAACTGTACACCTGAGTGAAATAAAGGCCAAGTGTTCCTTTCTTAGACGTTTAGACTGTCTCAGGTAATCTGAAGGTACCGAGTGAGAAGGGTCAGCTATTTGTTGTGTATGAACATGTAACCCACATTTTGACTCAAACATGAGAGCTTTCTCCTCTACTGTCAGTTAAAAGGCACTTCGACCTTAAGCTTTTAAACACCCCACCAAGGCACTGACAACACCTCACACACCCACACACAATCACTTTATGGAGGTCGATGCAAGTAAGCAATTCAGAAAGCACACTGAAACAAAAACAAGAAATAGTCCGTGGCTATAGGGTGTTTACTTTCCAGTCCATTAGAGGGTCAGCAAGTGCAAACTCCCTCCATCCCACCGGGAGAGGCAGACCTGACCTCTGCTGGGCATCCTGTGGGTTTGCCACACTAGCCTGATGGGTAAAAGTCTGGGCCATGTTGACTCAGGTCACAGCTGAACGCACTAAGGACTCCCTGATATGGGAGTGGACGACTGCTAGCTGACTGCTAGTCGTGAAGTGTGCAGAGAGATTTCCTGTGACCCCAAGGCCTCCACAGGCTTGTAAAGCTGTGATGACGGAGGTGCTTGTCATCAGTATGTGATAACACACCAGCTAGAGCCCTTGTCACATGGTCTGACTTGCTTTGACTTCCCATGCAATGCAAATAGTAACATTTAAACATTTCAAAGCAAATGCATAAAAAAAATCTGAATGCGGGTACACAAGTCGTGAGATCACTAAACGAGACTCTCTGCTTTGCGGTGTGTGAAACAGTGTTGCATTCATTTGAACTGCCACTGTAATGACACTGCAAATGTGTATGACAATGGTGGTAGTGGATAATGATGATGATGATGAAGAAAATGACAACGATGATGGTGATAGTGATGATGGTGATAGTGATGATGGTGATGATGGTTATTATGATGACGATGATGATGGTTATGGAGAAACATACTGAGGCATCAGCTAACTAAAAAAGGCAACCAAACAAGCAAAAACCAAAACAAAAGTACGAGGAAAAGCACACCTGCAGACCACAGCAGAACTGGAATCTTAAAGTGAGGTCTTAATATAGACAAACCCGGACATTTGGGAGTGGTGGTAGGGTGTAGGGAGTAGGGTGTGGGTGTGTGTGTGTGTGTGTGTGTGTGTGTGTGTGTGTGTGTGTGTGTGGTACAGCGGGGGCTACACAGGCTAATGAGAGCGTCCTAGGGGGTAAATGAAACATGAGTCATTTAAGTCACAAAAAACAAAAAACAAAAAAAAAAACTTTGCAAGGTGTCAAAACAAATCCTGAATGGATGAAATCAATTAGACGCTGGAGTTCTTCTATCAGCAGCAGCCAGAAGTCAATCTATATTCTGAGGAGAGATTTTCTCTGCTGTTTTTCAATATTTTTGCTCTCAGTTCAAAAGCCTCCTTTTCATTAGAATATGACAGAGCCAGAGTGATGCACACATAGACACACACATGCAGGCACACACATGCAGGCACATGCATGCATGCAGGCACATGCAGGCACACACATGCACTCATGCACGCATGTATGCTTGATTTAATGTAGGCTGGCATTCAGTGGGATTACGTTACCTGACTTTATTTGACAATTTTGCACATTTCACATTTCTAAGTCACACCATCCTTACATGTACCCCAGATCAACTTGCCAAAATTTGTTTTCAATTGCCCTCTTTTCAAAAAAGACGCTTTCAAGAAAAGGTGTGAAAATGAGTGACATTCATTGTTCAAGCTACATGTGAAGGAGTCTAGTCCTCATCTTGGGACTGGAACAAAGATGTTGATTAGGGAGTGTGATCTATGTAATTCTGACATGAGTGCACATATGGTTAGGGCATGTTGTGGAACAGCAGGCTGTACCCAGGCCACCCTTCGTGGCACGAAGGCTAATCTTTTGAGTGAAAAATGACATGACAGGTGTGATCACTGAAAGTGAGATTATTGCACAGCCTCTCACTTTACCACACATTAACACACAACACACATTAATACACACTCAAACACCTCCACCTACACTTATAAATTCACACACACACACACACACACACACACACAGACACTCACACCTTGCTATGCATATAAACACACACTCACACCTATCCACAAACACGCATGCACAAACATAGCTTTAACATCAAACACAGACAGACAGACAAACACGCACGCACACATGCACACACACACACACGCACGCACGCATGCACATACACTTTACTGGAGGAAATAACAGAGATAACAGGGCATCATTCTGTCGAGTGCTAATCACTGCAGATGCACCATGACATAAGAATCCTGGCTCTCTCCAAGACACTAGGAGACCAATGGGCCATGGAACTCGCCCAGGCCAGATCCAGCCCAAATCTGCCTTTGACATGGTCGCTCTCTGGGGCGTCTCTCAAACCGACTGGCCTCAGCAGCCCAATGGCGAAAAAATAATAAAGGCATGGACTGCCACAGAGAGCTGTCTCCATGGAAACCAACCGGTAAGCTCCCCAGGACACTTTCTCTCTCTCTCTCTCTCTCTCTCTCTCTCTCTCGTCTCTTGCTTCCAAACTCTCTTTTTTTTGTTTTGTTTTTCTGTTTTGTTTGGGAAACTATTGTGCAACATTAGAGTTTTGTATTCTGTCCACACTAGCTTCAGCCAGAGTGGTCGGTCTGTTCGTGACCTTGCACTTACTCAAAAATTATCAGATCAGGTAAGAAAATAACACTGACACAACAACACAGCAATACCAGCAAGGAAATTACAGCGGATTTACAGTTCTGCTCAGGTTTATGAGAAGGCCATTAGACATGGACCAAGGGCGTAAATCAAGGACTCCACTGGCCAGCTCAAGTCCATGTTAAAGAGCATATTTCCTGGTCAGTTGCCTGTACTTCCTGTTTAAAGTAGATTCTTTTTTTCCTCAGCTCTGCCCTGGACAATAACAACAACAACATCAAAAATAACAATTATACCAATCATCATCATAATCATCAATTGCATTAATGACCACATTAACCTCTAGGGGGCAGAATGTGATTACAAGGGTCTGAATCACACGAAGCTCACTTCTCTATCTGCATCGGATCGTGCAAACACAGCAAGACAAAACACAAAGCAGAGGAGAGAAAAACAAATGAAATAAATAAAAAAATGGTAAAAAACAAACAAAAAAACAAAACAAAACAAAAGCCTCACAAAATGTGAGAGGTTCCTTGGCTAATGATTCAGAGAGCATCCTGAGTGGAAGCATCACTGCATGGTTTGGAAGTTGCTCTGCTACCAAACAAAAGGCACTGCAAAGAGTGGTACACACAGCACAAAGCATCTGTGGATGTGATCTGCCCTCCATCCAGTACTTGTATAAGAGACGATGGATCAGGGAGGCCAAAAGAATCAGTAAGAACCCCAGCCATCCTAGTCATAAACTGTTCAGCTGCTACCATCTAGCATATCGTAGTCTTAAGGCTCGGACGAACTTGACAACAGTTTTTTCCTCCAAGTGACAAGGCTTTTGAACACTGAAACCATGCCAGCCTAAGCCTGCACCTGTCAATCTTATCACTACAACACTTTCTATTTTCTCCCTCGCTCTCTCAACACTTAACATATTATTTATTTTTGAGGAGCAAAAACACAACAAGAATTTTACTCTCTTATACTAGTATAATGAGATGTGATAAAGACTATCTGGCATCTGAATCCTAAGCAGAGCCTCCCATGTCTGCCCTCATGCGTTTCTCCCCTCACAGCCTTGTTGCTTGTTCGTGGCACCAGAGAGGGGAGGCAGTGCTTCATTCAAGTGCTGTTGATCAAACTCATCTCCGACTGTTATTCAAAGACTGACGGCACAGCAGCGTCGCAGCAAATGAAAGCGTCTGTCAGAGCAAACTCACTGCATTATTCACTGTGAAGAGGGGAAATGATGGGAGGCTTGCATTTATTAGGTGCAAGATTGCACTGGCTCTGTGTTACTGGCTGCGTGCTCTGCAGAGTCAGGGAGAGAGCGCAGTGAGTGCTCAATACTTATTAATGGTTTGCGTGTTTTTCAACAGCAAATCCTAATACAAGAGTGAATGCTTTAAAGACAGAAAGAAATAACAAAATCAATAGTGCCTGTCAGAGCTGGAGTGTGACTGGGAGACTATGTCTCCCTCTCTCTCGCACATGCGTGAGCGGAGCGCGAGCGCGAGCGCGCGCACACAAACACACACACACACATTCAAACATGCACACTTGTGTACACACACACTCAGACATGCACACACACACAACTGCAAAAAGAAAGAGTGTTGGCTCACAGGTACACAAATACACAGAAGCACAAACCCAACCACCCACCCACACACACACACTCAAACATACACACTTGTGCACACACACACACACACAGTCAGACATGCACACTTGCGCACACACACACACACACACACACACACAAACGCAAAAAGAAGGAGCATTGGCTCACAAGGTACACAAATAAACACAGTTACAAACCCACCCACACACACACGTACATGCATACACACACACACACACACACACACACACACACACACAGACGCACCTGTACACCACATACAAACACACACCCTGTAAACACACACATAAACAAGCACTCACTCGCACATTTATACGCATTGTGACAATCTCTGTCTATGGCTGTGTCAGTGCATGGTAGTCACAGTGTACCGCATTAGCTCGCCCCCTTAGCCAGCCGCTGATGTCTCCAGACAGACTGCAGAGCAGTTTGGGGATGGACCCGCATGGCCTCCCCGCCTCTGCCGGCGTGTGATGCACTGCACAACATCTAACTGTGAAGGGAGTAATCAGACCCAAACACTCCCCCAGGCACAAAGTATTTGGAAAGTTTGGAAAATGTACTCGCTCACATTATGCACTCACTCACATTATGTCAAGTGTAATGCAGTGCATTCATGAGTCTGGAGTTACATGACGATATGGCGACAGAAAGAAAGGGAGACAAATAGATAGATAGATAGATAGATAGATAGATAGATAAATAGATTGACCGGTAGATAAATACATAGACACATTTAGATATAGATAGATAGATAGATTGATTTTAAGCGTACTACAGTTAGATAAAGAATTTGCATCTGCTATTAGACATGTAATAACGAATATGTAATATGAACTTTGGCCCAGTTTAGTAAGAATGTGAAAGTGTAGGGTTTATGCTGTGCATGCTGCTGACATATGGAATTCGACTTTTTTGGTGCACACAATATCTCGAAATTGAAACCAACTGCGACTTCCGACTACTTTTGCGGTGCAGGATCACATTTTAGTTTTCCTTTTGCTCTAAAGGTCTGTATTTGTGGAAAGACTTTTCAGGTTAAGAAGATGCCGATCAGTCATGGCAGGTGAAAGGTTCAGTGTTGGACAGACAGCACTACAACAACCACTTTGTGGGGGCCATGCGATGGTCTGAAGCTGAACATTTCTTTCTGTGCACCTGTCGCCATCGTCCTCCTCCTCTCACACAAACAGTATTCCAGGGCACATCAGGCTGGCTGGAAGCTTAAACAGCATGAACATGATGACAGGCAATATCTCCAGCCACAGGTGCTCCAGCCTAATTGCTACTTGCAAAAACAAACTATTTTTCTTACCATTCCAAAAGCAACGCACCCCCCCCCACCACCCAGAATAGGCAGTTAGGGCCATTTCGGTGCATCGATCCATTTCTTTGTGTGTGTGTGTGTGTGTGTGTGTGTGTGTGTGTGTGTGTGTGTGTGTCCATTTTATCAGTATGTGTTTAAGTGCTTGTGCATAGCACACATTGGTTGAATACCACTGTCTAGCTCTAAGCCCTCAAAGACTCAACTGGCATGACCAAACATAAAGTCTACGGCATGAATCAGCCAATCATGAAGCCACTTAAGTTTCTGAGGTTCAGGACTTAGGGTTTAGGGGTCTATTGGTTATAGGTGCTTGTGCGAGTCAGTATGAGTAAACTGTAGAGAGCATAGCTTGTCATCACTGTGATGCAGATTTAAACACACACACACACACACACACACACACACACACACACACACACACACACACACCACCTTAACCACCTCTGTACGTATGCTGGAGACCTGAGAGGAGTGATTTCCAGACTTTGCATCTCAGAGCACAATAAGAGTATGAACGCACTGGTGGAGTGACTGATTGTCATCACGCTGTCATAGTCCTGGCGGCCCAGTTCTACAGCACACACGGTGTGCCGCTCTGGGACACAGTTTCCTTTATAATGAGTGCCAATCAGTCTGTTTCTGCAATGGTGAGAAAAGAGTGTGAGAGACAGAGATCTGACTGAGAGAAAGATAGATAGATGGATAGACAGATAGAGAGGGAGGGAGGGAGGGAGAGAGAGAGAGACAGAGAGAGAGAGAGAGAGAGAGAGAGAGAAGGTTTGTGAAAAGTCTTGCCAGTTTTGACAACTCTGACAATACCCCCCCCCCCCCCCCCCCCATCTGTTTGGATTGGGAAATGAGGCCTGTGCCACCCAGTAACAGTCAATAAAGTCAATTAGGTTTAGCAGAGTCCTAACTCCCTTGCTGGGGACTGGTTGCTAATCTAGTCAGGCTTATGCCAACACTAATTTCTTTTCTCTCCCCCACACCCCTCTCTCTTTCTCTCTCTCTCTTTGTGCATCAGGAGGGAATATGTGATGAGTTTTTGCATTGATGAGTTTTCTTCAGCTACAAAAGTGAATAAAGAGGGACAGACTGTCTATCTTGTTGTTACGCACTGAAGTTTTACAAGTTTGTGGTGTTTTCACCTTTCCTCTCAGTGTGCTTCTCCATTAAACTGGGGCGGTAAGCTGCTGTGAAGAGGAAAAGTTATCTAAATCCCTTCCCACCCCCCACCTCTTCTGCCTGCGCTTGTCTGTCAAAAAGCCATGCAGGATACTGAGCCCAGAGGAGACTGCAGTCCCTCTCAATCTCTGTGCTCATGGAGTCCCCACACACTTGTCCGTAATGGTTTTTAGGGGGATTTTTTCTTCTCCCTGTCCTCGGCTTGGATGTGGCAGAGAGGGGCTAGTTTCCGCTGGTCTCTGCGAGAGCACTTTGTACAGAGGGGTGGAAGCCAGCTTATGGAGCCACTGAACCCTCTCAAAGGGCCTCTTCCTATTTTCTGGTGTTTGGCCAAGTAGTTTTAGGATTTAGATAAGAACTTGGCCCCTGTGCAATCGACCGGCGTGCGAAAAAAGCCATTTGTGAAATTGCCATGCGCCCCCTATCTGGTCCCCCTCAAAGGTTTGTCAATCTGTTTGAAGTGACCCAGGGGCAAAGATCATCCCCACGTAATGTGGTGGCTTTGCCTCGTTCCGGCTGGGTCTCAGCGGATTTTCTCCTACGTTTGTTGTTGTGCTTACTGCTGTAATTAACTCGCCTCGCCCTCTTTTCAAAGGAGACCCAACAAGGGACGTAACCTGACATGGAAATTGCCGAGTGTCAGCCATTGCTCACATGGCTAGGCTACCTTACCAATGGTTAGTCACTAGGCCTGCCAGAGAACTGCAAATCAGTTTACTTGACGATCCCTGGGAGATAATGAAAAATGCAAGCAAGCAGAGTGTTTTGAGGAAGTCAAGAGATTAACTGCATATGACTGTAGGGAGAACTGGGCTGAAAACAGAAGGTTGCACCTCCCTCTCTGCATGTATATAAATAGCGATTTGGTAAACAGTCTCTGTTTGCTTAAATACATGAATGGCAATGTTCTGTAATGAATTTGCAAGGCAAAATGCATTCATTAAAATGTATTATACATGCCACAAGGGTGTATAAGCACACACTGCTGGCATGGTCAATGACAGCTTCATCTTGGCTGGCTGGATTGATGTTTCATTACAAACAAAGTTTGTTACTCTACCTTCAGTAGCACTGTCAACACACATCTAATTCTGTGAATACAGAGAGGAATTAAGAGCATGGGCAGAAATAATTCAACAACAACAAATCACTGACCTAAAATTGCATTACTGACTGCAATTGACATTGATTGATTGATTGATTGATGATTGTGCTTTAAAAGACGCCTCCTCCGGGAGCAAGCGAGTAAACATGACTAGTCGTGTGTCTGAGAAGATTCATAAGCTCTTTAAATTGCAAATATGTGTCAATTAAGATGTATAGCACTTTATCGGCCACTCAGATCATGAAGAAAAATAAAAGATTAGAAGTTATTAAGTTATCATTTCCTTTTAATGAGCCCTATATTTTCTAATGACACTACCCTGAAGGGGAGAGGTAATTAACTGGCAGGTTAAAGCAAGGGGAGAGAGAGCAATTAACCCACCATTTATTAGTAGCTGTCTGCATATAATCACACAGAATGGTTTAATGAGATGACACCCCATCCGAAAAGGTTTCTTGTTTTATCCGTTATTGCAGTGATTTATTTAGAGAGGCCTTTCTTGTTGTAAGATGGGTAATAAATCCACAGTGACCGACTGCTCTATCTAGACATTTCCTTTCAAAGCATTTATTTGTTGCATTCTTAAGCTTTTTTTTCTTTACACTGTGAAATCCTATCCACAAAGCCTTCTCTGTTTTAGTACGCCTTTTGGTTGGCGTGTCATGATAACCCAGGAATAACAACAGCATTGATTTCTAAATCCACCACTATCTAATCCACAGTGACTTAAACTCCACCACTATCTAATCCACAGTGACTTAAACTTGACTTAAGACAACTGTTCTTTTATCCTGGCTAGCTTCTCCTGGAGATAGATCAATTCTTGACATTAGTTTCAAATAAAAGGCCACACCACATTCTTTGCTGTAGGTGTGATCCTTATCCTATTCAAGGTTTGTATGAAGCACACTGCCAAACACTTGAGTATTCATCTCCATTAGTGTAATGCACACTGAGTTTGCAAATGCTCCATCAAAACATGTTTTTCTGCAGATTTTCTTAAAGATCCCTCATATACTTCTTTGCAAACAGAAATACATTTACAAATGACTGAACCAACAAACAAACCCATGGGCTAAAACCCACTGAATTGGTGATAGTGTGAAGTTCCCAAACTGTGGAAAAGAAAAGATAAGAAAAGCCTTGGGTAATATTTGCATTCTCAAAGTGACCGACCACTTAAATTCTTTGTTTAATGGGAAATTAAATAGCATTAATTAGCGATGAACCAGTTGATGGGCAGAGCCGCAGCTTCCTCCAGTTTAGGAACAGTGGGCCATCATTATGAATCTCTGCAAGGCCTCACTCTCCCCACGCTGGTGGGCAAAAGCCCACAGAAAGTATTTAACATCTTGACTTACGGTCTTAATCCCATGTTAAACAGTCATTAATTAATGCCGGTGAACTTTGAGGGAGAGAGGTGCTGGAACACAGTGGCGTGGTTTTGTAATTAAATGTTTTAGGATTAAATTCTAATGGGTGCCTAATTGAACACTGCAGTGCTGAAAAAGGCTTCTATTTTCACGTCTGCTGGTTTGGTGGCTTTGGGGATGGTGCCAATTTTTTGCAAACACAAAGCACATGGAAATGTATTTGTGCAAATTACACGTTAGAGTAAAGTTGTTGTATTGTTACCAGTACATACACACATGAAACACACAGCTAATCTGTGCTTGTATTCACCTTCAACTTCTGGACCTACGGTGTCATACTCTCAACACACAAAACTCTTCTCTAAGGCCTCAGATCTGTTTCTCAAAAAATAACAGAAACACTTGATACAACTGTGTTAACTGTGTTGTCCTTGCCCTGTTGCTATCTTTAGCAGCAAGGAAATCCCTTCTTTTAGGGAGAAACCGTTATCGATCATGCCTTTAAGGAAGAGCCAGTGGATGGTGAATTGTGCCACAGGCATTGATTGTGACCTGACAGTGACATTCAAGTTGCTCCCTTAACTCAGCAGGTCAGAGGTCTTTAAAAGTCTTTGTGCTAAAAAGCACATAAAAAGTATCCTACAATCAGCCAACAGGCAACACAAACACACGAGTGAGAGAGAGAAAAAGAGTGAGAGAGTGAGAGAGAGAGAGAGGTAACTACATAGGAGGTAGCAGGTAGTAGCATAGAAAGAACATAACAACCAGATTGCTCTAAATAAAAGTAGGCCAACATTAAAGTGGTAACAAATACTCCTAATTAAAGTAGGTCAATGTCTCTGGTCTAAAACATTATTTGTGTACATATAAAAGTGCACTTAACCTCCATTAGTGTCCTTGTGTGTTGCCTACATAAGACTACCTCTACTTCAAAATGATAAATAACTGACTAATGATGTCTACTGAACTTCACATAAACAGACACAAACTAAAAATAACAATTTTATTCTCTCCCTCTACCCACCACATGTTAAGAGATACCACATTCTAGGAGACACTGAGTTTTGCTTTTTTGTTTCTTGGTACACCTTGGCCCACATCCAAGAGGAGTCAACATTCTCTCCCAGCCTCCTGAGCCCCAGCTGCCCAGCCACAGAGCACTTCAGGCGAGCCAAACTCAGTGTTAAAGTACAGGGCGGGAGGATTTTGCTCGCGTTGTGCTTGTGTGGATCAGAGGAAGTGAACCCATGTCTGAGGTGTTGCTAATGTCACGCTCGGCCGACTGAGCCTCAGGAAGTGAGAGTAAAACATGTTTAAGGCACAAGCTGCTAAACACACATACACATGCGCAAAAAATTAATGGCACCTTAGCGTGTTTAGACCACCACTCCAAATGAGTTAGTCACAGGCCTATTTTCCACACATTTGCCCAAGCTAATGTGATTTATCAAGTTAATGCAGCACACAGAGCTCTATTGGAATGGGTAAATACAGCAGTCCAATGTCTCAAGGCATCCATGCTGGGGGACAGCCACAGAGGAAGAACATAAATAAAGGCTATATATTTTGTTATGTGAGAGGGCCTGTGACACCTCGTGTCTATGTGGTAATCATCGGACAAGAATGTGAAAAAGTGTCAGAGAAATCCAAACTTTGGTAGTGATATGAGATGTTTTGGATGGAAAGTCTCATTGTATGGTTTTAAAAACACTGTTTTGTACTCATAATCATTATAAGGAGGATCAATTCAAGCACTGATGTTGCATAGCTCAATTTGGCTGATTTTAACCAATCATTTCAAATGACTTACATTACATAATTGTACATGGATATGCTTTCTGGGTCTTCTGTTTTGTGTTAAATAATTCCTTGCCTGTCCAATCAGTACCAACTGTGCTAGACATACACAAACTACAATGGGTACCTGGAGAACTACCCATCAGGATAACACTATATATTAGCATACACATGTTAGCCATTGGAAGAACAATGACATAAATTATAAAATGTATTCTTACATTAAGAATAAATCATCATACAAATAAAACAACCTCACCAATAAACGAAATAAAGAAGGCTTTGTACAAAGGTTAATGAATGAATTCTCCTTCTGTCCTTGCCTTTCTCCTTCTCTCTCTTCTCCTCCAATGTTTACCTGTCCCTTCTTGTCCCTCCCACCCACCCCACCCTCCTGGACCAGTGACACCATTGCACTAAACTTCAAAAACGACCTGCATCAATTTTATATCTTCTGCACATTCCCTAGTTCTGCCAATGTGTGTCATGCACTGCAAGAAAAAATGCAAAACAGTACTTCAGTATATTTCTACTGATGATACAATTATATACTTATCTCCCAGTATTTAGACCCGACAAATGTTCACTTACAGAAACAGTCTCAAAAGTGTATCTGTACATTAGCAGTGGCCTACAGTTTTTCTGACCTTAATCAGCCAGCAAGCCTTGTTTTCCAAGGTTTAAATCATATTTGAAACAAACAAACAAACAAACAAAAAACAACAACAACAAAAAAGCACTGCTCGTAAAGAAGAGAGTGCTCTGCAGGGCATTTTCTCATAATTCAGTGTCACCTCCAGCACTCATCTTTTTGTCTTTTCCCCATTGCCACTGCCCCATTATCTCAACAAACACCAACAGAGCACAGCACAGCACCACAAGCACCACACACTGACCGTCTAGCACAGCATTTAGATCAAGCATCACAATTACCCACCCATACTGTTAATCCTTTGGCCCATCTTCTGACATTGTGCAGGCACTGCAGTTAATGCACTCACTGCTGGATACTCAACATACTATCTCTCTTTCTTCTCGTGGTGGTCCACAAATGGCTCTTGAATACTGCCCACTAAAGACTGGATGGAGGGGACCACTTCCAGCCGTTGTGTGTCTCTTTCTCCACCCCTTTGCCTCCAAGTCCCCTACCCCCAACATCTCTCCCTTTCCCTCTTAACCTCTCTCATAAAACAGGTTCTCATCCAGGGATCTAGCCTTTGACCTCTTAGTCAACAACATAATAATCTATTCTGAGAGAGATGTCACAGAAATTGCTCACGCTGCAATCTGTGGCCAGTGTAGAAGGAGTCACTTTTGTGGTTGCACGCAATGTGTTTTATCACGGCATGGAGACACCATAGGCCGAAGCTTTCAGACAGACAACTCACTTGTGTACATTATGAATGTAAATAAAATGATTAATATCAATAATATACATGTTTTTACTGGACACAACCTGTCAATCACACAAAATCATACAGTACCATGGTTTTCTAAGACAATTTATAAATAAAATACATATTTTGGAGTGAATTCAAAAATCAATATAAGCCACAAGACATGCATGTTTATTACTATGTCAGAATGAATCTTCATGGATTGGTTGAACTGTCATCACTTAATTGAAGGATGTGTTTATTTTTCAGAGGAGCTGCACTGTATGTCATGCAGGTGGCTGTTACTAGCCAAATCAGACATCAAAGCAAATGAATCTCAGTTTAAAAAGAGAGAGAAAGGCTATGTGAAATACAATGAGATGAGACCACGTCATGGTTGTTTTGTACTACAAAGAACCCTGAATCAATACGTACAGTTGTATCATAGGCAGCTATGCCTGTTTAGCGGATCTGTTGTGGAGATGGATTCACTCTTTAATGAGGACAAAGAAAGTCATTAAGTCCAAAAAGTATCTTCAGGACAATGCAATGCTGTCTGGGAATTCGGCACAATGTCTAAGATCAATGCATTAGTCTGGAATAAGATCAGAGACCTCCGGTCGGTGTTTGCAAACAGAAGCACCAAGCACACAAATGCATAATTTAGCATCTGTTTGTTGTTGAGTTTCTCTACTGGGCTTCTGCCCCATGTTGCTGATGCAACCAGAGAATGACTGAGCAGACAGAGACGGAGAGGGAGAGAGTGAGGGAGAGAGTGAGAGTGAGAGTGAGAGAGGTGGGGTGTTAGACAGGGAGAGAGACAACTAGATACACAGTTAAAGCAAATATCATTGAATACAGAGCAAATGTGAATAGCTCTGGTCTGCATACGTAGTAGTGTCACATAACATCACAAGACAAACTTTTCAATGATCTTCTGTATCAGTGTATTAGGGGTTGACTCTGGTCTGCATACCCCCCCCCCCCCCTTTTTGAAAATAGAACACAAAACCTAGTGTTTGTGACTCTTGCTCCACTTTTTCCCTCTCTGGTTAAAGTACCTGAGAGAGTTAATGTTAGCTACAGAGAGAATGAGCCAGATGGAGAGACATAATGGCTGAGAAAACCGCATAACTAGTGTGTGAGAGAAAGAGAGAGAGAGAGAGAGAGAGAGAGAGAGAGAGATGGAGAGGTAGAGAAAGAAAAATACGAGTGAAAGAGAATAACTGTAAAATGTCCTCAGATTCTCCATCTTCTACGCCTTCCTGTCCCCCTATATGTCTCCCGTGGGGAGCAGGTGAAAGCCCCCTCTGCGGCAGGCATGCATGGCTAATTCCCATCCGACTGCCTTATGGAGCGCGAGATGAAAAAGCCCTCCAAAGGCACAGGGGTTAACGAAGCCTTTAGGGGAGGGGGTCTCAGCACCGCCGAGGCACAATCACACAAACATGGCTACATGTTTTATGAGTGTCTCCTATGGCCAGTGGGGTAGAGTGGGGTGGGGTGGACGAGACCCAAGCCAGGTCTCCCTAGAGGGCAGTAATGTCCTGCTCTAGAGTCCTCAAGATAGATTGGCTATCGATCACACATGTCGATGAAAAGACACAAAAGAAAACACATGTGGGCACAAGCTGATAGGCCGAGACAGAAGCGCCGGACTTGCTGAAGTCTGTCCATTTAACGGCCTGATCAATATTATACTATAGCGCCGCTTAATGCTCTGTACCAGAGGGCAAACAAGCAATGATGGCTTCCGTTTGGAATGCATTAAGGACAAAGTGGATCCAGGCTCCTCGGACAATATGGCGCAATTATGCAATAATAACATGGAAATAGTCCATTAAGCTAATAGTTTCATTGAATAATTTCAGGGCTGCACTGATGCAAAAAGGCCTGAAAGATTGTCTCTGAATAGCTCACATTCTGACGACAGAAATACACAGGGTACCTTTCAGAATTCCCTACGCCCTGGCGAACTTTTGATGTAGAATTGTTAATGCAAACTCCCCCCCCATGTCATTATCTTCTAAGCATTTCCGATGTGTGTGTGTGTGTGTGTGTGTGTGTGTGGTGTGTGTGAGAGAGAGGGAAAGAGAGACGTGCTGTCGGAGAAGTGCACAAATGCAGTCCCCACTCATAATGTGTTCATAATGTAATGACTTTGAAAGGCTTGTGAGCATCAAAAGCGCCACCCACCCCTGCATTCACGATGCAAGCCCGATAAACACAGAGAGGGCTACAGAGTCAGGTGAACAGGCACTGGCAGACACACTTAACTCACATTAAGTCACCCCCCCCTCTTTTCTCCGTCGTGGCTTCCTGCTTTAATCACAGGGATGTGTTCTCATCCCTCCTCTCCCTCCCTCCCTCTCTGTCTATTGCTCTCTGATGTCTCCCTCATGTTTCCGCCTACGAGGAGAGACTCATAACTTGTGCAACAAAACAGACCCTTCATCTATATTTAGAGGCATGATTAATTAGCCTAACATGTTGTTTTCTCCCTTCTTTTCCTCTTTCATTCTCTCTCTCTCTCTCTCCCCCTCTCCTCTCTCAGCCGCTCCCCCATCTTTCCGTCTTTTGCTTCCTGCTTTTGAATAATTCATGACTGAGCCCATGGGTACTTTCCTTCCTTCCCTCCCTCCCCCCATTTCTTCCCTCATTCCGTCTCTCTCCTTCCCTCTCTCCCTGTTCTCCTTTTAATGTAAAGGCAAGAGCATTAAATGTATAGGAAAGCGCAAAGTGAAATATGGCTTCAAAAAACAACAAAACAACAGAATATGCTAATATGATATAAACACACCAAGCGTTTGTTCTGTCTCAAATTATCGTGAGACACTTGCTCTTTCTTAGCCTCTTAATTAGACCTTAGAAATCACCTTCTCTTAAACACTACCCATTGAGAGAAACAGCCCGTCTAGTTGTCATAACTGCATAATTCACCCCAAGACCAAGCCTGCAGGGGGAGACACAGCAGATAGAACCTACTGCCTTTCATGTCTATATAACGGTGAATAAAACATAAACTACTTGTCTGTAGTTCACATGTGACCAGGAGGCTCAAACAGGGGGAGAGGGGGTGAGGGTGTGTGTGTGTGTGTGTGTGTGTCAGTCAGGCCTGGCACTGGTGAATGTTTCAGTTTTATCTGTTCCAACGTTTTGATTTCCTCCCCATCAATCAACAGCTGCGCTGCTTTGTGGCAGTGGCTTCGTGGTCCTGGAGTTTCCTCCGTGGGAAGAGGAGCAAGGGTGGGGGTTTCTTGTGTCGGGGCCCAAGCGCCTTTGGGCCTAAGGTGAGCTGCAGGCCTGTGCCAGCGAGATAAGCAGCGGGGCAATGAGCTCTCCCTCAAACACACGCCTCTCCACAAACAGTCATTAGCCCAAGTCATTTCTCGTGGCACTCTGCCGATTCGCCTTTCATCCTGAGATCCCCCATCAGCCCCCGGCTCCCGTGTCGCTGGCGCCCACTTCATATATTGACATTCGGATGGCTTCCACCAAATGGGCCTGATAATGCGAGAGGAGGCCGCTGAGAGGCAAGCCTCCATGTAAAAGGGGCAGGTGGAGAGCAGGACATTTAAGTAAATTGAATGGATGCACTGAGCACACAAGCGCATGAGAATGAGTTGTGTACAGAAGGCCCCAATGAATCCAAGCCAAGAAGGTCTTCAAGTTCTTTTGCAAGTGTTTAAATGATTTGCTGACGTTGTCTGCTGATGCTGTTTGGGCATCATGGCAGGAAACTGTGGTGGCCCTGACAAAACCCCCAAACCTCTATGGTTAAATCTCATAATAAGTCCACCTCCCTCTGATATGACCCAGGCCACAGTATATCCACTGACTGCTCCCCTTCCACTGCTGATTCTGTGCCTTACAGTGCTGCTGGTGCCTGCCAGTCACATTTCTATAATCAACACTAAATAGCACAGTCAACACCTTCCTAAACAGCCTACAATACAGAGTTTCACTATAATCACATCTGGTGCTGGACACGCTCCCAGGAAGAAGCCAAACACAAAGATCCACCCAGCGGGGCCAGGAGTGTGTTGAGTCTGGACTAATCTGAGGTGTGTGTGTCCAGCTGAGCACCTGCTCCGCCTTCTGCCCTGTGGTTGGTGTCTGCTGCAACCTCACCTTGCCACTGTCTCTGGTCTGACAGCCTCTCTCTCTTTTTTTCTCTCTCACTTTTATTCTTACCATTTTCTCTCTCTCTCTCTCTTTCCCCTCTCTCTCTCTCTCTCTCTCACACACACACACACACACACACAAAGGCTCTCTCTCTCACACTCACTCACTCACACACACTTTCTCTCCAACTCTCTCTCTCAGTCTATCTGCCTCTCTCTTTTTCTCTGCCAGGTCTCCTTGCAGTTGTTCTGGCTGAGGCCAGGGCCCTAGGGCTGCCTTGACACGGCCCGACTGCAGGGCAGTAGCAGACGGTCTGACGGCCTCGTCTGACTCGGCCAGACTGCGCTGGCTTGCAGGTGAGCTGGCAGGTGAGTCAGTCCTGCCAGTCAAATGCCCAGGTGCCCGCTGATGCATCGGCTGCCAGCCTGCCCCTATGTGCCTCCCGCTGCCGGTACTGCTGACGCCTCGAAAACCCTGGGAAGCTAAATCTTCGCCAGCGGCTGCACCGGGAGGTAAAACTCCTCTCTGCTTGAAGCGCAAAACGTGCCCGACGCGAACCCAACCATCAACCGCTGTGGAAAAAAAGGAACGTGGCAGCCGCCACAATACCACTTCTGCCGACAACAAAATAAATAATGAAGAACAGTCAAAACACACCCTCTGTCTGTTTCCCTCTTTCTCTCACACACACCACATACAGACACTCACAGACAATGGAGTGCTGATGGATAATATCAGGCCAGGAGGCTTTTGGCGTTGTGCGGGCTGTTGTGTTCTTTTCTGGATGCCACAGTGTCTCGTCTCCTCCTGGATCTGTGCTGGCACAGCTTCTGTCACGGCCCTCCATTGGCCATCGTCATGCTCTGAAAAGTAGGAGATCCCTCAGGAGGTTTCTCACTTTCTCTCTCTCTCTCACGTGTGTGTGTGTGTGTGTGTGTGTGTGTGTGTGTGTATGTGTGTGCACGCACTCACATGTGCAGTGCTAAGATGGTTTTCTCTCCCTTTCTCTCTGTGAGCGTGTGTGTGTGTGTGCGCTAATGCACCAGTGGAGGGTTGTTTAATTTTCTCTCTCTCGCTCTCTCTCTCCTCCACCATTGTCTATCTTCCCATCATCACTGTAAGTGTAAACGATGGACTTGGGCCAAGGCCTGCAGTGCAGCTCTGAGATTTGATGATAATAATAAAATGAGGCTCCAATATGGCGGACCCCGAGGCCGGAGGAGTGACTGGCCTGATTAATGTCCAGATGGCGGGGAAGGGAAAGGCCTCCTGAAGTTAATTACTGACTCACGGCCAACTGCTCCAATGCACCCACCGTGGACTGGCTACGGGGTGGTGCGCTGCAACTCATGCAAGGGGCAACTTCTGTGACCGACAACTCATCACTTGGACACACACTCATTCTCACACAATACAGACGTGCTGGCCAAGGCTCTCTCTTCAGCGAGAACACAAACACTTCAACACAAAGGAGCGGAAGAAAGGTAAGGTCTGTGTTGCTGTTGCCACAGAAGTGCATTTCATTCATCCCACTCCATACAAAATGAGCTTCCTTATTTCAGCCTCCTCCTCATCTGTTGTATGGTGCCACACAGACAAGAGCACAACACAAAGGAGGGACAGCAAATGTCTCTGTGGAGTTCCAACTGTCCTGCTTTTAGGAACCAAAAATAACAACAAGTCAAAGCCACGTGTGTCTCTCCCTTCTCCCTTGTGGAATGATCCAGAAGCTCATTCCATTTGTGCGCGTCACTTGAAAGAGCTCTGCTTATGCCAGCCTCACAGGCTGATAGAACTGGCACTTGGTATATGCCCTGTTGCCTGTGTCACTCTGGTGCGGGCAAAGGGGCAGAGCCCTCGAGGCGAGTGGGCGAAATGAAGTTGGCACCATGGGGAACTTTAATGAGATACCGGGGATTGCCAATGTGTGCACGCAGCCCTGACATCAAACAGCAGGAATATCAGGGGTCGTGGGGGAGTCCTTGGAGCAAAGGGAAAAGAACAATTTTCCCTCAGATGAGAGACAATATGAAAAAGGAAGAGACAGAGAGATAGAGATAGATAGATAGAGAGAGAGAGAGAGAGAGAGAGAGAGATTATGAAGGAGGGACAAATAAAAAGTAAACGTCAGGTAAAGAGAGAAAACAGCAGGGGGAGAGAGAAGGGGTAAAGACAGAGAGAGAGAGAGACAGAGAGAGAGAGACAGAGAGAGAAAGAGAGTTGCAGGTAAAAGAAATTATGGCACCAAAGAGAGAAATGGTGACAGGAGACAGGAGATAAAACCATAAAGAGAAAGAAACTGGAAAGGAGAAAAGAATTGAAGAAAGAGACATAAATAGGGAGTGGGAGAGAGAGAGAGAGCGAGAGAAAGAGAGAGCAATAGAGGGAGGCGGAGAGGAAACGAGGCAGAACAAGAAACCAGCGTGAGAGTGAGAGGCAGCAGTGGGGGAACGTCACCCTCTGGCTGCAGGAAGCGGTCAGGAGATGGGAGTGGAGTGAGGCGAGGGGGAGTGAGTTGTCACCCTCCTGCTCGGCCCTCTCCTGCTCCTCACCTGATAAATTGGACACATGCCAAGCCTAAGGAGTCCCTGGAGGCCCATTAGCATTTGGGGAACATGTCTCCATGCGGGCAGACTCCACGAGGGGTCACACACATCACATCCTCTTCACCATCACCTTGCCCACCCCACCATAGGACACACACCAGCAATGAAGAGGGACACACAACTGTCTTTTCTTTCCACAGATATTCTGATGTAAGAATGTGTGAGTGTGTGTGTGTGTGTGTGTGTGTGTGAGGGTGTGTGTACATATGACTGTGTGTGTGCTTGCGTGTGTGCTTGTGTGTGTGTGTTTGGGGGGGGGGGGGGGGGGGGGGGGTGAGGCTGTGAGTGTGTGTTTTTTTTTTTACCAGTTGATGCCACAATGAGAGCAGCGGTTCTTCTTTCTTTCCTCTGTCCCTTTTTTTGGCGGGATTACGAAAATGGACGATAATTGCGGAGAAACACCACTTTCTGCACGAGAGAAAGCTGTGGCACGGCGTAATCATGGAGTGCATGCGATCGGGCCGTCAGCAGCGGGGGGAGATACGCACAGCATGCGCGACTTAACAAAGCTCCCATATAAAGGGATTCCATTTCATAACATGCTTTGAAGTAGTCCATTCTACAAAGGACAGGGGGAGGGAGTGGGAAAGTAGGCTGGTGTATGCGTGTGTGTGTACGGGGTATGTGATATTGAGGGGGCGGGGGGCGGGGGGTGGCTGGACTTATGGTAATGACTCCACAGAAATATGGAGAACAGCTCAAGCAATGTCTCCCATTGTTAGAGGGTTGGAATTCTGAGCAGTGGAGTGGGACAATGGAAGGCTTCGGAACATTATTAAACTCACCAGAGACAAACAGTGGGATTCTCCGTTGTGCATAGAGCCTTAATGTTCCTTAACATCCATGTAATGACTCTTGTATGTGCTGAATCTAGCTAATATTCCATCCATTTCCCCCCCTCAATGTCAAACACTTGTGTGGCTTTGTGGGCTTTCTGGCCTTGAAAGTGAGGCCAAAATTGCAGTAGTCTTTGCTCTCAAGTGAAACTTCTCCAAACTTAAGTAATGAGTTATAGGGCAGCTGACAACACGATCAAATGCGGAGTGACATTAACATTTAAAAGGTAATAGCCGACAGCAGGCAGATGGATCACTGGAGATAGAGATCCTTCAGTATGTGAAATTTCATATTTATTTGTGAAACAAAAAGAGACTTTCTCTTTCAATCTCTTTCATTCTTTTCTTTCTTTCTTTCTTTCTTTCTCCCCTTCTCCCACTCTCGCAGCAGGACTTAATTGAACTCTCATTAATTTTTCAAACTATATACAGTTCACTTTTCAAGCAGCGAAAAATATGAGGTTGCCCGTGTTTGTGAAGATCGCACCCTTATTAAATCTTCATGTGTGTGTCATACATAAAAGATGCCGTTAAAAATATTTATATTATGTCCTAGGGGGTCTGTGTGGGTGAAGGAAAAAAAAAAAAAACGCAGCAATGGAATATGAGATTTGCCTCTGATATCAGTTTGGTCAAAGTAGACTCAGGTCTCTCTCCCATGGGGCATCTCAACGTGGTCTGGAGCACATCTCTCTCTCTCGCTCTCCCTCTATCTATCTCTCCCTCTCTGCTTTTCTGAAACTAAGTCCCAGGGATATTTCCCCCTTCCTACCCTGGCAGCCTGTAATGTAAAGTATGTCTGAACTGAAGCATCTTCATGCTGAGATTGAAGCCCAGTACACCCACCTCCCACCCCCTTCAGATATGGAGAGCAAGTAAAGACCAAAGGCAGATTGCTACCGTATGCTAACTAGGGTCTAGGATTGTTTGATGTCTGATTGTTTGATGTTAATAATATGTTAATAACCAGTCATTGCAGAGTCCATCGAACTCCCCACGACCCCTCATTATTTAGAAGTCCGACATCTCCACTGACCATTTGAAAAGTTGTCCATTCTCGTGCCTGACAGTGCTCTTCACATTTTTTTGGGCTGGCGTGTGACTTCCTCTTTGTGTGGGCTCCTCAATCCGTGGTATGAGGTTGGGGTGGTGGCCCATATGTTAGGGGAGAATGGGATTCTTGAACATGTGGCTCTGAGTGCTAATTGTGTGTAGACACTGCCCAGCAGCGTGGCAGACTACCCATATCAATTAGCGAGGACCCATTAAATGAGAAGAAGTGCCACAGCATCCTATTCTGTCAAATGGCGTGTCTGAAGCCACTGTCTTTTCCACTCATTAGGATCTGCTAGTCATTCTTCTGTATGTAGGGCAGTGGCAGCCAGCCTCGCACCTGCCACTGTTTGTGAACTTCCTCCTGGGAAAAAACAGCACACATGGAAGAGGTTGGGAAATGGGTTTTGCTGCGCAGGTCTGAAGATGGATCCATTACGGATTAATTATGGAGAGAAACTGAAGGATCTCTTGCAACCTTTCATGGCTGAAAAGCACCTTTTCTGTGGCTCATTCTCCCCTCTCCTCTCGTCTCCTCTCTCCCACATGTGTGGTGTGGTGCAGTCATTACACCTTTCCGCCCGCAGCACTACCTGGCTGCCGGCCTACCTCGCTCGACTTGGTTTAGCTAGTCGCAGAGAGATGGGACTCAACTCCTCAAACTCACGAGATGGAGCTGAAAGCAATTACAGAAACACAGGATGGGGAAAAAAATAGACAAAGCCTCCCCTATTGTTATTGTGGCTCCCACCCACCATCTCCCTCTCTCTCCCTCTCTCTTTCTCTCTCCCTTTCCTCCCTTACTCCTTTTCCCCTTAATAAAGGTTCGCTTTCCAAACAAGATGAATCATGTTCCACTTTTCCCCAAGCCTCAGCACTTTGGCGAGGTCTCTCTCCATCTCAGTGTGTGTGTCTCTGTGTGTGTGTGTGTGTGTGTGTTTATGTGTGTGTGTGTGTGTGTATGTGTTGCACTCATTAGACATCACGGCACACACAGGAGCCAATATCTGCACCGGTTTCCACTGTGAGTGGTGGAGAGGAACTCAACTCCACCTCCATTGTATATCCTTCTAGAATTTACTCCTATCTTAGCGCAAAAAAAGACAAAAAAAGAAATAAAGGCTTGTAAACTCGCCCAAGGGAATGACATTTGGAGGCCTTTAGTTACAGTCTGATGCTTTACTCTCCACAGTGGTTCAAAGTTCAATCAAGAAGAAGAATGGACTTTTAATTAGTGAATTGTTGCAAACACTGCATACACACCAGGTCTTATTATTTGTTTTTAATTGGGTTTATGAGTGGGTGCTTGCTTCCAGGCATTTTGTTTTGTTAGTAAACAATACTAGCCTGTAAATTTCAGTTTGGGAGGTGCATTGCAGCAGTCAACTAAAGAATGCATTCATCTAGATAGAAAAGATAAAGTGCATGAATATAATGTACATGAACATCTGGCTCTCCAATTAACTTGAAGGCATGGGTGTAACCTCTATGTCAAATTCAGCCCAAATAAGGTGCCAATGATTAGTTAATCTCCAGTTGAGATAAATTGGACATATAAAGCTCTGCAGGACTGTGCACAGCAGCAATACTGCTGATTCTCATTCCGTGACCTGTGCCTCTTCATCAGGCTGTGACATCATGCTGACCGCGTCGCATCTTACCCTACACCGACAGCAAAGGAGAATAAAAATCAGGGGAGAATACAAAGCTACGCTCTCCAGTCTTTTTCCACCCATTTTCGTGCAGTTTAACAGCACCACCTCTACCTCATGCAAAGGTACACAGAGAGACTCTAGCCAATGACTGACTCTATCCAATTAGAATTTCAAAACTTGCAAAGCAATTAAGCATCTACTGACTACAGCGCGTTCCTCAAATGTGATATCGTTCAAAGATGGATGTCACTTATATTGCTTAGGTAATTAGGATAGATGTTTCTTAAATTAAATGTCTCTTCAATAAAGAGAGACAAGGTCCCCATAAAGCAAGTAAAATCATCCAGGAGTATCTGGCCTACGACAGGCACAGACTCAGAATAAGACGTAATGCAACTACAAATACAAAGACTCTAGTGCTATGCACACAGATGCAAGTGTGCACATGGACACACACACACATACACACTCACAAGAAGAAAGCAAGTACACGCTATCCAGGAGATGCCTCAAGTGAACCATTTTGCCCTCAGTCCAAATCACATCTCTTGGATCCCAGCGGTAGTCCTAACACAAACCCCTCTCCAGCTCTGCTTAAAAACGTGAGAAAAAAACCTGCACCTTAACAAGCTGCTCTCACATGGTGAAGATCTTACCCACTGAGTCAGGGCCCCATCAAAATGCCCCCCCTCCCAGGGTACGGCTCTGGTCTCAACACGCGGCATAATCCTTGCCCTCCTGCTGTGGTGAGCTCTCGCCATCCTCCACGATCATCTCCAGTCTCTCTGTCTCCGACACCTGTGCCGCTGAGAATGTTCTCCAAGGTGCCCTCCAAGTGCCGAGCCCAGCAGCAGAACACAGCGCAACACAGCCCTGCGCTTTCCCGACTCCAACACCCCCCAACACACACACACACACATACACACACCTACTTGCACGCCACCTTCCAAGCCCCCCTTTTTCTTGTTACTGGGAATGACCACTCCAAGCTACAATCGCTCTCCAGCTAGCTGGATATGGATGACCCAATTACGGCTCTGCCTTGGAGGAATAACGCTTTAATCCAGTGCTCAAGCACACATTACAGTCGGCTATCTTGTTTTTTTGCCAGTGTGTAAGAGTGTGATTGTGTGCGAGTTTCTGCATGTGTGCTGCAAAGCGTTTGTTTCTGCACCCATCCAAACAGTTCATGTGAGCGCTAGCCGGCGGTTCTACCTGCGTTTGCCTAATTAACCTGTTGGGAACAGTGGTGGCGGAGTCTCTGATTAGTGAGACTAATGGGTCTACTGGGCTTAATCAGGGCCCGCGGAAGAGAACACTGTATTGGGCAGAAAAGTGTGGTTGTAAACACAATCTCATCCCCACAAGCCCTGAGGAGCTCTTAATCAAACTTCACTCCTC